>JANEYF010001134.1:705000-1025485 GCA_029963845.1 Rhamnusium bicolor
ACTAAGCTGATCTCGATTTGTTCGTCCCCGTCACAAAATCTAGAGTTTGCCTGCAGGCCCCGTTGGTCCTCCAATGCTTCCTTAGTGTCTCATTGGCCACTCATTGAAGGCCGTTGTGATCTGCCCTCTTGTAATGCCTAACAGAGGCTCAGGCAAGGGACAGGAGACCTCGGCTCCAAGTCTAGCTAATTTATCGGCCTTCTCGTTGCTTGGAACTCCGGTATGTCTCGGAACTCACATCAGTGCCACTTGTTTATGCCTGGCAAGCTCTTCTAGGGCGATCCCCCCACTCCTTAATGACAACTGATCTCGTCCTGGGGGGAGCGCTTTTAAAACAGCCTGGCTATCTTAGCATATGTATACAATCTGTTCCGCCCCGTTCCTAGCCTCAGCCTTACCCGTCACCGCTAGGATAGCGTAAATCTCTGCCTGGAAGACCGTGGTATACGAACCTAGAGCAAAGCTCTCCTGTACTCCTTTACCATCCAGATATATTCCCGCCCCGGAGGACGGTCTAGTGGCCATCCGAGTTCCGTCGTAGCACACCAGAGAGTCCGGGAGGAAATCAGCTCTTTCTTCTCTAGGTAGACTAGTATCTGGACTTTTTCCAGCTTTCGGAACGTGATTACTCTGTCCACGCTCAGCCACCAGACCAAAAATCCATACCAAAAAACCTCGGTCTGATAACCGCCGTGTACAGCCAATGTAGAATCCGTGGATTGTGGTCCCAGTTCCTATAACTGTCTCAGTCTTGGATAGATTAATTAAGAGACATGTTTCGCAGCACCATCTTTCTATTATTCTACAGGCTACCTGCGTTCTGCTGCAAACGACGTTTAGGAGGCGGTCGGTAACTAGGACCAGCCCGTCGTCCGCATATGCGTATAAATTCTTTCCTAAGTTAGACGCTCCAAGAGATCATCCATTATTAGACACCATAGATGGGGTGAGAGGCAACTGCCTTGCGGACAGCCGCCCCTTACCCCGACGTTCAACTGACAGTCTTCTAAAGCAGCACTAACTTGTCTCTCTTCCAACGCAGATTTCACCAATCTGACCAGTACCAAAGCAGTACCCCTAGGCCGAGAAGCATCGCATATAGTAGTAGTCCTTGCTTTATCAAAGGCTCCCTTAATATCGAAAAATTCTGCTAGGGCGACCTCCTTATGCAGGAGGGCCCTTTCTACCTTATGTACGACGGTCTGAAGAGCTGTCTCTGTGGACCTCCCTCGCCTATATGCATACTGATTCTTGTGGAATGGGTCCCCTTTCAACAGATATCTGTCCACTATCCGTTCCAGTGCTTTTAGCAGGAAGGATGTGAGACTGATCGCTCTAAACGATTTGGCAGTTGTGTACTCATTTTTCTCCCACTTTGGGGATGAAGACCACTTTAGCAGACCTCTAGGTCAGGGGAACATATCCCAGTGCCAGATTGGCCACAAATATTCCTCTTAAATGTGGTGGAAGAATATTTAAACCCTTCTGAAGCAGAGCTAGGAAGATTCCATCCGGCCCCGCTGCTTTAAAGGGCTCGAACTCGCTCACTGCCCAGGCTACCGCTTCGTCCTTTACAATCTCCTCGGCAAGCGGCCAGGCAACTGGTGGCATTGACTCTCCCGAGGATACTGCCGCGACAGCGCTTTCACCCGGAAAGTCATCTCTAAGAGATGTTTTAATGACTCCTACCCAGAGGTAGTCCAAGTCCCATCTTGCCTTCGCAGTGATCCTATTATCGGCCCAATAACTTATCTGTTAACGAAGATATGAAGTGAGATTAAAAAACTTGTATATCCGATTTTTTTTATTTAAGGGTAAAATTGACTTTCGAATCTCATGGCAATCTAAAAAGTCGGATGCAGAAGATGATATGTTAGGAAAAACCATTTTCAGTTTTTTTAGCTCCTCGAATGGTATAGGCCTTTTTTTTACAAACGTTCCTCAGGCGGCTCAGTTCCCTAATAAGCATGTTATTTTCTCGATTCCTGATTTCTCCTAATATAATGCAACGGGATAAAATGCAGCACACAGCTTTAAGCTTATGAGCGATAGACAAGTTCAGACCCTTCTTTATTTTTACCAGCGGCAATTTCACTTAGAATCCTCCCTTATCTTTTTCTATTACGTTCTTTTGTATATTCATTTTAGGATGTAACGAATAAAAAAAGGGAAAAGTCCAAGTTCTTTCATATAAGTATTTACCTTTCCTTAGTATAATAGTAATTACATGGGTAATTTAAAAACAATTTATAAATTTGACACTAAATTCGAATATGTATTATCCACTTTTCTACCGCCTTTTCAAAACATTTTACTTTTTTTCATTGGTTTTTATTAAATTTAATTATCTCTTTCTACCAAATTTGCCGCCTGCTGTCGGCAGTTGCCATTACTTTCATTGTTAGGTCACAAATTTTAATAAAAAAAAAATTGTTATCTAAATTTTTTTTATTAATATAGTTGTCAGAATATAGCAAACTCATAAAACCATTAAAAACATCATACCATATTTGGTTTTTAAAATATTTGTAATAAACCAAAAATACTGTGAAATCCCAATAACCTTAAGGGTGAGAATCAATCTTTCTCTGATCTCAATTATATTTAGTGAATGTGGTGTATTTCTTGCTGTGATGATCCAGTCAAAAGTTGTAGGGTAAACTCTAAATCCGGAACTCATCTTTTACGTAAGATGTGAATTATTTGCCCCCCCCCCTTATTAAATTCTATGAATATTCCTAATAAACCAAACGACTTACTTTGTTAATCTAGTTCATATTTTCCCAAAATTTTATACGTAGCACCCCACAGTTCCCGCTTCTGAAACACCGCGTTTTACAATAAACAAAAAAAGGAGGTCTAAATTTGTCAGGAACCATAGCAAGCCACAAATTTACCAAAAATTTCACAAAGACAAGTTGTTCAAAATCATGTTTTGCTCAAATGTTCATTATCATTAACATTTTGATTTTAAGGTATAAAATGTGTGGTCCTCACTTCAAAACAAACTCCAACAAACATTTTTCTTCCTCCTTTCCGCTTTATTTTTCCGTCTAAAATATTCTAAAGATGCGCTTCTGTTTACATTTATTAATGCATATTTTTTAAAACATATTCGTTTTTTTACATAATTGTTAATGATATGCTACTATTAATGTGCTCATTAACTTATAAAGAATTTAAATGATTTCTGGATAAAATCAGATATTGTTTAATAATTTAAAAAGTCAGAAGACAGTCTTGTAAATGGACAGACCGTATTAATTTAAGACTATAACATAATATTAATTAATAAATCTTGTGGAAAGCAGTTATTTCTAAAACTAATTGTTTCCATATGTATTTGGCAAATAGTCGGGAATATAACTGCTTAATAAATATAGTTTAAAAAAACTAAAAAACACGCTATTAAAGCACATCAAACTAAAAAGTGAAAAAATAGTTATTGATATAAACTGAAAACAATAATGAACGGAAAATACTAGTATTATTGTGAAAAAAGCGTGGGGCGCTTTGTGCCATATTTTTCGTATATCGAGCAACCCACGCTTTTTTTCACAATAATACTAGTATTTTTCGTTCATTATTGTTTTCAGTTTATATTAATAATTATTTTTCACTTTTTAGTTTGATGTGCTTTAAAAGCGTGTTTTTTAGTTTTTTTAAACTATATTTATTTTTCACTTTTTTAGTATTCTGGCGATCCTGATCAGGATAATGATATAAACTTATCAAATTATTGTATTGTTACCGGTTCTTCGTAAGTGTACAAAGTTTCAATTAAATCTGTCCGTTTCATATTTTAAACTATTACCAAGAAGAGGATACCCAATTTTTTTTCAAATGCATTTATAAAAAAACCCAAAGCACATATTCTAGAAAATAATACGGCCAATTCGTTTATAATGGAAAAGGTAAACATTCATATTTAAGAACATGTAAGACAATAAACTTTTATTTAATTTTAAATTTCTGATACTGTGATATGTAAGAAAATTATAAAGGAAAATATCTGGAACCTATTAATTTTTCATCATACATTTTCAGGGTAATAATATTCGTCGCATGAAAACTACATGGTTCTAAGTAACAATTTACTATTTTTACAGGAAAACGAATTTAAGATTATTCTCTAAAAAAAGTGATTTTTGTTCCTTTTCTGTATCTGAAACGTACGGAATGAAGTAATCCAGTATTTGCCTGACATCATACATGTAAAATGGTTTAAATTTACCCAAAATTGTAGGAATTACAGGAAAATTAATTAACCTTTGCATATGTACTTAGAATCATGTGCTTCTGTAAAAAATACTTTAGTATAAAAAATGCAAATATAGTATAAATTTTAGTAACTTTTACTAATTAAACAGACTGTAGAAAACGTACAAAAATAAGAAATCTTCAGTTTGTGATTTCAAGAAGGATCATAAGAAAATGAAGTTTATGGTGCCATTTTTCATTCAATATTGAAATTTTCTAGCCAGAAAAATGCAGAAAAAATATTTACAGTAGATTGTATTAAAAGTCTCTGTTTTGAGCAAAATGTCTCTTAGAACTCTATGGTTCTCATGCGATGAATTATGCTCTTTAGTATTTTCATAGAAGAACAAAGTATTAGGGGTAAAAATAGTAATTGTATACCAATTTTTAATATAAAACTAAACTGAACAGAAGATGAAAAATATATTCCATACAGCTGTTGCTGTCTTCCTTGTCCTCTTTTCTTATCGGATTTAAATAAAACCCACCATTAGCCCTAATTTTTTGGACAAATGATATAGAACGCGATCAGCCATAACATATTTGTATTCTTCCCAAACAAATTAATTCAAGAATGGTTTTTTTGCCATTTTTACTAACAAAATTATTTTTGGTTGAAACAAATAATTAAAAATATGTTTCATTAATATCTGCATGGCAAATAGTGTGAATAACACATTTTGAGCAAAACTGAAACGTTTATAATTTTTACACGCGCTTAATTAAAATATTAATATTGCTAATGTAAGGGTTTGGCATATTGAAACTACCAAGATAAATATATACACACAGTAGCTTTGTCTACTTTGTATCGAATTACATAGGCTACTATGAAAATTCTTAAACGTAGAAAAATTCTTGACATAAATTTATTAAATGAATGTCCTGAATATTCTTTGCGTAGTTGAAAATTATGTATGTAACGTACCTGTTCAAAGATATATATATATATATATATATATATATATATATATATATATATATATATATATATATATATATATATATATATATATATATATATATATATATATATATATATATATATATATATATATATATATATATATATATATATATATATATATTTTTTTTTTTATATATATATATATATATATTATGGTGATATCCTCAACCTCGTATAAATGGTTGAATTTTATTTTGTCAAAAAATTAAATTATTTTAAAAATTGGGTTGTAAAGTTCCTGAACCTGCATGACTGGTCTCTAGAGATATGTGATTTTAACATGGGACTCACCTCAGCCAGTGTTGTAGTTTGTATAATGTATTATTAGCGAAAAAAACAAACAAAATTTAAAAGCAATTAGAAATAGAAAATAGAAAAATGAAATATTATAGAGTTAAGTATAGAATTTTGTAATACTTATAAGGTTTTCAAAAACATAGTGTTACTAGAATTATAAATAAAATATTAAAAATGTACCTAAATTTAAACTCATCAAAAAGGTTCAACGCTACCTGTAAAAGTCAGAAATTTCATCATAGTTTGACAAAAAGGACTTTACTCCTAGGAAGCTTTCATCACAGATGGTGTACCTAAAAATAACAAAAACAGTCATATAAGTGTTAAATTAAGCGTTGAAAAGACATAAAATTAACATAAAGTATAGTAATAAGTGACTAATAGAAGATCAAAAGTGAAAATGAACCACATAAAGGTATTCAAAAAGGGCTAAAGAAAAATAAAAATTTTAGTGTTTGGTGAAAAACAAACTTTTAAAACAGATAAAGTCAGCCATCGTAATGAGTTCAAAAGGATATATAATAAAAAGTACTTACATGTAAATAAATCACATAAAACACAGCTATACAGCTCTGTAATTTGCAGGTTCAGGGGGGCACAAGGTACATATAAAGACAGTTACGTGCTGGTCTCCAGTGTATAGCAAAATTCCATAATTAAAAAGTTTTGTGGAGTAAACAATTAGTAGGGAAATTGATTTAGACATTCCAATAAACGTATTCAGTATGATTTAAGTTAGTTGTGTCCTTAAATAAATCTTTGTTATCTATTTTGTTTAAATATTTGGTTTTTTCTTCCTCACTGTAAACCATTTTGATTATTTCATTAAAAAAGTGTCACTTATTAAACATAATAGTTGTCATTTTCATAGCTCACTTTAATAATGTTAACTTTTCCATATTTACAGTAACTGGTTTAACTAAGCTATTCAACGTTTAATAACTCAAAAACGGTATATGGTAGGGGTAACATGTGGTATATTTTTGAAATCAAGAACAAAGGATTATTCCAAAAATTTAATAATATACAAGGTGTCTCATTTAAAAAAATATTATTTTTTTGTATTCCCTGAAATCTGCACGCTACTGTACTTTTGATATAATTTTAACAAAGTTCAGTCACAATCACACAACTTTTATTTAAAACTTTTTTTCAATAGGCAATAATAATGAGTGGGTAATTTATAATGAATAACCCTGTACAATTTTTGTTTGTCTTGCTTCTAAAATGAAAAAGTAGATAAACTAACAACTTAACCGGACACAGGGGCGGTCGGTCCATGGAAGCAAGGAAAGCAGTGCTTCCCTTGGGATTATTAAAAAAAAAACACATAATTAGAACCTAATTATTATTTATTATTTATCACATATATTAATCATTAAAATTTACTTTCACCCAATTTCAATAGACACGGCCCTGCATTTCAACAGCTGAGATAATGTTGCACGATAAAACCGTAACGATGACGCACTCGATTAATCGAGCCAACACGAACTCGCGCGACTTCGATATAAGCAACTTCTTGAAATGCATCCCATCCCCACTTCATATTCTTGGTATCTGAGCTGTATAGCATAGTAATGCGTCTTGTTTTATAGATTTTAATCTCGATTTTAATATCGATTTTAATATTATACTTAATATTAATCTTCCTAGTATTATTCTCAGCTTTTGTGCTATATTTGTAAAAACTTTGGTGTTTCTAAACCTGTGGTGCGGCGACAAGTGATTTTTAAAACGTTGAACATTAGTGCGCGTATAAGCAGTTTTAGAATTGCTTATTCAGTATAGAAGCTGGTCTTAGCACTGCGGAAAATATTATTTGCGTTTGTGTGGTGTGCAAGTTGTTGAAAAAGGGATTTTCAACATATTCGTTTCAAGATAAACTGGATATTATTAGAAACGGGAGACCAACACCTGATTTAAAACTTTTAAAAACGAAAGTTAAATCATGCTTTAATATTAAAATGTACAGTACTAATCAGTGTTTAACGGGTTGTGAAAATTTGTGTAAATTGTTTTGTTGGCCATGTGCACTTTTCACAGATGAAAAAGGTGTTTGGAATAAAAATGGCTTTTCAGATTTAAACAACATTCACAAAGTGACAAAGAGGCATGGTAAGTATGAAACTCATTTGCGAGCGGTGCTAAAAGAAGAAACATTTGGAAAATCACGAATTGAGCATTCATTAGATCAGCAGTTGAAAGAAAGTGAATTTGTAAAAAAAAATCGAGAAGTGTTAAAACGACTTATTGACATTGTTTTATCGGTGAAAATGAACTTAGTTTTAGAGGTCATACTGAATCTCGGAGCGTTGCTAATAGGGGCAATTTCATCAATTTAGTTGATTTATTAGCAAAATACGATACAATTTTAAGTAACCATCTGAAACACTTCACGGTATTTCGCGGTACATCAAATCATATTCAAAATGATTTGATTTAGTCGATAAGCAATATTGTTTTAGAAAAGATCAAGCAAGAAATAAAAAAAGCTGCTTTTGTTGGAATCATGTTAGATGAAACAACCGATATTACGAATACCTATTAGTCAGTTGTCAATCGTAGTACGCTACATAAATCCAAATGGGAAAGTCCAAGAGCGCTTTTTTGGATTTTTAGACGTAACAACGCAGAGAACGGCCACAGCTTTATATGCTATAGTTTGTCAGATAGTCGATGATCTACAGTGTGGTGCTAAACTTATCGCCCAAAGTTATGATGGGACCGCTGTAATGGCTGGTGATTTGGGCGGCCTGCAAGCCAAAGTAAAAGAGACTTTTCAGAATGCATTATTTGTACATTGTTTTGCGCATCGATTAAATTTAGTTCTTGCTCATTCTGCAGCGTGTCTTAAAGAGTGCAAAGTATTTTTTTCAAGTATTAGTGGAATGGTTGCCTTTTTTTTCAAAATCATCAAAACGGACACGAACTTTAGATTTGGAAGTACAGAAGAGACTACCCAGAGTTGCTCCAACACGATGGAATTACAATGGGAGGCTAGTACAAACTGTATCTGAATATCGACAGCCTCTAATTGATTTATTTGAAAATATTTTACAAATCAAAGATGATTGGGACACTGAGACTTTGAATGGATCCAGAGGTTACTTAGATTCATTAAAAAGAGACTGATTTTAATTTTTTGTTAAATATTTTCTCCGAAATATTCCCATTTACTGACAATTTATTTTGCAAACTAAATCAAATGAGGTTGGATTTTGTCTAAAGAAAATTGACGAATTCAAAAATTTGATTTGTAACAAAAGAAATGAATTTGAAAAGTTCTGGGAGAAAACTAGGAATGACAATTTAGAGCCGCAAAGAAAAAGAATACGAACTGAATTTATAGTGGATCGTAGAACTTCATATCGAAGACTTTTTTATCGAAATTTTGGAAAATATCACTGGGCAACTAAATAATAGATTTAAAAATTTTAGTGATATCTAATTTTTTAGAATTGTGTAATTTTAATGAATTTAAAAATAAACAGTTTCCACAAAACGCACTTCAGTCGTTGAGTGATAACTACTGAAATTTTTTTGATATAGTTGGGTTGCACGATCGGAATTTTCAGTTATTTATGCTACAAGAGATAGTCAAAAAACATAACGATAACGAACTGATTATCTTTATAAAAGAAAATAGTTTGGATCAGGCCTACTCTGAAGTGTGTGTGAGTTAGTGCTGAGGATACCTGCAACTAGTGCTTCGGTGGAACGCAGTTTTTCGACATTAAAAGGAATAAAAACTTTTTCAAGAAATTGAGCCAGTGAAAAGCGGCTTTCAAAATTGTCCCTGTTGACAATAGAAACTGACTTTGTGAAGGAGATGTCCCAAAATTCAAACTTTTATGACTTCGCAAGAAAGGAGAGGCGGATTAAACTACATTATAAATAGGTACGTACGTGCATGTTAACTACTTAATTAGCCGACTCGATTTATAGTTGGCTAGAGAGTGCACGATGGCAAGTGTGACTGAACAAACTCTCTATTTCGCTGCGGGTTCGATCCCCGCCACCGGCACTGGCAATGTCGGTGCGTATGGTTGTGTGTCTGCGTTTTTTTCATACGTGTAACCCTCGCCCGTGCAGCTTCGGCTTTGGAATCGGAAGTTGTCTAATTTTTGTGGTGTTTTTATGTTTTATGTTTATTGAGGAGTGGCGGTCCTACAAGTGTACTTTTTTCTAGATATCATAACTTTGCGGCTTACGACATTTACTTTAAAATGAGTATACGCTTCGCTCGGGGCTTCGCACTACCCATCACTCTATATCACAAACTGCTTCCTCTGTATCAAAACTCACCGCACGCCCCTGACCGGACAATTATCTAAACTAGCGTTACCAAATTATATTATAGCAAGTTCGGCTCACCTGTAAAAGATACTGGTTTTTTTACTAGGTAAAGACTACGATTCCGCCAGATGAAACCAGAAAATTCTAAACATATCGACATGAAACATCGACGATAACGAAAGCCGGCAATGCTGGTACATATTATGTTGCTAGTCAATTATACATTAAAATGCATATAATATTTTATGATATTATTTATTATAAAATAAATCGTAATTATCATATAAACAGGTATATTGGAAAAATATTAATTACTTTCGATTATAAATATATAAAACCAAACAAGACACGTGGAGACTGTTTATTCCTATCAATTATAAGACTTCCTTAAATTAAAGTAATCAGTTCGTATCCCACAGTTAATTTGCTTTTTGTCAATAAATGTAGGTAGTAAATGAAAATGTACTACTTGATCAGTGCGATTCGTAACGCAATTTTTGTAAATTAGAGACAATTTTCTTAAGAGAAAAGAAAGAAAAAGAAACCATAAAGAAACAAATATGTAGCAAGAAACACCAATGTTTCAAAATTCAAAAAGAAAAAATGTGTATTTACTTTCTTATACTAAGGAGTATAATAATCATGCTTTCTAAATTTGATCTTTAAAAAATTTTCACCATCTCCTTCCATTCATACCTTTATTGAAGTTTTAAATGTATGGATATTAGTGTGATTCTTGATATTCTTAAGTAATTTATTATATAGCTTTATACCGATATATTCAAATTATTTTTGCCTTATGGCCTTGATCATTATATCAGTTTTCGCCATTTTTTCCTAGATCTAGCATTGTAATAATGAGAGGCATATGCAAAAGTATTCCTGAATTTATACTGATGTATTAGACAACTGTAGTAATACAGTTGTCTAATTTTAAATACTCCAGAGCACTGGAACAATGCTAATGTCGGAAACTACATGTGTTTGTCATACATGATTTTCATGATTCTTTTTTGTACGCTTTCTAATGAGTATAAAAAAGTAGCCCCTACTTCTCCCCATCCGATTTTACCATATCTTAAAATAGATCCTACTAGTGTTATATAAAGTGTTCCAAGTTCTTGAACAATAATTACTTGTTTCTTCTGCCGAAATGAATTAATCACATATTTTTTTAACAAAAGCCTAGATTTAATATTGCCATCTTTAATGTTAATCAATAAAAATTCTTAATTATTTAACCTTGTCAGCTGATGCTGTTTCTATTACATCTATTACTTTGTTCCGTTCTAGATTTTTTGTGGTGTCAAAATTAGGAAAACTGCAAGCTAATGTTATTATGGTATACAGTAAGTTTTTTTTATAATTAACATTTATCAAAATATTTTTTAATTTGTATCAGGTTGTTGAATTGCAGATTTTAACATTTCTAACATTTCATTTTCGTAAAAAAATGCAGTATCATCTGAGGAAGATACTATTTACTCTGTAAAATTCTGAGCCAGTATATCGTTCATGTATATTATAAAGAGTACAGGTCTAAGAACTGTTTCTTGGAGTACGTCGAAAGTTATAATTTCATGGTCACTCTCCGTATTATCAATAACTCTAGCTTACTGCTGCCTATCTCGTAGGTAGTTTTAAAGAGATCGAATACTATACCCCAAAACACTATAAGTTCCAATGTGCAAAGTAGTTGGTAATGACTAAAGCTGCAAATCGTTTCTGTGTATCATAGTCGTAGAATACAGATGTACTTACTGTCGCCGGCATTCATCTTGACCGCGAAATTCTTTCTCCAGTTCAGTCTATTATTAGCTTTCGAGTTGTGTACACGTTAAGTCACTTGGGCGTATTGCATATTGTTTTTGTGTTTTTATTTTGTTTGTTGTACTGTATTGTTGATATTAATTTAATAATAAAGCATGGCAGACGTACGCAGGGGTAGAAAACGGCCATTTGCTGACAAAGTGAATAAATTCATAGGTGAATTCCCGGATTTATTCTATGATGGTGCTAAAATAATTTATAAAGTGTGCGAGAAAGATTTGATGTGCTGGGATAAGCGTGATTGTGGACTTCACGTAAATAGTGTACACCATAAAAATAAAAAAAATGGCGTGCCTTAGACAACACAGTTTATGTTTGATTTACTATTAATGCTGATTGCCTGTAATGTTCCGCTGCACATACTCGATAAACAACCATTTCGAGAGTTCTGGAATAAATACAATGCTCAGGTGAAGTTACCAAGTCGAATAGCGTTATGTAACTATCTACCAACTGTACACGTAAACATGATAAATAAGATGAAATGTAAATAAAAAAATACACGGCTGTGGTTATCTGTTGATGAGACAATAGATTGTAAAAAAAATTCTATTTTAAATGTTATAGTACGAGTACTGGACCCTCCTAAACCGACAGTTCCACTGTTACTAGCTAGCAAAAGACTAAGTTAGTGTACTAGCGAAACAATTACCAGGGTGGTGCTGGAGACGTTAGAAAAATTTGAACTGTCAAAAAGTCAATTGTTGATGTTTGTGACTAATGGCGCCGTGACAATGCGTTCGGTAGGCCGTTCTTTGCAAGAACAAGGTTGTACGTTTATACATGTTACGTGTAAAGTGCATGCTTTACATCTTGTGGCAGAAACTATTCGAAAAGGTTTTCCAGAGGTGGATGCATTAATAGCAAGTACAAAAAAAGTGTTTCTTAAATCTTCTAAATGTCTCCGTGCATTTCATAGCAAGTGTCCCGGTATTCCTGAACCACCACAACTGATTTTTACACGCTGGGTAACATGGTTGCAGGCAGCTTTTTATTATGCTGAATATTTCCAACAAATAATAGCTGTGATACTACAATTCAATCCAGATGAGGCTGCAGCTATTAAGGAAAGCCAGACAAAATTCGAAGATATTTCCGTTGAAACAGCTTTAAAAAATATTGCGAAGAACTATAAACCATTACATGAAAGCAGAAAAAAATTAGAAAACAGTGCGTTGTCGTTAGCGGAGTCACTGCAAATAGTGGACGAAGTAAATCTACTGCTACACGCTATAGGTGACGCAACAAATGAGCGCGTTAAAGAAAAGTTCGCAAGTGTGTTAAATAAAGACACCGGTTTTACCAAATTAACACAAATATGTGATGGTGCAGCCCCAGAACCGTGCATTCAAAGACTATTTTACGTATGCGTGTATTACATCAATAGATGTCGAACAGTGGTTTTCAAAATATAAGAATATATGTTCACCAAAGCGAACATCACTCATGGAGACAACCATAGAAACATACCTGATGCTGCAAAATGGCTACACATCTTCTCCAGTTTGTGATAAGCAAGCTAGTTCATCAAGCTAGTTAAGAGGGTAAGTTTTACACACATTGTTATAAATTGTAACAGTTTATTGTTTCTCGTATTAGTTAAATTCACGTAAGCTACTGTCCCACGGAATATTTTTGACAGCCCTAGTCATCACTCATGACAGTATTAAATGTCTTTGCTAGATCTAACAAAACACATGGTGAAGGCTTTAAATGGTCTACTTTGTTTTACATACACGATACAAGTTTAGCAATCCCATCATTTGTAGACTTATTTTCCTGAAATCCGCAATGGGAATTCGAAATAAGTGAAATGAGCATGTAGTCTTTCATTTTTCTCACCGCTTTTAAATAAAAATTTAACTATAGCCTTGGGTATACGCCGGTTCTCAAACTTTATTATAAATTAACCCAAAGATTGTTATATATTCTGCAAGGTATCTAATTACTCTGGTTATACCATCTTTGTAGAAGCCCTTTTACCTTTCAATTCAATTATAATTGTTTTAATTTCAGAATCATCCGTTGGGTAAATGAAGATAAAACTAGTTACTACAATTCTGTACATGTTATTGGAGGATGATAGTCAATTTCTTCAGCTTAACTGTTATCCTACATTTATACAATAATTATTAATTTTCTTAAACAAATAAACAAATATTTATTAATCGCTTAAAGATATCGTTACAGAATATTCTCTCTATTAATATTTATATTTTAGAAGAATAATTAATTAACGTTTCCAGTCATCCTTGTCATAGTCACATGTTGATGCTAAACCTTGAATTGGATTTGCCTGCATATCAATAAAACATCGTAGTTGAGCTCTTCTCTTGTCTTCGTCGATAGTGTCAGGAACATGATAGAAAACAGGCCCTCCAAAATGAAGAAGCGTTCACCATAAGTAGTATTGGTGCCTGGAACTCGGTGAAAGTTTGGCATAAAGACGCTCTGTATAACTCTTTTCTCTCATCAAGTGACAATCGGTTTCAATCACTATTATTATATTATTAGCTATTTCATATTTATAGAAATGTTTGTACCATTTTTTAAAACAGATTTCACATACTTTTTATTAAACTGTTTGTAATTGTCTTTACTCCTTCCAACAATTTCTTACTATCTACAATTGCAGTTTTATAGATAAGTTTCTTACACTATAACACTTTGCTTTATTTACAAGACTGTTAATTTTATTTCTATTACTATTTATTTCATTAAAAAATAAAGCTAGGTTATCACCCTGCCTAGCCTCATCCCTCAGAACCTATACAGTCATCTTCATTTATTTTCTGCTCTTACTTTAAAAAAACATGTTAATGCTGATATTTGAGTTATGCTTTTTGTATATTGTAAAGAAAAACTTTAAAAAACAAAAACGTGGTTGATTGTGTTCTTGAAAATGGAAGTGTTGCATTTTACTCAAAATTATAATAACCAGTTTTGAAGTATCTAAAGAATTATTTATCTATTAAGGATGATTTTGGCCCGCGGTGTGAAGATATTAAGGTAAGGACCAAAATTGCTCATTACCCCTGAGGTGTGTTCACAATTTTATACAATAATGGAAGCTTTTTATTTATCACATTAGGTCGTTTTAGTTATTTTAAATTTGCAAATTTTGCAAATCGCATTGTGATAAAAGCGAGTAAAAAAGTAGCCATTTTTAATTTCGTATTGCTTAAAACAAGTAATTTTTACAAAAGCTACAAAAAGTGGTAGGCGGTAGTGAAAATGTATTAACTTGCACACCCCCCGATTTCAGACAAGCAGCAAATGATGATGATCATGGTTTTCTACCAGAGAAATCCAGGAAAATATACAAAAGAGAGAGTATATGACGAGTTCGTAAATTGGTCCAGAGAAAATAAAGTGGCAAACTGTAGTGAAAATGTTCTATTGGTTTACTTTTGTGAAAAAATCCAAACCTTTTAAAGTTTCTACACTATGGAGCAAATATTCTATATTAGAAGCAACACATGAGGTACAGGGTGATTTTGTGAGAATTCTTACCCCCTTAATTTCGTTATTTTTATTGTTACAATAGAAATGGCAAATACAAAAGTTATATGCCTTTTCATGTAAATATTGAATATCATGTCAAAACACAATGGAGGCTCACACAAGATGGTTAATTTTTTTTTTTTTTTAATTGAAGAGCGTGTATATTTTTACATATTTGAATAGAACACTTTCTCGCGATCATAATTATAAAGAGGTTTATGCTAAGGGAAATATGTGGGACTCTTCTTGTAAGTTCCACCCCCGTTCCCATCTTGTGATTCTTTAAAGCTTTTTTATACACTTTTGAATGTGATGTAATAAGATGTGTACGTCGATATCAAGTATCAATAAAATATTATGATTAAAACAACACCATTTGCTCCCATTTCCAAAATATGAGTTTTATGAAATTATGACACAATGGTACAAAAACCAAGTCCAGTCTTAAGATAATTAGTTTTAGTAACAAACATAACGGTAAAGTTAACAAGCACAATTAAAGTGATTGAGAACTGAAAATCCTAATTTCTTTCCATGAAGATCACACTTAATTCCCCAAGAACATGTGTATAGGTTGCAATATTAAGAAATCAAATTGTTGAACTGCTATTTATTGCAGGATATCAGACAGGCCAAGCTGGTTGGTAGTTTAAATAACAGAAAATAACGAAGAAGAAATGGACATAGATAATGCGTTTTAATAGGAACGAGAATGTCCTACTACAGCATACAATAAGATAGATTTAGACAGAACCTATCTTGATGATAGATTGGTCGTCGAGGTCCAATACAATGGCCTGCCCGCTCTCCAGACTTAAAACCGTTAGATTTTTATATGTATATGACTTTCTACTAGCACTGACATATCACGTCGTGTCTATTCATAAGCTGCTGAGTTAGGATTACGTTTGTTGTTGCTGCAAAGGCACCCATCACTACCCGTGCTGTAGGAAGGAGTTTAGGTTAGGGGAAGGTGTAATTCTGTAGAGTTGTGCCGTTTTTCCAGTTGATTATATGGATTTGTTTTCATCTTTCCTACGTTTTCATCCAAATGTTATGGATGTCGTCTCATTGATTGTTTGAACCTAACTCCAAAGTTGAAGCTGAAAACCTTCTTCTGTGAACGCAACGTTCCACTACGATTCTTTTCTTCACATATTTTTCATGTAAATTTTTCAGTACTGTGAAGCCACATTGAAAACATATCATCCACGTATTACCTGCACCATATTTTTGATTATGGACATTAATATCATCTAAAAATTCAATAAAAATATTAATTTTGAATGATCATGTCAAAAAATACATATACCGGACTTACCATGCATTACTTTACTTCCCAAGGTGATGTTTCCTCAATTGTCATGAAAGATATTCCTATTTACATACCGTTCACAATACGCTAAGGAAACATAAACAAGATAAATTAGTTGTAAACATATTTTTGAAAATAATCAAAACAACTTACTCTTGTACCCCCCCTCCTCCAATGTCCAAAAACTGATCATACAAACGCTTACAAAGAAATCATCACAGTTATTGACAATGTTGGGGTATTTTTTAAACATTTTATTTTTTATTCTTTTATTTGTTTGTTAGTAATATGGTGGCCATATTTGATTTTATATGTATTGGTTAAAAATTTTACCTATTTAGCTTCTCAGGAAAGTATCACAATCATACGAAAAAATTAAAATTGCATGAAAATATTTAAGATCAAAATAAATCTTTTTCTGTTGAACCACATTTCTATCATCAGTAATAATAAATCTAGAATCTACTGGTGACGATCCAATCCGGGACACACTGTGTATATGTGCGTATACATATTACATCCTTGTCACTTCAAAATTGTAAGCATACAAGGGCATAATGATAATCGTGTTGAAGGAAGCTAATTATGCTTGTTAAAATTCATATAATTATAATAATACTTTACAACCGTAATTTATACGTTATACAATTTTATAAAAACGCTGTTTGAAATAAATATTAACAAAACCTATTGAAAATATATTATGACACATTATTTCAGATAATACAGTCATATTAGGCAAATAGAAAACAGATGGGACAAATTTTATTGTGGCATGTAAAAAAAAAATAGAATAATATTACCCTTGGAATTTATGTCTCGAGCAACTAAAATTTACTTCATATTTTTAAAAGACAAAATATAGATTTGAAACCCAAAAAAATAGCCCTGCTAGCATTCAAACAGTTCAGTTTATTTAAAACGGATACGATGAAAAAAAAAGATTTAGGTAGGATTGCATATAACAGTAATATTAAACTAAATGTACTGGTTTTAATCAAAAAAATACAACAGTATGTCATTAAAGTTATTGAAATTTTAACATTGTGAGACGAGGAATAAAAATTTTTTTATTAATGACTGGGTCCACCGCAATTTCGAATCAGGCCATGTTGGCTTCCAGTATCTCATCCTAAGCCTCTTGGAAATGAAACCCAAGAACGTTCAAATTATTCGAGATCTCACTCTTCTACCAATCATATCCTAGAGATGTTCAATCGGAGACAGATTGGGTGACTGTGTCGGCCATAGAAGCACCAACACATTAGCTTCTTGTAAGAACTTTGTTGTAACCTTTGCAGTGGGAGAACGGGCTTTATCCCACTGGAAAACTGAAATTATCAACTCTTGCAGATAAGGCAATGCAACGTGTTCCAGCAAGTCTGTTATGTAATCAGCAGCATTCAAGTTACCCCATTCCTACTCCAAATAGTCACATTTTATATAAGGGTTTTTTGTCATTCAACAGCGAATACCTTCCTGGGCTCTCAAACATAAGTACCTTCCGATTTAAACCAAAATAATTAAAGAAATCTGCGCCTAACGGCTTCTAAGTTATTTTTATGTACATCATAACCAGATCACCAAATATGTGATGCAGTCAGGTTTGGATCTGACAAATGATTGATGATCCTCAACCGGGAGATCACCAGTCCTTGCATACTGGCTTTTATAACGTTCTTTGTATATTGGCTTTTATAACGTTATTTCCTACGAATATTTTCTTATCGCTACTGGTAGTCAAAATTCATATTTCAATTATTGCAAGAGATAATAATTGCAAGGAGCTGACGTTCTCTGTAATATAAGTAATTGAAGGAATATTTCCCTCTTTATAGTAATTTAAACAAATGGATTCTGCAATAATCGATTTCGGAATGCATGCGTCTTTAGCTACACTATGCGATTATCTATCTCTCCATCAACAGCCGTTGTGAAGGGGAATAATTTTTCTAGCACATGGGTAGGTTGCAGCCCATTAATTCAATGTCTTCCAAGATTTCCCGATCTGAACTGCTCGATTTTTATTTCTGAGTAACTATCAGGTATACATTGTTTCAAAATTGTCCTAAAACTGAGTGAACTAAAGTGAACAGATTTATCAAAATATCACAAAATAAGAACCAAAAAAGGTTACTTGACTGGAAAGTAATGAGATGATAAGTAAGTTAATAAATACAAAAATTTGGATGAATTCGTTACAACTTAAATATCTCAAAAATTGTAGTATGATATAAATTTCCTGGCCTACTATTTGATATAAAAGTGTCTATGGATTCTAGTAAATCTAGTTTAAAGCTTTCTTTGCATGTCACATAATATTGTTTATGATTTGAAAAAGTGGAACCTGTTGCTTGGAGTCTAAAGGAGCGTAGGTGTTCTTTACATCTAATTTCAAACGATCGACCACTTTGACCTACATAAAAGCATTACAATCCGGACATGTCCGGTTATAAACTCTTGGTTTCTTCAATTTGCTAGTTTTGTCATTAGCACTATAGAAAATGTCTTTGACTCGGATTTAAAACGAACGTTTTATGTCGTGACAATATGTCGGCAATTTTTTCTGAAATTATACTGACGTATATTAAATATACATATTTATTAGTGTCGTGTTTCTTATGTACTAGTAAATGCTATAACAAGCCAATTAGAGATGTTCATTAATTAAATTTTCTGTAGTAATTTCCTGAAAACCATTGTTTAAGACTATTGTTATTATAGTGTTTAATTCAGTTTTTAAATGATCTGAAAGGGGCAGTGATAGAGCTCTGTATATCATAGAGTTATATGGTGCCAGTTTATGAGATTTGAAGCTGAGTGAGTAATTTGAAATTGTACAAAAGGTGGAACAGCAAGAAAAATTGGCATATTTTTAATAAAAAAATTTCTCAGTTTACACAAAATATGTAGAATCATTTATTTTGTATTCTTGCAGCTTTTTCGTTAATTTTTTCTTCCCAATTTTTTTCATTTCCTTATCATTTTAAGAACTGACGAATTTTAACAATTTTAATCAATATAAGAAATCATTCTTTATATCGTATGACATCACAAATTAGCACCCTGTAGTACTAAATGGTGCCAATTTGTATATGCAGCGGTACTTTGAACTTTTTATTACGGTACGGTCTCGAGTGCTAGTTTAAAATGTAGGAACACCACTTTATTCTATCAGCGGTATGATAGAAGCTAGGATATCTCAGTGAAGAAACGGTATGTCCAGGGGTTTTTGTGTGTGGTTTTCGTTTGCGTAGCAATGGACAATTTCATTTTACCTACCGAAAATGTTTCTCAGCGTACAAACAGATTTACTACTTATAACTTTTTATTTTAGTTATGACTTCACAGAAGAATAAAAAATAAACAAATAAATACACAACAGTTATGTTTTGATGCAACGTAGATACTAAGCTATATTACAAATAAGCAACCAAGGAACAAAGCAAGAGATTATGATAATGCAAAAGCGGTGATCAGTTATATCAGTCACAGCTAAGTTACGGAAACTACTACTACTGTCTTACTATTAACAGGCAATGATCAAAATGTTTACTACAAGCATCTATAGAAGTAAGTAAGCGGTGATTCGAATTAAAGCACAGTTACGGCTGCTACTACCACTGGTATTTACAATAAGCGGTTAATGACTCTAGTCACTAATGCCAAAGACGGTATTATGGCAGGCGATTGGTGCAGCAAGTATATTCAGTGGCAAACGGTTACGAAGTACAAGCACAAGACACAAGTGTAGGAGGTCAGTCCAGGAACAGACGCGCGGTACATATGAGTGTCTAATCGCGAGCATGCTATATCTTTAAATTAGCTCTTAGTCCCTTGTTCGAGCCTTTTGACTACGTGTGGTGGACAGTACGGTTTGTATATTACAGCCCGGGGCAATTAGTGAGATTCTTTCTACAGATCAAGGCATAAAAACCTCATTGGTGTGATCTTCCGTGCACCTGATGAAATCCTTTCCACAGATCGAAGCACAAAGATTTCACCGGTACTAATTCAGCTACGACTGGGATGGGATTCTTTCTACAGATCGAGGGATAAAAGTCCTATCTTTACGTCAATACTAAATAAAAATGACAACCGAATGGTCCCGGTGCTTGTTGTTGAACAGATAACCCGCTCATTGAATCGCGAAATTTTCCGAATATCTATGACTTATACGGAAAAGCAGGCACTTCGGACAAAATAATACAGCAGTAAATCGGACACAAACGGTAAATGACGGAAATACAAATAAAAACAGTAAAATAGTCAAAGTACTTCTTACTACTACCCGGTTGTGGCGGAGTACACTGGATTTATGGAGTTACGTGCTGCTAAGTTGAGCACTGACTGAAAAAGTATTTCTTTTAATCGGAGCGTTGTAATTTATGCCAAAATTCCATCAAAAACAGAGACGGAAACCTGCGCAACGCACGAGCTTGTCGGCTGCTGTCCGTGACAAACGTTATTTAAGCTAGCTCGGCACATCATACTTAAACAAACTCCCTGCGTTAATTCATACAAACAAATATTTATAAAATATTCCAAGGTTGGGATTCGCTTTCGTATAATTTTAAAACTGTATTTCCGAAACCAAATAATTTAAAACGGCCATGTACTAATATTTAAAATAAATCAACTAATAACTCATCCTGTAAATTATTAAAGCAAATAGAGACATATTTCTTTACCATGAATAAATAATTTCAACTTGATTTGAAATTAAACTAAATTAAATTAAACTACTTTTCTCTTACTTGATTAACAACAAAGACAATAACCGATTTATCATTAAGATAGTAAAACAATCTAAGATTATTCTGAAAACAACCCGGTTTGAAACGTTTCATGTTTGAGAAATAATTGTTAGTACAAAATAAATTTTACTTTGATTCAAAATTGATTTAATAGAAATATTAGCACAAAAGTTATCGTATATAGGATGTACCAAAGTAAACGAAAAACCCATTTAGGTCTAATTACAATAGAAAAATATTACCGGAAAAATCATTTTCTTACAATCAGATTGCATTTTGCCAACTGTTTTAAGTGCTGGTAATTTTTGAAAGTGCCCTTATCTTCGGAAGCTTCTGCTAGAGCAGTTGCTTTAATTAATGCTAGCTTTAGCATCCGCAAAGTCGCTAAAAGATTTTGTTTTCCTCGATACAATATCCACAGGATTGTTGTTCGCGTTCGAGGACCGGCGAATACCGCAGAAGACCGGGATTTGGAAAAAATCGAGACACAACTCCTCACGATGATTGATTCATCGTGATTTCTAACCCTCTTGATCGACATATGACTACCGTTCAAGTAAGGAATGAACTGCAAGAAGTGCGCCAGGTCAACGCCAGCGACAGAATTGTTAGGATAAGGCTAGTTGAGGAAAATTAATGATAAAAAACAAAGGAAAATGTATTTTTTACTATACCATCATGATTAATTATCACAAATAAAAGGCTTACACAATTCAGTTTTTCATATTATGTTGTTTTTTTTACTAAATTAAAAAAATTTCGTTTTGATAAAATTTGTAAATAAAATTGTTCTATACAGTGTCGCTGATATTTAATTTAATTCATGATACTTTATTTAAATTATGACAGTTACTGCTTTGCCCATATATTTTACTATCATCAGAAATCACAAAAGTAAGTACCAAGAGCTTCAACCTCTAACCCTGGTGGGCTAAATTATATACTGAATAAAATATACTCCGCTGAGTAATTGTTTCCTGTAAATCTTATTCAGTATATAGTTTACCAACAGGGTTAGGGGTCGCAGCTCCTGGTACCTGCTTTGCAGGTCACTATCAGTCACTAAAACATCAGTGATGTCTGACGGGTAATAGCACTGACCATTATAGGGATAAACTTATCACTCACTATGTCTGTCTTGCTTAATCTGCTTTAGGCTAACCTAGTTTGGTATTGTTATATGTCTTTTCCATTACTTATAACATACTGACGAGAACATAACAAGTTCGAAACCGGTCTGTGTCTAGTGAGGAATTGACAAATGATCTTATTTACCAAACAAGTCTTGTTTGGTAGATTTAATTCAACGCAGGCCAGGACTTTTGTTTGCTGAATAGTTGTTTCCTGCAAATCTTATTCAGATGTGTAAAACTATATCCTATAATTCAACATTGTACATTTTAGGGCTTTGTAAACTTTCTGTTTTTTAATTAAACTCTGTTTAACGATACTTATTAAAATTACAATAGAAACTCTTGTTTTATTTTTTTATTATTCCATGTTGCCCATGGAAATAAATTGACACATGTTGTTGAAAAACTGTTACTTTCATCAAAGTTTGATGAACTGTTTTGTTTTAGTGAAAAATATTATTTTTAATAAAAAGCTAGACCTGAAAATCGACCATTTTGTTTCCGATATATCCGGGTGTCACAACAATATGAAAATACCACTTGCAGTCAATTAAAAATTAATATGCGAAAACCGCACTTCGATAGATTTTTTCGTTCCAGAATTATTCATGATCAAAATGGTTTAAAATATAACTGGCCACCGTGTACTTATAGTGAAGATAAACTTATATTTTAAAATAAAATAGACGACCAAGTTAATCAACGTCGGTTATGCCCGTGTGCAGTTCTAATTACAATTACATATTTTATTATAGTTTCATACCTATTTATTAAGAAACATACCTGATATGAAGCTATTTTGCTAGATAAAATAGAAACCACAATAACATACAGGTTATAAAAACTATTAGAACTGCATTTTTAAATACTAATCTTTAAATGCATAACTCGTGTAACAATTTTTTCCATAAACAAGTACTTGATTGGTGGTATAATATAAAACCTATATCAATTAAAATCAGATAATAAAATCTAGTTAGAATCGGATTAAAAGAACAAAAACTAGATTCTTAACAGATACACAAACAAAAGAGATTAGTCAATTCTCTGATTCTTAACCACGTATGCACAGTTTTAATGTGTAATGTGATATAGTGAAAATGTGATTTGCGTTTTGAGTGAATTTAAAATATTTTAAGTGATGCTCTTCATAAAATTGTGATGATTTTTTTAGTTACAGAAAATATATTGAAAAAATATAAACAGCCGGTATAACAATTTAACATCTTTACTAAATATACACGTTGCAGGAACGTTGGATTATAAAATAAATAATTCGTGAGTTGACTAATTAAAATGTCAAAAATATTAATCTAATATTTCCTGGTAAAACAAATACTCATACTAACGAATTAATTGAAGACATTGTCTCATACACATAAGTAAAGACGAACCGTTTTAAGAGAGTGATCGGCGTCAGTGTGGAGCATGGTGTAATTTACACGCTTATCTTTTATATCATATTCATTAATAGTTGTTTATTGCTGTCAGCGTATACGTGAATTTGTTTTGTTGTACTTGAATATCAAACTTTCATTGAAATTTAAAAAATTTATTAACATAAAGTATAATAGTCAAAACGGTTTCTATGCACATCGGAAAAGTCACACGTATATATGGGAGTTCCACAGAGTTTTATTCTGGACCCTCTGCTCGTTATATTTTATATAAATTCGTGCAAAAAATACTTTTAGAAATGATGAAATTTTAACTTTACATATTTTTGAAACATTTGTATATATATGTATGTAAAAGTCAGAAGGCACCCAGTGTATACATATACCTCTACATATACAGGGTTTTTGGCTTTCCCTTTGACAACATAGAAATCTTGCGAATGATAACATCGGTTAATTTAAAAAAAAGTTACGTGATTTTCTTACCAAGACCCTAATAGATATCTGGAGAAAACTGAAAAATTAGTATTTTGTTTATCTTCCATATGTTGCTTATTTGAATAATTCGGGATATAAATAAAATTTTAATATAGGACATTTTATAAAAATCATATAAAACACAAAAAGTTGCTCTAAGGACGTTTTTACACATTAACGATTAGATGTCAAATAAGTAGCATATGGAAGAAAAACAAAATAAGATTTTTTCAATTTATCCCGGGTATCTGAAAAACCAAATCAGATAATTGAGTTCTCTTGGCCTCTAATTTAACCGATGTTGTAACACGCAAGATAAGCGCAATTTCTATGTTGGGAAAGTTAAAGCCGAACATCTTGTATATATACTAATCATTTCAAACCGTAAATAAGCTCTATATCAAGAAGATTAAATTATTATTATTAAATTAATTAGTGCGCTTTGTTACATTTTATCTTGCTTTTATAATAAGTACTTGTTAAAACATCAATTTTAAATTTTTGGCGATTTTATCGTTAATATGACCAAAATAGTGTTACAAATTACTACGTAAATTTATTTATTTAGAACGGTAATATGAATGGAATGCATTTCTAAAATACAAATTAAAATTAAAAACGTCTCAAAAATTATTAGTAGAGCTGTTAAAAATGTTCCTTGGGACAGTGGCGTACGCGATATTAACTAATACGAGAAACAATAAACTGTTACAATTTATAACAATGTATGTAGAACTTACCCTCTTAACTAGCTTGATGATAGCTTGCTTATTACAAACTGGAGAAGATGTGTAACCATTTTGCAGCATCAGGTATGTTTCTATGGTTGTCTCCATGAGTGATGTTCGCTTTGGTGAACACATATTCTTATATTTTGAAAACCACCGTTCGACATCTACTGATGTAATACACGCTTACGTAAAATAGTCTTTGAACGCACTTAACGGATCTGGGGCTGCACCATCACATATTTGTCTTAATTTGGTAAAACCGGTGTCTTTATTTAACACACTTGCGAACTTTTCTTTAACGCGCTCATTTGTTGCGTCACCTATAGCATATAGCAGTAGATTTACTTCGTCCACTATTTGCAGTGACTCCGCTAACGACAACGAACTGTTTTCTAATTTTTTTATGCTTTCATGTAATGGTTTATAGTTCTTCGCAATATTTTTTAAAGCTGTTTCAACGGACATAGCTTCGAATTTTGTCTGGCTTTCCTTAAGCAGCCTCATCTGGATTGAATTGCAGTATCACAGTTTTTATTTGTTGGAAATATTCAGCATAATAAGAAGCTGCCTGCAACCATGTTTCCCAACGTGTAAGAATCGGCTGTGGTGGTTCAGGAATACCGAAACACTTGCTATGAAACGCACGGAGACGTTTTGGAAATTTAACACTTTTTTTATACTTGCTATTAATGCATCCACCTCTGGAAAACCGTTTCGAATAGTTTCTGCCACAAGATGTAAAGTATGCACTTTACACGTAACATGTATAAACGTACAACCTTGTTCTTGCAAAGAACGGCCTACCGAACGCATTGTCATGGCGCCATCAGTCACAAACATCAACACTTGACTTTTTGACAATTCAAATTTTTTCTAACGTCTCCAGCACCACCCTGGTAATCGCTAGTACACTGACTTAGTCTTTTCCTAGCTAGTAACAGTGGAACTGTCGGTTTAAGAGGGTCTAGTACTCGTACTATAACATTTAAAATTGAGTTTTTTACAATCTGTTGTCTCATCAACAGATAACCACAGTCGTGTATTTTTTAATTCACATTTCATCTTATTTACCATGTCTAAGTGTACAGTTGGTAGATAGTTACATAACGTTGTGCAACTTGGTAACTTCACATGGACATTGTATTTATTGCAAATCTCTCGAAATGGTTGTTTATTGAGTATGTGCAGCGGAACATCACAGGCAATCAGCATTAATAGTAAATCAAACATAAACTGTGTTGTCGAAGGCACTCCATTTTTTTTTATGTACACTATTTACGTGAAGTCCACAATCACGCTTATCCCAGCACATCAAATCTTTCTCGCACACTTTACCAATTATTTTAGCACCATCATAGAATAGATCCGGGAATTCACCTATGAATTTATTCACTTTCTCAGCAAATGGCCATTTTCTGCCCCTGCGTACGTCTGCCATGCTTTATTATTAAATTAGTATCAACAATACAGTACAACAAATAAAATAAAAACACAAAAACAATATGCAATACGCCCAAGTGACTTAACGTGTACACAACTCGAAAGCTAATAATAGACTGGACTGGAGAAAGAGTATCGTGGTCAAGGTGAATGCCGGCGACAGTATGTACATCTGTACTCTACGACCATGATGCACAGAAACGATTTGCAGCTTTAATAACTAGTGAGCATAACTACGTTGGCATCTGCATCAGATACTAGGAATTGTCATTACTATCAATCTTATCATTAAGTATTTATATAGAGTGGTTCTTGTATAAAAAATTTTGTCCATATAAAACTTATGTCCTTTATAATAACGGAAGAAAAGGTAGTTCCTACAAAGGATTTACCACTAATAATTATCAATACTAACGTAATTTTCCACAAAACACCAAAGCACCATATACTACATTCGACGCGCGTTTCGCCAACCAAATTGTCATCATCTGGAGATGATTAAAAGTAACCGTATGCTAACAATGTATCTTATTAATACCTAAACTATTGTCACAGTCGGTGAACCGTGGCACACTAGCCAATAGAGTGGGCTATTTAAGATTAGCTCTCTGTCACTATTCACACTATTTTTAAACTTTGTGATTTCCAAGCTGTCAAATACAACCAGCTGTATTTATTACAATCCTAATTAATCTTAAATTGCTAATGCATATTTTATGGTTGTTCTAAATCGCATGTTGGGCAACACTAGACTTAACTGTTTTACAATATTTGAATGAGCCATATGCTCTTTGAATCTAGTTTGAGTTGATCTTCTAGTTGGCCTACATAATTTTGATTAGAGTCTTTACAGCTAATCATTGAATTGGAAAAAGTGCCAAGCTGCCTATAAATTTACATAGGAGTGTTCCGGTTTCCCGCAGAGTCCTGCACCCTTCTGCCACGATGCTTGTTATACTGGTTGCATATATTAGAGGTATATTAATAAACACACTTCATTAACTTGAATGTGGTGTGTTTACTTATATTTGTATTGTTTTTGTATTTGACGACCGGCTCTGAAAAACGGCAAATACTTCCGGCCTCTGCTAATAAGTGATCATATTTTCATTCTGAATGATTGAATACACTATTTCTTTTTATAGAAATATATTAAATTCTGTAAACTCAGTGGCGTACTACATTTTTGAGGGCAAACATCAACCAAAAAACTCACCTGAACGCCCGCCCCTGTTGGTGTCGAAAAACAACTTCTATAGCCAAAGTAACTGTCATTAAGTCAGTACCCATTACGCACACCGAGTTTCATAAAAATATCTCCACGCACTTTAGAGACTATAAGAGGGAATATATTTTTCTAAATCAACACACTGTGTCCTCGAAACGATACAGTTAGGCAACATTTCATTTTAGCTTTTCGTCCGAAAATAGATTCGGAAATCATTTCCTGAATTATCTCGATACACTTGTGTGTAAAGTACAAATAATCGTTTTGTATAATATTTTGAAAATATATGTTTGGAAGCTTACTCTCATTACACAGCTGGAAAAAAGTTTCATAAAATTTTTACACAATTTCAAGACATTGAATTAAGAAATATGTATATTTTTATGACCGTAATGTACGTGCTAAAAATAGTCTAACAAATAAAAAGCAACAGAAACAGTAAATTATTACCATATTATAATGCATAACAATCAATTTATACAGAATGTTGGATGTGTCGTTACTTGAACATTTCATACTTCGAATCTTTCATAACTCTTTTTAGTACTAACGTGAGGAAAATATTTAAAATGTGAAATTGCAGCATTTTTACGATCTGACCCACAAAGAGAAACAATTTTATAAAAAAAAGTATTCAATTATGCAAAACTATAAAAATTATAATATAAAAACTACAGGATGTTCCACGTAAAACTCTTCAAGCTAATTACTCAAAAACTGAAAAGATTATATTGTCTGATTATTCTGTAGACAGCGGCAATCTTAGTAGCTATAATTTTATTCATCGCGAGCAAAATTTATGCAGACACTATAACAAAATGTGTTGATGTTACGAGATTAACCGTTTGATATTTATTTGGTATGTTAAATTCTGTACAATATCATATACACTTATGGCTAAAATATTAGAAAAATTTTGACTATGAGGATAACTAAATTCTTGGAGGTTTTAAAAAGAATATGTTGTGAATGTCGACGCCCATGATGACGTCGTATTTCTTCATAGAGCAGTATTTCTGCGTTAAAAATAAGAACATATATGAATGCCTATTGATAAATTGCAGCAGCAGTTTTAAGGGAGTTAGTCTAAAGTCTAAAGCTGACAACGTATTGTATCATACATATATAATATATTCTTCTAGTTTTTTAAAGTTCTCGGCCCTTACTGGAGTGTTTCACCCTACTTTTACCCTAACAGAGTCAGAAGTGGGATATACCCCAAGTATTTAAGTCCTTTTGGAGGCCTAGTGAGGTGAAATAAAAAAATATAGTTTTCAGTAAAACTAAAATTTAGTGTAATGGATGTGGTTGTAATGGTGGAAAGTGTCTGCTTCTGAGAATAATGATTGGTAAACGACCAACAACTCTAAATACGGTTGGTATACGACCAACAAAAACAATACGGGTGGTACACGACCAACGAAACAAATAACGGTTGGTAAACAACCAACAACCCTAAATACGGTTGATATATGATCAAAAAAAACAATACGGTTGGTACACGACCAACAAAACAAAGAACGGTTGGTATACGACCAACAATCATAAATATGATTGGTATGCGACCAACAAAACACACAAAGTTTGGTATATGACTGCCAAAATAATTAATATATAAAAGCGATTAGCACATGGCTAGCATGCCAAGTAAACTAGTGGGTAACACCAGAATGGTGGTAGAATTGTTCGAGGGGTGGAGCTCGATGCATACATACGACATAACAATGAGCAATAAGATTCAAGTGAAAAGCCTCGCTAAGTAAAATGTTACCCGTTTGCTTAAATATTTGTGTTTTTCAGATTAATCTCCTATTCTGGGGACAGAAATAGAAACTATAGGATATAAAAAGAGCACATAAGATGCTAATCTTCAATTATAGGCCGATGGTTTTGATAAGAAAACATCAACTCTTTTAATGGTTTCAGACCTAAGCAAAACGTTTGATTGTGTATCAGTGACAATACTACTAGACAAACTATAAACTATCTTGTTAGAGCTGTTATGGTGTATCCTTTCAGTTAATATCATCCTACCTATCTGGCAGACAACAATGTGTCTCTGAGAATGATCATGGTGTACCACAGGGTAGTGTATTAGGAACATTGTTATTTCTAACATACGTCAATGATCTACCAGCTGCTTCACCATTTTCATGGTTCTATTTGTCGATGACACTAGCTTTGGTAAACGGATTATGGGAAATACTGCAGAAACTTTCAATGTTAAAACGAATATAATGAACAAATAAATCACTTGATTGAATTAACGCAAATTTGTTATGCATAAACAAGAACAAAACAAATTCAATGTTATTTTCCACTAAACCAGCAACATCTGAAGTATTTAAATTCTTTGTCGCCAAAATGGTCTAAAAACAAAACATATGCCTTAAGGCAAATAAAAAACCCAATTAGTTTAAATTCAACCCTCATCATAATATATTATGCTTTATTCCACAATGTAATAACTTATGGCTTAATTAATTGGGGTACTTCAAATCATGCCCAATAAGTTTTATAAATCAAAAAAGGGCAATCAGATGCTCAGTGGGAATAACTCAACTATACAGTTGTAAAGCAGAGTTTAAAATAGTGACTGCCATCTTGTATAGTTTACTTGATTCACATAAAAGAACACCTATATGAATATTCCATAAATTATGATAATCATAATTACAATACTCCTACTAGATGTAATCTACAGATACCACAAAAAGGACTAACATACACTACCGGACAGCTCTTCCTGCGAAAGTTGTGTTTAAGTAGCAGACAGTGACGGAATAATAGAAAACTTGTAGACGACAAAGACAATTGCTCTGCGCTACCACCACACCGCTGATTTCGAGATTCGCTTGCTTATTGTATTACGCCGGCGGTCATCCATAGTGGCAAGAAAGCAGCTTGCAGTCAACGTATGTTTAAATTCTAATTCTCTTACATTTTATCTCATTAAACTCAGGTTTTGCATAAAGAGGTATCCGGTATTATATATAAAAGTTAACAACTTTGGAATAAGTTGTGTAATTATCTTCCATTAGCTCTAAAAGAGGCACTTTTAAGCTTATTATAAAATAAAATAAAAAGCTATCTTATACTCAGAGCTTACTACAGCACCAATTAATTTAATTTTACAGATTCTTAAACTTGTTATTTTATGGTTCATTTCATATACTTATTTTGTGATTTATACATCAATTATTTTTATCGTTGTTGAACTTACCTTGTGGTTGTCATATACATTTATAAGTCTTTTGTATTAGTAAACCATATATTTTGTTTGATAGATAAGATTTTATAATAATTATTATTATACCATGTGTAACAGGATCATAGTTCCCTCCGCTTTTCTTCTTTAGTTTTGAAGATAATTGATTGAAATTGGGATATCTTATATATAACAAGGAGCACTTTTTGACATACAAGTGATTTTTTTTTCAATTCCGGTTTCGCCGGAAGTGACACTGACTTTCGATTTTTAAATGGATTATTGCATTTTTGAATTCTGCATAATTTTCTGAATCCACCGATACCAAATAAGTGACATTTCCTACGTCAATATTTTTTATAATATAATTTTTAGTTTTCCCTTTAAGTGTACTATGACGGCTCCGATTTATTCTAAACGACCTATGTAATGCTAGAAAATCTCAAGTATCTGGCACCAGTCAGGGGTCCTTAAAATATTATTGGACCAATGATTCTACTATCGATTATTCCAAATCAAACATTGAAACCGAACCGCACTTGAAAGTTATTCTTCCGTAATAAATTTAGATTTTCTTGTGACCAATATTTTGTATTCTGTCGGTTAAATAATCCCAAATTTTTAAACCCAGACTCGTCCGAAAATAAAATCATTCCCAAAAAAATCATTGTTTGGCTGCATGTTATTCTGCAAAATTAAATTGTAATATTCAATCCTGCGATCGTAATCATTTTCGTACAAGTGCTGGTGCAATTGGTATTTAAAAGATTTATAGTGGTATTTGTGCAAAATTCGGCTTACTGCTTGGTGACTGATTTCCAATTCAAACCCAATTTGCCTTAAAGAAACAATCTTATCAACTTCTCTTTGAGCCAAAATATTAATTTCCGTTCCTTCCTCAAGAATGAAATTTTCTCGGAATCATTGTTGGGCTCACTTCGGAATTGATTTTCAAGACGATTAAAATAATTTCTCGCTGGACATTATCTATCAGGATATCGTTTGGCATAAAGGTATCTAGCCACAACGGATTTTTTTCTACATTCCCCATACATAATTAACATATCCACTTTTTCATCTCTTGTATAAATTTGCGGCATTTTGATTACAATTAACAAGAATTTTAAACAAATTTTTAAGAAATGTTTGACAAGCTAAACATTTCATTATTTTCAAAGCCACCTTAGTTAGTTACTTTTTAACATTTAATTAGAACAAAATTGTTTGTATTTATCGCACATTTCAATACGACATATGAATAAATTCCTTATTAATAGTACTAATAAATGGTACTACGGTACCAATATGGTTCCATTTGAAAAAATTAATAAACCGAGTTTTTCCCCAAGAACTTTATTTGCTCATAAATCACGTAATTTAGTATTTTTGCCGGGATTTAGATTTTTCTAGCATTACACGGGTCATTTAAAATAAATTGGAACCGTCATGGCACACTTAAATGGAAAACTAAAAATTATATTATAAAAAATACTGACGTAGGAAATGTCACTTATTTGGTATCGTTGGATTCAGAAAATTATGCAGAATACAATAATGCAATAATATACAGGATGTTCCATTTAAAAATTGAAAGTTATTGTCACTTCCGGCGAAACGGGAAGTGAAAAAAATATCACTTGTATATCAAAAAGTGTCGCTTATTATGTACATAGGAAGTCCCAAATTTCAATCAATTATCTTCAAAACTAAAGGAGAAAAGGGTGTTTATCATGATCCTGTTACAACCGATATATTAGTGGTTTGTGCAAGTTTTGTAGCTTGGCCAAGAGACCCCATGCCAAACAGTGTCAAATGCACTTAACGCTCTGGCCCACTACGTTACCGTTCTAACTTTTTTTTATAGAGTAGTTTTACGGTTACGTAGGCTGCATGAAATAAAATTATGCTTTTATTTATGCAGTGTAACCATAAAACAATTTAGATTAGCTGAGATTGGTGATAGAAAGAACGCACCTAATATCTCTGAGCAGGCTGGTCAAGGACTAAAAATGGTAGTAGTAACAGATCTCCTGTCATGGGTCACTTTCCTGTACCTGTTTAATTTTTTTTTCTGTATTTTGCTTCATGTGATCAGGCTCTCATAAAATAAAGAGTTACTACACTTAAGCCATTACCAGTGGTGGAATTAGGTTTTAGCTAAGTGGGGGGGGGGCAACAGTATTCTATTTAGGAGGGGTAGTAGTAATAACTCAAACAGATATTTTGTGACGTGCGCCTACATCTGCACAAAAATTAACGTTGTTTACATGTAGCAAATCGTCATCATGTTACCAACGGTCTCTAATCGACTAGACGACCTTGCTTTTCAGAGGTGTGTGAGTAAAGTAAAATAGATACGTTTTAACAACATCTGGTCGCGTTCAATACATGACTGTGAACATTAGTATAGGTTGTGAGTTTAATATTGACATTGGGGAAACATCATCATAAGACTGAATTATCAACGTATAACATTCCCTAACGTTTTTTGGACGACGAATCGAGGTATGATGTGTGCATGATAAAGAGGGTGGAGGAAAAGGAAGAACTGAGACAGACAATATCACTTATAAATTTGTGATGTGTTATTCTATTATTCTCGTCATTTTTTCAGTAGGATTCCCTGCTCAGTATCAATGGAGAGAAACCGGTCATTCACATATTCAACTACTTTTTACAGCTGAGTTATCAGATATGTTGCATATTTTAGACGGATTCACGCATAAATGCTGTCGAGGTTGCTTTACATAATTCCGCCGTTTTGAAGACTAGCTGGAAGACGAACGTACGACGTATCTACTATTGTCCGCCATTATGAAGTTGACAAATAAAGTGAAAAAAAAATGCAAATTTAGAAGACTTTGGTCAATCTAATTATGCTACTTGTAAATGTACCAAAAAAATAGTCAACTATTTACATTTAAAAAATTCTGACTTGTACACGGGCCACTGGTTTCGAAGATCATCGGCCATAATTCTTGTGTGCAGGTGGTGACATCATAACTCTTAAACGACATGAAGGGTGGAAATCAACGGCTGTGGCTGAGACCTACTTCGATGAATCTATGACAAATAAAATGGAAATTTCAAACAAAATTTTTTAGGTGATAAATCTACCATCAACTTCCAACACTCCAGCAACAGAACCATGTATTACAAACGATGCAGAGACTGTAAAATTTATTCAAGAGCAATCATTATCCCACACTGTAAACACACATGCATTGTCTCACCCTATACATTTTTCTAATTGCAACTATCATACAATAATTATGAATGTTTTTAATGGAGAAGAATCTATCTAAAGTCTTATAATAAACTGTTTCACTGTGTTATAATAATAATTTTCCAGTTTCCTATTAAGAATCGTTTAGTTTATAAAAAACAATTTTATTTAGTCCTGGGTTGTGGAACAAATATTGTACACAACTCGCTGAAAAGGGCACTAACTCGGGTGATTTACGCGTATGAACCATCACACTCGTATGTTATGTGCTACTTTCCATGCTCGTTATGTAATATACTATTTGATTATACTAGACGGATATTGAGGCTGACTAATAAATAATCAAATCAGGTTCCCGTGATACTGAGAAATTAAAAAAAAACCTAAAGACAAATAAAATGAATTCTTAATATTTAATTTAAAACTTAGCTGGACTTTAAATTGTTTCTTGATAAAGCATGTTGGTCATTTAACATTTAATATTATTGAAATAACTTCTACACCTAGTATAGTAATTGTTAGACAATTAAAGTGATTTCGAGAACTAATTATGGAAATATAACAGGTTTGATGATCTCCAGTTACTTTTTTTATACATATTTAAATGAATATATTCTGTTAGTCCAGGTTAAAAACTCACTTACTGCGAATTTTATGGTTCACTCTATCCTTCCATTTAATTAAAATTTATTGGCATGTACTCAATTCAATTGAATACATAACAAACTTAATAAAGTGAGTAGTTTTCTGTGTGCCATCCAAATATATATATATTCCTGTTTATATGCGTAAACAAATTCATAGAATATGAAGGAAATGCCTTTTCGTGAATTCATTTGACTGAAAGAATTTAAATGAATGCAATAACAAAATGAGTCATGTATAAATATTAAAATACATGATATTATGCGCTTTTGATATCAAGTTATTTTAAATAGGTAAAACATGACGTTTTAACTAGTTTTCAATAGTAATAATGCGGTGGCATTCTTGTCAGTCGGTCAATAATTATTATTGTCTTTAAAATGTTAGTATGCTGCCAGGAAATTCACTAGTTATCATGGAATTTAAAATTTTGTATAGTGCCATATTTGTGTACATTTTAACCACTTTTTACAGTTTGTGCAATATAATTACCATGGTTATAAGTCTGATGAGATTCTTACTATGTCCGATGTTCCACAAGGATCCGTATTTAGGCCACTGTTTTTCATTTTAATTATTAATGGCCTTGTGTTTAACCTAAATTGTCATTTATTTGGCTATTAATGATGAATTAGATTGTATGCGTTTGTAAGCAGAACTCAATGAAATAAATACTTGTACTTTAAATTGCCTACCCCTTAATGCTGCAAAATGGAATGCCATGGCATATACCAGAAAACTGAATTCTTTTTTAACATACTTGTGGTATAAATCAGATAGATCTGAATAAGCCTGATTCATTTAAAAATCTAGGGATAACTTTTCATCCTAAACTTACTTTCAATCAGCATATCGATTCCACAGTTTCATCTGTCTACAAAATCATGGGCTTCATTATTCGTAATTGGTGTGAATTTAACAACATTGATACATTAAAAATGCTCTCTGCTTTTTTGTGCATTCCAAATTTGAATATGGCTCTATTGTATGGTGTCCATATTCAGTATATATTAATGCTATTGAACAAATACAGAGGACATATTTAAAATTTATGGTTTTTATAGAGGATAAAACTTATCCACTAATAGGCTTTCCACACAATGTGTTGTTAGAGAGAATGCTACTGAACTTATAAGGAGACGGCATTTTCATTCTGTCACTTTTTTATTCAAATTGCTCAGAAATGAAATAAAGTGTCCCGAACTGTTAACTAAAATTAATTTATACATTCGTGTACCATTAGTACAAACAAGACTTACTAATCTTTTTATATGTCTACCCTGAGGACTAAGTTCTTAAAATTCTCACCGGTAAGTGTTAAGTGTCAAAACATCATAGTATTCAGGATAAAATAGGTATTCTTAATGGTAATATAACTGATATAAGAACTGCTTGTATAATTTAAATTAATTTTTATCATGCCATTGTGTTCTATACTTTTAGTAATTATTATTGTTTTTGCTTTTTGTAAAATTATGTAGATATCTTTCCTACCCTTGTAATTGGAACTTATTCTGTTGGGTAGTTTCCCAACTGAATAAATAAATAAATAAAGAAATAAAACAATTAAATAAATAAATAATTTTGACCCCCTAATGGCAACTTCGGAAATCACTAATCCACAAGTTCACCTTAGCCTCTGAAGGAACTGAACTAAATATTTTAAGAAAGGTAACCTGCGTTGTTTTTATTTTGCACTCTTTACTTATCTACGTGTTATTCATAAAACTTTATAAATACTACATATTTAAAATATGCTCACTTTCAACATGAGGCAGTGGGCGTAAGCGTGGTAGCCAAGCGACGAAATCCGCCTATCTATCTATGCATTCGCATTGATATTAGACACTTGACAATAACAAGCACTTTCCCGTCAACGTAACGGTCAGTAAGTAATTTTTTCTATAGCTGCAAACCGTCCAATTACCTGATAAAAACCTTTAGATCTTTATTCCTATTTTTATACAGATTTATTGCATAGTACATAAGAATCATCATTGTTTTAGAATGTTTCATTAGGTATTTACAATTAATATTATATCTACGTAAAAATTGTCTCTGGAATTTATCGTTAACTAATACTGAAATAGTTTTAACAAACATCGAATATTATACCAGACACACGTTTCGCCAATCAAGTAGATATCATTTGGAGAAGCCTGTTCTAATCATCTTCAAATAAGAAATAAAATGAAGAGAAAAGCGACAGAAATTATGCATTACTTTTCTGTCATTCTGTTGCTGTCTTTAAAGTCTAAAACGTCAAATGTCTGTCACCCTGTATGGCCGGGACCAATAAGAGGTTTTAAATCTGTATACTGGTATTGGGTTGCATTCAATACTTTATCACTATTTGTTGTTTAATTTCTTTTATTCTTAGCCTATTATGGCGACAAATCAAGTGTTCATTAAAAGTTCAACATCTCATTACATATGTTTGTTAAATTCCCCACAAATTTAATTACATCATTAATACTGTATTTATTAATGGTGGAAATACCCAAATGGTTGAATACTTTTGTTAAAAATGTAAATGAATATTAGTTGGTTATTTAGTAATATATTGGTTGATTTAAATAGTTTCATTACTTGATATCGAGTGGTCATTACTTTTTTTCGAAATAATAATAATAATAAACATTTTTAAGTTGCTTAAATCTATAAAGTAATCATTTTTGAAATAATAGGTTGACATGCACCATCGAATTCTCGTTTTTTATTTACGAAGACAAAGTAACGGCAAGCAATATTTGTGAATGTCTAAGGAGGTCCCAATTTGTCGGTATGGAATAATGCACACAGATACCCTGCTGACTAAATTACATGTACATTATATGTATGTACATTATTGTACGAGGTTATTCATTATAAATTATCCACCCCTCATCATCGTTATTATTGCCTAGAGAAAAAAAGTTTTAAATAAAAGTTGTGTGGTTGACTGTATTTTGTTAAAATGCTATCGAACGTACAATAGCGTGCACATTTCAGGGGATACAAAAAATAATATATTTTTTTAAATGGGATACCCGGTATATTATTAAATTTTTGGAATGATCATTTGTTCCTGATTTCAAAAATATACCATATGTTACCCCTACCATATACCGTTTTTGAGTTATTAAACGTCGAATATCTTAGTTAAACTAGTTACTGTAAATATGGAAAAGTTAACATTATTAAAGTGAGCTATGAAAATGACAACTATTATGTTTGATAAGTGACATTTCTTTAATAAAATAATCAAAATGGTTTACAGTGAGGAAGAAAAAAACCAAATACTTATACAAAATAGATAACAAAGATTTATTTAGGAAATTTAAATATAAATAAATTATCTCATAAAAGATGTTCGATATGTCCACCATTATTGGTCAATGCATAATTGATAACGTCTTCTTATATTTATAATTGCACCGGAAATGGCATTATTATTTACATTCAGATTGTTTATTTCAAGTCGAATCCTGTCTTTAATGACTTGAATACTATTTTTATTATTATTATTGACAATGTCTTTTAGAAATCCCCAAAGAAATTGAATCCATAGGGGTCAAATCCGGACTGTTGGGAGGCCATTTAATAGGTCCATTATTCCCTATCCATATTGGGAATGCATTATTCAAATGATCTTGAACGGGTAGGATACTATGCGGAGTTGTCCCATCCTGGATCCAAATCATATCATCAAGTCCAGCATCCGGAAAATTCTGCAAAAGAATATTTTCTGCTTCTGAGATAATTATTTCCAGATAGGTAACTCCAGTTTAAAGTATAATCATAAGATATAGGCCCAACAATTTTGTTTCTGAAAATTCCACATCAAACGCTTACAGTTTTTCTTTCTGATTTTTTTTATTTCTTTTACCAACCTTTTTCTGTTGTGCTTGTTTTCCCACGACCTTCGATTTTTCCTATTAAAAACTCCTACCGTAGAAAAGGATGATTCATCAGTCCATAATATTTTAGTAAAAAAAATCGGGATCCTCATCCAACTTTTGAATCATCTGGCGGCAAGTGCAGTCTTTTCTTTTTTATGAGCCTCTGTTAAAATTTGTATGGGTAAAATTTTATATGGTCTGTAGCTGTTATCTTTTAACGTATGTTGGATTTTGGAATAACTTTTACCTAGTTGATCGACTGCATTATTTATACTACAATCAGAATTTTTTAAAAAATAATACAATGTTTCAAAAAAAGTCCATTCGCGAATAAATATGGATGGGCTTAGCTTCGAAATGAAGCAGCATATCTAGCTGTTCTTCCTGGTTTGCTTGAACTACACGCTTTTTTCTACTAAAACTGGAGGTATTATTTACCTCTCGGTAAATATCTTGGAACGTATTTTCTGATGGTGTTGGGCCATTTGGATACAACACCCTATATGCTCTTTTTGCTGCACATTTGTTTTTGTTATTTTGTATATAACAGGTAAATATTTGGACTTTTCTTCCTCACCGTAAACCATTTTGATTATTTCATTAAACAAATGTCACTTATCAAACATAATAGTTGTCATTTTCATAGCTCACTTTAATAATGTTAACTTTTCCATATTTACAGTAACTAGTTTAACTAAGATATTCGACGTTTAATAACTCAAAAACGGTATATGATAGGGGTAACATATGGTATATTTTTGAAATCAGGAACAAAATATCATTCCAGAAATTTAATAATATATCGGGAATGTCGTGATTTTCTTATGATCACAAGCTCTAATGTATCATTTAGTAAGTAGACAATTGTGCTTTAGGATATTCTTGACCAGACTAACATTTAGGTAGGAAATTATTTTCATTAATATAATCAAAAACTTGCTTACATATTATTTTTTCTAAAACTTTGGGGATAAAATAAGGGGTGCGTTAATCGGTAAATGTGAGGGGATGGGGTTGTTAACTTTTGGGATTGTTTATCCTATCACTTCGTTCCAGATGAAAGAAAAACCCTTTGCCGCGCATGAATAATTAATAATATGAATAGTATGCAAGATAGAGTAAGCAACACTTGACCGTTTTTAACGATAGAGAGTCTGACCCAAATGCATTTGATTTTATATTATTGGCAAGTTGAATTTCCTTGGAACTATAACTACGAGTTGTTTTGAAATACGATTACCATTACTACCAACAAATTTATATCTCTTTTTCATTAATAATAATAATAATATATTCTTTATTTAAGTAGACATGCATTACATGTATATAAAAGTAGTCAATATACAGATATAAAGAGCTATCAAACAAAAGATGATTTGATAACCAAGTCAACATAAAGTGTAAGTTCAACGAAAAACAGATTAATAAAACACATAGTTATATATAAAAGATAAAAAAAAATACAAATACAAGCATAACATTACATATACACCAAACTCAAATGGTCATGTCAAAAAATTCTTGCAAAGAATAAATCGCTTCTTGTAACAATATTTCTTTTAATTTTATTTTGAACAATTTTAAGCTAGTAACTTCCTTAAGGCAACGAGGGAGATTATTGTATATCTTAATGGGCATAACCGTGACTCCATTACTGACAACGGAGAGTTTATGTTTTGGTACCAGAACATTGTTCGTATGTCTTAAGCTATAGTGTATATTTCGATCAGAGAACTGGGTAAATTGTTGGTTTGGTATGTTGATTTTGACAAACAGGCAACATGATAAAATGTATAATGCAGGCAATGTAAGTATTCCAAGTACAACAAACAGAATGCGTTGAATGTTTGAACTGCAGTGTCCTAATTATTTTTTTTGCATAATAAAAAGATCATTGATTTTGCTAGAGTTTCCCCAGCAAAGAATACCATAATTTAACAGTGACTGTACATGTGCAAAGTAATACATTTTAAGTTCTCTTAGGCTAACACAAGAACGAAGTTGCCAGACAATGTAGCATCTAGAAGACATTTTGTCAAGTCTTCAATGTGTTCAAACCAACTTAATTTACTGTCAACAATTAACCCTAACAATTTTGTAGACTGACTATTTCTTATTGATGAGTTATCAATCTTTACAAATAAACTGAGATCGGGAGTGTTGTTAGTAAACATCAACATTTGCGTTTTAGTCCCATTAAGTTTCTGTCCGAATTTGCTGCAGTAATTGGTCATTAGCGAAGTACACATGTTAGCCTTGCTTGACAGCTCATGTATATTATCTGCCATCGAAGCAACTGCCACATCATCGGCAAATTGTGTAACATGGAAGTCCTCTGTTACTTTTAAATGACTTTGCAGGTCATTTATGAAAATTAAAAAAAGAAGAGTTCCCAAGGTGCTACCTTGAGGAACTCCATTTGGTACCAAGTTAGCATCTGACTGATTCACTTTGACACCTACATTTAGTGTAACACTCTGCGTTCTATTACTCAGATAGGATCTAATCCAAGAATTAGGTACTCCTCTTATACCATAATCAAACATTTTATTAAGCAACAACTCGTGATTTACCGTGTAAAAGGCTCTAGACATATCAAAGAAAGACATTCACACTTTTTCTTATTATCAATATTTTGTAGCAGGAATGTGTAAAGTGAAGTAATTGCATCCTGAGTGGAGTGTCCTTCCCTAGAACCAAATTGACTGCTTCACAAAAGTTTATTGTTATTAAGGTACGTTTTTAGTTGACTAGCATATGCATATTCAAAAAGCTTGGAAAATACAGAGAGTAGCGAAATTGCTCTATAGTTTGATAACAATTCTTTTTCATTTTTTTTTTATGAATAGGTATTAATATTGCATATTATAAGCAAGACGGAAAAGAACCTTCGATAAAAGAGATTTATTAATTTGCAAAGTGGATCAGCAATAAAATCTATTATGTGCGCAAGCAACGAACACGGAATTCCGTCTGAATCTGCAGAATTTTTTTATAGTTAGTTTTTTCAACACATTTCTTACATCATCGGCCACATTCATAGACTAAAGTCCCCATTCCCTCACACCTCTCCAATCTCCCTAGTCAACCCTCACCACCTACACTAAAAGGCAATATTTATATACATTTTCTTCTCCTTTCTAGTAAGGTATGGTTTCTCTATAGCGTAACCAATAAATTTCATTGTCCTGATTCTACATTAATACTTCAAAGATAAAAAAAATTAAATGATTGATTGATCTCCCCCACCTTCCATAGAAATAAAAAGGCATTTTATATTTTCAAACAACACTTTTTTTCGTAAAGTTTTAGCCATGCAAATTTTTTTAATTATAATTTCTTTATTTCTTGTTTGTTAATATGTTTCTCTTAAACCATTATTTTAAAAATTTACATACATTCTTCCATATTCCTTTAATTTGCGAAAAACCTTTAAATAATTTTACAAAATAATTAAGTAATTAATAATGAACCGTATAACACACAAATTAAATAAAATTATCATATGTATCAAGGAATAATTCTACAGGTTTTAAGTATTAATTGAAGTTTTCAGTAAAGTGTATTACCAGTGCAAAATTAGTAATTTCTCGTTTCGTCAAGATTAAATAAATAGTAAAACGCGCGCTTCATAACGAACCATAAAAGATAACGCATGCACGCAAATCGTTTCAGTCGACCGTCTGAAAGTATGATATTCACCGCAAGTTGCCGCCATACTCAAAACAACTAACTCATCCTTTACTAATAATTATACTACTTTAAAGATAATTTCCAACAAGAAATAATTGCCTGTGAAAATTATTAATAATTGTTGTGTTTTTAAAACAATAAAAAAAAATGAAGCACGACAATCATAATTCATTCTTCGAGTGTTAGTGTAAACAGTATTTAAAAAATGGAAGGGCGGTTCGCGAGAACAGAAAACAGTGGTGGAATAGACAACACAAGTTTTCAGTGGAACGAAAATGTGGAAAACCATGGCTATAGTTGGAATGAACACTCTAGTGTAGTTGCCCCAACAAATGTACCGGCCGCCAAAAGAAAAAAATCGTTGGTTCAATTAACAATTGAAGCTCTGCCCAGGTTGGAGAACTACAGGAACTCGAGAAGGGCCGCGAAAAGGCCTAGTCTGGGGGAACTCCATGGAGGAGAGGAAAATATTAAAGTAAGTCTTAAAAATTAGTGTCCTATACCGCAAAACTGTAGAAATAATTTTAGTTGTATCGTAAACTAATTGACAATATTTATTTATAGACATTCTTTAACAATGTTTTGGAATTATGGTGACATATTCAGAATTTAGGTAAAAATTGAAAACTAGACAGCTCTTAAGTCTAAAGGGCGAGCATCACCCCCTACCCCCTCAAATATGTGCTTTTTTGCGGTTTTTCGATTTTTTAGCCCAACGGTGTTCTATAGGAAAGAACGTGTTGAAAGAGAAATGATTGCCCATAATTTTTTTTATGAAAAATGTCATCATATTTTCGATAGATCTAATAAATTTCGAGTTAAGGCTGCTGAGGTAGAGGGATGTGTCAACTCACAACTAAAATTTGTAATATAATGTAATGTAATATAATTTCAGTTTAAGAAAAATAACCATCTTTTAAAACTTTAGTGGCAGAACTAAAATTTAAAAATTATAGAGTTCCCACCCCTCATGGGCGAGTTTTAGCACTACCATTACACAAAGGGGATATTCTTGCTATTTTTCAAATTTTTAAGTGAAACAGTGTCCTATACTTCTCTTATCCTTTGCAAAAATAATTTCGAAGGAAAATTATTATTTAAAAAATGTCCTATACAAATTTATTTTTATCATATTTTCGGTAATTCACGTTGCTTTGCTATAATCGTTAGGTTTTCAAGGTGGAGGGGATAGGCATTGTTGCTTGTTATGGGCTACGCACACCTGCAGAATTTTTTGACAGTAAAGGCAAAGGCTTCGTTTACCCGAATAAAAATAGGAAAATAATAAAATGACAATACTTACTCTTGCTTGGACAAATTAATTTTAAACAATAGACTGCTTCAGCAGCCTCCAACTCGAATGTATTAAAATACGAGTATAACAATGACGTTCTTAAAAAAATTCTTTCTCAGTGTGATTTGAGTTTCACAGTTTTAGTTGCAATAATATTTATTCACTCTTTGAGGAAATGAGAAATATTTTTTTTCCTAAACACACGATAAAAAAAATCCAGAATGTCTGTATATTACTTTATAACAAAAAGCGTTTAACACGAAGTAAGTTTTAACAGAATTAAAAGAGGTTAAACTGGTAAACAAAAAACAAATAAAATTGAAGTCAATGGAGATAAGTAATCAAAATAAACAAATAATGCTTCTGAAATTCAGTAATACAGAATACAACACAGCATGATTTTAAAATTGTGTTTGTCAAACAAATAAATAAAGTTTTCTAAAATTTTCCAAATAGGTTCTACATCTTCAGTTTTATATTAGCAGAGGCAGCATTATGCTAGATAGCAAACTATATTTTTTAGATAACCAAGAATTATTTATGAGGTAGTAATCCCCAAGAAAGAAAAAAGAAAAAAGTTAGAGAATGCCACAAATACGTTCAGACAATATTTACATTTTTTATAAGAACATTTTTTGAATATGATTCTTTCATAAAAAGTTGTAGAAAAAGCATGTAAAATTATCATTCATTTCATTCTTTTTTGTAATTCAAGAGAAGATATTATAAAAAGTGCTCCACATATTGCCCATTTTGATTGACTCACATTTCTATGCGTCTTTGGAATGAGGTTTCTACTGTTCATAAAATTGCCGGAGTGATACTTCTAATTGTAAAAGCATTTATTATCCTTTCCTTCAAATTTTGGATTGTTGTAGGTGTGATGTTTTATGGGCATCATGTAACATGCTGATTATAATACCTTCTCTTGAATTATTTGAAAAAAACCCTCATTTTTTATTTTTATTGTTGAATTTTGCAGTTATTGTTAATAAATTGAAAATGGTCATAAATAACCATAGGAATGCACGTATAAAAAATGTTCGTTTTTCAATCCTACATCACATCGTCCAAAAATATACAGGGTTTTCTATTTGAAAAAATTTTGGCCACCTTGTCTAGCCAGCAAAAGTCATGGTACACCATGATGCAAGGAAAAGACGCGACAGTATTCAATGTAAACAGTAAAAAAAAAACACAAGTTCTGTATATGTATATCTTTTATTGAAAGAGTACTTTCGGATAATAGTCAATGAGAACGTGAAAGTACACTAGAAAAATAACTACAGCAGTATTAGTGTAAGTAGAAGAAAAAGACACATCGCATAAGTCACGGTACAGCATTAATAATCAATAAGAAATACAATCTAAGAGTATGTCAAACAATACTATGGAAAAATCTAGTACCCCGTGGGATATCCCTTCAGTCTCAGAACTTCCTGCAATCTTTTTAGCATTGAGAAGACTAATTTTTGAGTCACAGTTGCAGGAATGGCATTCCACTCTTGAACGATAAGTTTTTGTAAGTCTGCCTTGCTACTTATAATATGTTTCCGCAGTTGTCTCTCGAGCACATCCCATAGGTGCTCTATGGGATTTAAATCGGGACTCTGAGGTGGCGTTACAAGCATGTGTGGGGTATTGTATAATATCCATTGTCGAACAGCATAGGCTGTATGTTTAGGATCATTATCCTGTTGAAAGTAGTAATCCTCCCGTAGACCTAGTTTTTCAGCGCTGGCGTTCAAATTTTCTTTTAAAATTCAAGTAGACATGCTGATTCATGATTCCTTCAATTATTACAAGATTGCCCACCCCGGAAGCTGCCATGCAGCCCCATACCATAATATTTCCTCCTCCGTGTTTTACTGTCTTAACAGTATTTTTTGGATTCAGTGCTTCGCCTCGTTTTCTCCATACTTTGCCACGTCCGTCAGATCCAAAAATGCAATAGCGGCTCTCATCGGAAAATATAACTTTTTCCCAAAATGCTGCTGTTGCGGATTTGTATTTTTTGCAAATTCTAAGCGCTTTTTCTTATTAACATCGCTCACGAACGGTTTCTTTCGTGGTGTACAGGCCTGATACCCACCTCTGTGAAGTACTCGGCGTACTGTGTCTGCATGAACAGCTTTACTAAACCTTTCTTTTATTTCTGTTGCATTTTTTGGGGCACTTACGCGAGGATTGTCTCGAACCATCCTCAATACTTGACGTTCTTCTCTTACTGTGAGCTTTCGCGGCCTTTCTGTTCGGACTTTATTTTCTATCCTGTTTTCATTTTCGAATCTGTTAACTACCTTCTGTATTGTTGATCGACTTCTTTTTAGTATCAGTGCTATTTCTGAGTAAGACTTCCCATCGTTATGCAAATTGATGATAATTTTACGCTCTGACTCCGTCAATTCTTTATGACTCATTTTGCAATCGCACAAACTCAAATGTAATGTTTCGCTCTCGACAACTCCAGTGGAACTGATGCATGCTTACAATGTTTCATGAATTAACGTATACCTGAACTTGTTACAACTTGCAACAATAGCGGATAATGTCACGATTCTCAGCTGTACCATGACTTATGCGACGTATACTATTCTTATAATTAGAATTAAACTGCTGTCGTTATTTTTATAGTAGACTTTGACGTTGTTTTTGACTATTGTCCTAAACTACACTTTCAATAAAAGATGTACACGGAACTTTGTGCATTTTTTTTACTGTTTTACATTTAACATTGTAGCATTTTTCCTTTGCGTCGTACTGTACCATGACTTTTGCTGGCAAGAGGTATTATCCTTTCCTTCAAACTTTGGATTGTTGTAGGTGTGATGTTTTATGGGCATCATGTAACATGCTTATTATAAGGCCTTCTCTCGAATTATTTGAAAAAAGCCCTCATTTTTAATTTTTATTTTTGAATTTTGCAGTTATTGTTCAATAAATTGAAAATGGTCATAAATAACCATAGGAATGTATGTATAAAAAATGTTCGTTTTTCAATCCTACATCACATCGTCCAAAAATATACAGGGTGTTCTATTTGAAAAAAAATTTGGCCACCCTGTACCTATACTTTTAGGAAGTGAAAATGACCGAATGTCATAACACAGATGTTTTATAACTGCTACTATCATATATAGTTTTTTAAATCGATAGTTGTGATTATAGTGATATTTTTAATATACATGTATAAATGGTATAATTTCAACCAAAAAATCATTACATCCAAGTGGTTTGGAGAAAGTCAATAATAATACAGGAGTGAAAGGAGGCCATAAAGAGGTTTCAAAAAAAGTTCTGATGTACATGGCATTTCATTTAAAAAAAATGTATTTGATCCTGTAGAATCGTCTTGGCTCACCCTGTATATTCAAAAACAATTTCCGTTTATACACTTTTTGTCTGGTTTACTTATGTTTTTAAATCAAGTTTCTAGCAATCATAGAACTCGAGATATCGAAGTCGGACGCACTATAGCCTCACCCTGTATAATACAGTAATTAAAGAAAAATGTGTAAAGATTAATAAGACGGAATCCGCTTTTCTATACGTCTTACGACTTAATAATAGCAAAAATTAAGTGTTATTTAAGTTCAAACCCCAAGTCTTTCAGACACCGATTTGAAGGTGAGCCTGTTTTTTAAAAACTTACTATCATCAGAAATAATCTGCCAGATAGCAAAATCTTTAGAAAAAAAATTTACCAAAGCATTACTGGAAAGAAGCGGTATATTATTATGCTGAGTCACAAATATTATAAGCAAGGGCGCCATTTATGGGGGCAAGAGGGACACTTGCCCCTCCAGAACATTATCAGTAGAGCACTGGCAGTTGTGGTCACAATATCGCTACAATAGCTAAGCAACTAGATGTACTTTTTAATACGAGTAAAAAGACCAGTTGATCATAAATCAATTGGTCAATTTAAAAATATGAGCAAAGTCAGAATTAATGATTTTGTGATTTTAAAATTGCAATTTAGTTATGTTTAAAATGTTTTTTTGAAAACTGAATTTCATTGAAAATTCTCTAAGTACATTATATTAGTGCAGCTTGTATAATTCGAAAATCTAGTAGTAGTTCAGACAAATAGTGGTCCAGAATTGCACATTGCAATAGACCGCAAGATTTGTACAGACAGTAGTTGTGGCAGCGTCCGAATTTGACAAGTACCTACTTTTATTATATGTATAAAAGGAATACTATATTGAACACCGACTTGAACACATTCTTCGAAATACCAAAGTTTATAGAAAACATACTTATGCCAATAGAGAACAAAACTGTGATGCTTAACTGTTTTTAAATAATATTGTCGTTTAAGTCTCAAAAAATAATGTGGATACAAGTTGGCTATGCCACCATTTGATAGGCATTTTTTCCTGTTCACTATAACATGGTCTAAGCTCAAACTATGAAAACTGATTTGTCCAAAAAATTTATAGTTAAGTAAAATTTACTTATTTTTTAACACGCTTTTATTAGCTTCACTTGTATGTTTGCTTGTTTGTTTGTTTGTTTGCTTGTTTGTTTGTAACCGACTCTTTGGACTCGATTTTAACCCACTTTAAACGGACAGATTTAATTGAAACTTTGTACACTTATTAAGAACCGGTAACAATACAATAATTTGATAAGTTTATATCATTATCCTGTTCAGGATCGCCAATCCTTTCCTCACGTATCCCTGCGTGAAAGCAAAGGCTTAATATGTCAGTAGATTCCATAACTGTTAATTAGCCCGGTGGTCGAGTGTGTTAAGGCAGTCGACGCGAAACGACAGACTCCTCCGGCGTGAGTTCGAACCTCACGGCTGAAATAAATTTTTTTTTTTTTTCAGAAATATCTGTTGGATCGTAATATGTTATAATATCAGCATCAATAAGCAATATAAATATAGTTTAAAACAACTAAAAAACACGCTTTCATAGCACATCAAACTAAAAAGTTAAAAATAAATATAGTTTAAAAAAACTAAAAAACACGCTTTTAAAGCACATCAAACTAAAAAAGTGAAAAATAATTATTAATATAAACTGAAAATAATAATGAACGAAAAATACTAGTATTATTGTGAAAAAAGCGTGGGGTGCTCGATATACGAAAAATATTGCACAAAGCACCCCACGCTTTTTTCACAATAATACTAGTATTTTTCGTTCATTATTATTTTCAGTTTATATTAATAATTATTTTTCACTTTTTAGTTTGATGTGCTTTAAAAAGCGTGTTTTTTAGTTTTTTTAAACTATATTTATTAGTGTTTAGCCGTAGATGTGCTTCTTATTTTCAATATTTTCTTTAACGAATCTTATTTTAATTAATTAAAAAGAAACAATTAAATAGCGTAAGTACTTATGTACTTATGTAACTAGTAAGTCATTCTCATAGATTTAACAGTAAGCCTTGATTTGAAATTTTGTTTTTGCGAAAATATGGCTCTGTGAACAGGTCTTATTTGTTTATTAAAGCATTTTTTCTGGCATTAATACTAACGAATGTGGTTAAGTGAGCCTCTTAAAACAGACACTTGATAATTGGACTTGGGACTATTTTAGAATATTTATCAGTATAATCGATAGATTAGTAAATAAATGTGCGTTTGTAAAATTATATATCATAGGCACCGCCCTCATAATTTATTTATTTTTTTTACACAGCCAACCTAAAAAATAAAGATATTTTATTATTACTAGTACACTTAAATAGACCAGTCAAATTAAGGGTTTTTCAAAACGATAATTTCCAACCATTCCCGATCAATACCATTCGATTCAGTATGTTTTTTGAATTCTCATGGTCAATTTTGCCGTACGTTATATGAGCAAGAATTTAATTTATAAACAATTAAAGTTGTGAAAATGATGAAAATCGATGTTTCTGAATATTCAACTTCAAACGCTGCGAAAATGGCAACAGATAGAGAAAAATTGCTCAGAACATTTTTTATAGAGCGTTAAATTCCCTTCAAAAAAGTCTGCGACGGCATATCTCTACGATGAATAATTAAGACGTTACAATGAGTTAAATATTTATTATTTTTCTGCTGTATATCAGTCAGCTGTACAAGTAACGCGCATGCGCGATCAACAGACTCGTACGCCGCGTAATGGCCGCCTGCGCAGAACATTTTAAAGTAGACTTGCTATGAATCTTTCATAATTTTCTTATTTTTACAGCGTTAGCAAATGTATTTATCACTTCTTTGGTCTAGAGATAATTATTATATACTTTTATGCATACTCAAAGACCTGGAAAATTATTATTAGGTTATAATACCAAGTACTATAGTGCCATGTGCCCGAGGGTATCTACATATACGCTCCTAGCATTCTTGAGAAGCAGGTGTTCCAAACTAGACTACTATACAGCTGACCAGTACGCAGTAGAAAAATAATAAACATTTAACTCATTGTAACGCCTTAACTATTCATCGTAGAGATATGCCGTCATGGACTTTTTTGAAGGGAATTTAACGCTCTATAAAAAATTTTCTGAGCAATTTTTCTCTATCTGTTGCCGTTTTCGCAGCGTTTGAAGTTGAATATTTAGAAACATCGATTTTCATCATTTTCACAACTTTAATTGTTTATAAATTAAATTCTTGCTCATATAACTTACGGCAAAATTGACCATGAGAATTCAAAAAAAAAGTGAATCGAATGGTATTGGTCGGGAATGGTTGGAAATTATCGTGAAAATGGGCCTGATTTTTGCTTAATATGATTGGTCTAAAAGCACTGGAGGTTTATTTACACAATAATTTTGTAAAATCCTTCGTAAACTTCGTGTTCCAATAATAACACCACAGAAATTAGACAACCCCCGAAATCCAAAGCCGAAGCCGCCTCCTGTATCACCCTTACACTTAGAAAAATGTGAACATTCAACCATTCTCACCGACATTGGCAGTCAGTGGCGGGATTCGAACTTGCAACTACGATAGAAGATTTCTAGTTCCACTTACCATCGTGTGCTCTATCAACTACACCATCGAGCCACAAATAGAACAAGTAGCATGATTCATTATTTACATTTACCATTAGTTCTGTTTTCAATTTAGTCTTAGATTAGGAATTTCGTCCTATTTGGTTTCTAGCTCCTTTCGTATTGGTTTGTCTCTTCAATGTTATGTCCAAAAACTTTTTCATAAATTAATTTCTACATTATCACTTCAGAATGTCGAATTGTCTTGCATGAATATCAAATATATAAGGAAGCAGGCTCAGCCATTCTAATAAACTGTGATTGCCTTATAAGCTTTGCAACATTTTGTATTCCTTGGTTAGTCAGCCGCTAGATATGTGTCCTAATTATGTACTCTATTAGGCATTTCTCGACGGTAATATAGAAATCGACTCTGTTATCAATCGATAAAGACATTGTCATATATTGATGTTGTAATGAGAATTCGAGTTTCAATTATATTGGAGATCTATGGGCACACGTAAAACTCTTTGATAAAACTAATAGTTGATTGTCAATGTCCCAGTGAGATCCTAAAGATTGAAATGTCTCCAGATATTTTGAAGGTGCTGGAGATAACAGAAGCTTTAAACATTTCATATTTTACTTCCCTTTGAAAGCGCTTACCGAACCGCATGTGCGTGTAAACCTAATGAGGTTGGACATTTTTCTGCTCCATATGCTAGTTTTGTTTGTTTTAGTTCTATTTGATCATGACTGAAAGCATATCATTAAATCCTTTAGAGAAAAGAGATTTATTAGTTTTGTTCCTATTAATATTTCAATGAAAAAATCTGTAGCATTCCTAGTTAGATAACTATTGTGAATATTATACTGATTATACTGATTATACTGTAAGCTGTCATATAGACAGGCTGGTAACATTTTGTTCTTCATTTTATTGATAAACATTAAAGTTTTAACTATAACTCTTTTATGTACATTCACAAAGTTTAAAACTTCTAATATTAATTTTATTGGTGTATATTTATTATATCCTAGAATAGTTCTCATTGCTTGGTTTTGTATTTTTTTGTATTTGATTTAGATTTTTTTATATTCGTGTTAGTATACTACAAAGAGTATTTATACAAGTCATATAAATAATAAATATAAATATAATATAGTGACGTATAACTAAATTGTTTGTATATACAAAGGCTAATTAAGAGTATAACATATATCTAAAAAAAATGGAATAAATTATTATATAAACACACAAAAATAAATCTACATCTAGAATTAAAAAAAAAAAATATATATATATATATATATATATATATGTTGTTTTTCAGGTTTTCGCGGGTGGTGAATGTTAAATTCGTTTTCCGGGTATACTCTGCGTAGGTGATAGGTCCCGAGAGGGACCGTGGTTGTCTGAACGACGTTTCGGCAGAATCTCATTTGCCATCTTCAGGTTCTAACAGATAACTGCTTGCTGCGGCTTCTGGTTACTCGAACTGAAAAAATGGTCCCTCTCGGGACCTATCACTTACGCGGGAGTATACCCGGAAAACGATTTAATTTAATATATATATATATATATATATATATATATATATATATATATATATATATATATATATATATATATATATATATATATATGGCTCCCTGTCAGTGGTTTTCCTTTTGTGTCTTTTCTGAGTTTTATCCATCATTTTAACTCAGCTACACCGTGCTGATGAAGACCAATTAGTCAGAAACACGTGTCCACGGTTTGCATCTTTCTGCCATTTGCAATTTTTGCATTATCCACCGTGCAATTTTTTTCTTTGTGCGGGCGTTACCCGTTAATTTCATTTATTTTTTACTGTAATGTAAATAAACCCGCGTTTAAACTCTTGCTCTGTACTACAGCATACAAAGCTAACTAAAGCAAAATGATATGAATCAATAAGTCCAGAATAATAATCTAGTTATGCCTTAAGGTCCAATAAGAAAAATTCCATAATATTATATAATGGATTGTTTATTAAAAGTGTTTTCAACTTATGCTTATACTTGTCATACTGGAGTTCTTTAATTTCTGTGGGCAAGGCATTGAAAAATTTTATGGCATAATATCCCGTTCCATCTCTGGATTTTGTCAGTCGCAAAAATTGTGAATTAAAGTTATCTCTATTTCTAGTTTGATAGTTATGAATTTCTTTATGGGAAGTATATTGATTTAAATTTGATCTAATATGCATAAGGCACTGAAATACGTAAAGAGATGGTAAAGTTAGAATTTTAAGTTTCCTGAAACTTTCTTTTGCAATCAGTTATATACCCCAAATTGTCGACTATTCTAATAGCTCTTCTCTGCATGGAAAAAACTAATGAGCTATGTGGTGAATGTCCTCAAACTAAGAGGGCATATGATACTTTTGATTGCACCAATCCATGGTAAGCTGTCAAAAGAGTAGCCTGCGAGACTTGCTTTGACAGATTTCTTAGTAAATATATATTCATTGAAATATCTTTGCTTACAAAATTAGCATGATGTTCCCATGCCAATTTATTATCAATATATACACCTAGGAATTTGACACATTCTTTTAGTTCTACATTATTGTGGACTGGGTTGTTTTTTAAAGAGAAAATCATATTTTCACTCTTTGTGTTATTTACAGTTAGTTTATTTGTCAGAAACCATTCATTAGTAAGGGATTCAGTACTGGATACATCAGAGAATAGACTTTTAACGTTTTTGTTCGTGCGTATTATAGTAGTGTCATCTGCAAATAAAACAAACTTCCCCGGACTTTGGATATGTGGTAAATCATTCATATATACAAGAAAAAGGGTGGGACCTAACACCGATCCCTGCGGAACACCCTACTGAATATTACGTAGCTCAGACTTGTTATTTTTATAGCAAACATATTGTTGCCGCTCATTTAGGTAAGAAGTAATTAAATCTATGCTGTTGTTACTAAATCTATAAAAACGTAATTTTTCAATTAATGTGTTATGTGAGACGCAGTCAAAAGCTTTTGTGAGGTCTAAAAATTGAGCGTAGAGAAAATGACCATCCTCGAAACCTTCGTTAATAATATCCGTAAGTTTATTTATTGCCATAGTTGTAGACATTTTACTTCTGAAACCGAACTGATTTTGATTTAACAAATTATTTATTTCCAAGTAATCAGTTATTTGCATTTTTATGATAACTTCATAAATTTTGGCAAATCTTGGTATAATAGATATTGGTCTATAGTTTTCAGGAGTATCGACTGAGTCTTTTTTTATATATAGGAATGACCTTAGATAATTTAAGTGCATTTGGGAAAATATTATTGGAGATACAGTAATTAATCAATTTGGTTAGTGGTATAAGTATGACATATTTTATGGCATGTAAGATTTTCATATTGATATCATAAGCATCACTACTGTTTGTTTTATTTAAATTATTTATTATATTAAGCACTTCAATATAGGAAACTTCAGTGAAATTAAATTGGCTATGGGTGTTCCTTATATCGTGAGATATTAAAAAAGGAGTTGAAAGAGGTGATGCTGGTGGGCAAATTTACAATCAACTTGGAGGCGATATCAGAGAAGTAGTTATTAAAATCATCAGGTGATACTTTTCCGTCAATGCTGAAGATTTAAGTGGTTTATACTGATTAACAAGAGACCACATGGCCTTTTGTAAGTTTTTTGATTCAGATATATATTTATCATTGGCTAATTTTTTAGCTTTCATTAATTCATTACGATAAATTAATTTTTGTTCTTTTACTAAAGTTTTTAAGTCTTCAGTGGGATGTTGTTTCAGTAGATTATGTAACAAATTAAGTAATTCCCTTTTTTCTCTGAGTTCTGTTGTAAACCAATTAAACTAGACTCCGTTTTTGCTCGTTACAATCTTAGATATAAGTGGAAAGAATATGTCGATACCATTAGGTATTATATCAATGAATATATCAAATTTTTTATGTAAATTGAAGTAGTCACTCTTTAAAGAGCTCCACTCAAATGACTGCAAATAACCGAATAAATTGAATAATCCAGTCTCACTGATTGATCTAAAAGTTATCTTATGTGGCTCAGTGTTTAGATTGAATAACCTGTTGAACAAAACTCTAAATAAGGCGCAATCTATGCTTTGTGTTGAATTAATTTTATATATATACTAAGAATGATCCTATGATATATAAAAAAATGGCAGTTCTTTGACATTATATTCATAGTGGAGTTTGCATAACTTAAAATTCAAATTTTGATCTATTATGACTCCTAAATATTTCATTTCAGTAACTTTTTCCAAAGTATTATTGTTTATGGATTATTTAGTTAATTATGAGTTTCGTTTAATTTAAAATTATTTTCCATTGAGACATATTTAGATTTTTTTATATTTACCTATTAATCATTATTACAGAACCAATTACATGTTTTTCAGTTCATCATTCATTGATCTTATCATTTCTTTAAGATTTATACCTGTTTTATATATATATATATATATATATATATATATATATATATATATATATATATATATATATATATATATATATATATATATATATATATATATATATATCATAGTATCATCAAAAAGCATACTTTTTTTACATATTCACATATAATAAAAACAAAATAGGTCCCAAAACCATGCCCTGTGGTACACCACATAAATTTTCTAGTTTATTCGATACAACATTTGTGTATTTTACTTTTTGAGTGTGATTAGATAAATTTATAGATTTAAACCACTCTAGTGCTATATTATAAATACCAATTTTCTCAAGTTTTCTGATCAGTAATTCTCTATTAACAGTTTCAAACGCTTTTCAAAAATCCAAGAAAACTGCCAATATAATAGTATCAATCATAGTATCATCAATTTCCTTAACTCATTTATCACCCATTTCTAGTATTACCGATTCACAAAAAAGTTGTTTACGAAACCCTGACTAATTTGAGACTATCACATTATTTTTATCACAATATTCTAAAAATTGGATTTATACTACAGTTTCAAGGGCTTCTCATATACTGGCGTGGTAATTAGTGATCTAAATTCTTCACACAGATGAGTATTACATAATTTGGGCACAGGTACAACACATATTTTCCAGTCACTGAGGAAAATGCGACTCTGTAATGATGACTACAATATCCAGAAAATGATTTCCGTTAACCATTAACGCATCCTTATTTCTGTAGATATGCCATCTTCTTTTCCAGTAGTATCTTAATGTGTACACAATTGTTTTTAATATTATGCAGATTAATGACTTTAAATGCAACAAATAACTTATGGCTGTCTATGTTTGCTGTATCAAAGTCTTTTGGAATTATTATTCAACTGATTATAATATCGATATTTTCTAAAAAATACTTATTAAATTTATTTACTTCAATTTGCTCATTTGAAATTTACACACTCTCAGTTATTATATTTTCTACTACAACTTTCTTAGTATTGGGTAATAAAGTTTTTTAAGTTCTTCCACATTAGTTTGCTGCTTTTCTTTATTTCTGTCTATTACTTTATATATTTTTCTTTTTCGTCTCTTAGTGTTTCTAGTTTCTTAAGTCTTTTTATTCTCTCCTATTATTGTCTAGTGTAAAAATTGCTTCTTAATATTTTCTACCTCTTTCTCTCATTAAAAATTATTTCATAATTTGTTATATTGATATTTTTCTAAATTCAAGAGTAGGACAAATAATTATATTTAGTGTTTCATTTATTAGAAAATTTGACAAATTATTGACATCATTGATATTGTTATTCCAATCTGTAAGTATTAACATATTTTAAAAGTTGGCTGTATTATAATATTTAAAACGACATTTTATGATTCTAACTTGTTTTGCATAAAAAAGATTTTTTGGTTTTTTTAAATTATTAGACAAAGTAGATAATTTTCATTTGTTTCATAATTTTTGAGATAAAGTGGAAATTACAAATACTTTACTCTGATATATTTTAGGAAAAATAGGCAAATCACTCAAGATATTTTAAGAAGCTGACGTCTATGAATATAAAATTGACGACTTGCAATAGGCAACGGGAAAATGTTTAAATTCGTTAAAACATACGAAGAAAACAATAAGAAAGTTGAAAATAAACAAAATTCAATGTCATGCATACCTTGTACTACAAAAAATATTGTTCTATGATAACGTTTGTGATTGCACATACATTATTTCATACTTTTAAATACTTATATGTGTAACAAATAATATGTGATGACTAGCTGATGTGCCATATTTAATTTTACTGTGACAAGTGGCCCAAAAAAAACCATTTTTTTTTAGTTGCAATTATTTACGATTTTTACCATCGAAATTTTCAAACTTCGGTCTACATTATTGTCGTTAAGAATTTTAAATAGCGATTTTATTGTGATTAATTATATAAAAAAAAAACAGTTAGCACTTTTCTACGCTAATTTTTTTGCTACCACAAGATGCATTTACTAAATTATGTTTTAAACTGTACTGTGTATATAGTAAATTAAAATAGATTCGAATTCTATGCCATTTCACAATTTTTAAATTTCATTTTACATATATTCTCTCCAGGTAGTCATTTTTTGCAAAAGAATAATCCTTATTGGAAAATGGTATTTAATAATATTTACTATAAAGTAAATAATATAACGAATACCTACATAAAACAAATCACACACTAAATATTAACAATAGTAAGAATACTACAAAATGCTTAGTGTTGGTATAAGAACTTTGAGTTTTAAATATCATTAATGACGTATTGTGATTTGGCGCTTTTTTCATTAGAATCGAAGAGAAGAAAAAATTTTGTTAACTATTCATTCAATTATCATAGTCGTAGATTATATCCAGGTTATACTGAATCAAAATAAATATAATGAATTATAACTACTGAATATATGAAATTTTATAGGAAATTAAAGAATTACATAATAATAAAGATTTAATATCAAAATGTATAAGAAACCTATACATATTCATGAACTACAATTAGTTTTGTATTAGTATCTTGTGATTATTTACAAATTTTTAATCTAAATAATTTTTACTTGCTCTAGTGTATTGTATTAAATTTTATTTCGTTTGTTCACCTGTACTGTAATTTCTTTATAATTTTAAGGATGGCAACAAAATAGCTATTAAAAGTGAACTGATTAGGGACATTTATTTTTTGAGAAAGTAATCAAGATCTTTTTATAATATCGTCTATAGTAGTTACTTATCTGTTTATCAGATTTATTTGACGTTACAACGTTTTTAGATGAGATTATTTATTTCTCACTTACCTATGTTCCTCACTGAGCCATCTAGGTTGTGATATTTGTATATATTTGTATTCTTGAACACTTAGTGAAAGGAAACAAAAAGTAATATTTTTAAGGTATTGAATTAGAATTACTCTAGCCAATTAAATTAACGGGCATTTTAAATTTGCATATGCCACAGACTATTATAGTAGGAGAGCCAGTGACATTTTTATTATTTAGTTAAGGCTGAAATTTTCTCCAGTAGTCCTCTGATAGCCCACAATCATCGATATAATATTTGCAGAACGATTGGCCAGTCATAAGGGGGTGGCAAATCACCCCCAACATGTCGTGTGAGCGATGAACTTTTTATTATTTAGTTAAGCTTCATCTTTTAGTAAGTTGTTGTGACAACTATTTCAAGTATAAATGCCAATTTGCAGAACAAAATGGCGGCATTAACATCCTGGCAGAACGATTTGAATATGTAAAAATTTTTTACTTTCAACCGCATATATCTTTGGAAATATGCAACATCCGCGAAAGTTGTAATATTGTTATTTGTTGAAAATTTAATTCTCTATAAAAATAGTCTCTTGACATTTTCGTGTATCTCCTTTAGTTTCTGAGATATACTAAAAATAAAGAAGTTTCTTTCCATTGCCGACAAACCGTTGGAGACGTATTAATTAATATGAAATGTTAAGGACAAGTCACCTTAGCCAAATTCTTTCCGATTATTTTTGAATCATCCGATTTTTTATATATTTCTGTACCCATTGAAAGAAAGTTCAATGATTTTTTTTCGGATGCTTCTATTGTTGCGTTCTCGAACTCGAAAAAAATTTTTTCGTTGCAATTGTGTTATCTGATTTTCATAATGATACTGATTTCAGAAAAATATAATCAGTGCCTATTGAGAACCCCAAAATATGATGAATATTATTGTAATTGTATTACTATAATAATTAAAAAAACCCGATTGCCATGAAAAAAATTATGAAAATTTTCTGAAAAAAATCGAAATTATTGAAGTTCCACGATCTCGATAGATAAAAACATTGTAAATGTATGTTGAATCATTAATATATTTTTTTGATCATATCAAAAATGTTCCAAAAAAGGAAATACACGAAATAAATAAAAAATATCTCAAAAAACATCGTAATTTCAACGCATTAATTATTTTTATTATTTCAAATAAATGTTGTACAACTAAGCAAATTTTTTGAATAATAACAAATTCGTGATTAATTTTTTTGAATTTTTATTTGAATAACATATGATAGTAAATATAAAACAAAAAGTATGAGTGGAAAGTAAAAAAAAGTAAGTATAAAAAAATTTATTTTCAATTCTCTAGCCAGTCGGAATCACCCTCCTCATCGTCTGCTGAATCGAGATCACTCGATGCACGGGACTCCATATCTATAAAATTGAAACAAATGAATTAGAAAAATGCAATATTTTTGTTTTTATATTTACTGTAATATCTGCATACCTGAATCATTGTCACCCTTGTCATCTTTGCTGCTTTCACTAGAGGTATCAGTGAGTACATCACTAACATATTGTGGTAGTTGATCTCCTTCGAACCAGAAGAATTCTTATTTATCATCATTGATAATCCAGCTGGAGTAACGAAATCAAGGCGTGCATACAGGGTATTCAAATAGTTCTGCCAGGGTGTTAAAACCGCCATTTTGTTCTGTCAATTGGCATTTACACCTGAAACTTGAAATAACTGCGATAATAACTATCTTGAGCACCAGAATGTCCCTCACGAATGTTCTATTCATGAGGAAAATTCCTTATTTTCTATATATCTCAGAAACTAAAGGAGATACGCGAAAATGTCAAGAGACTATTTTTGTAGAGAATTAAATTTCCCATAAAAAGTGTTTCAAGTCGTATTCTTGCATCTAGCATAGTACCAAAGATATTTGCGACTGAACGTAAAAAATTTTTGCAAATTTTTTTTATTTTCAGTATATCTCAGAAACTAAAGGAGATACGCGAAAATATCAAAAGACCTTTCTTGTAGAGAATTAAATTTCCCACATAAAATAAGTATACAACTTTCTCGTATGTTGCATAGTTCCAAAGATATATGCGGCTGAAAGTAAAAAATTTTTACAAATTCAAATCGTTCTGCCAGGGTGTTAATGCCGCCATTTTGTTCTGCAAATTGGCATTTACACTTGAAATAGTTGTCACAACAACATACTAAAAGATGAAGCTTAACTAAATAATAAAAAGTTCATCGTTCACACGACATGTTGGGGGTGATCTGTCACCCCCTTATGACTGGCCAATCGTTCTGCAAATATTATATCGATGAATGTGAGCTATCAGAGGACTACTGGAGAAAATTTCAGCCTTAACTAAATAATAAAAAGATGCAGTTTTTTTTACAAGTTGGGGGCGTTCTGCCACCCCCCTATGACTGGAATCCGGGTTAATCCTCGCGGAGGACACTTAGTTATGCACCTCTCAACATCCTCTCAAAAAATAGGCCTTAACTAAATCATCACCGAAAAATGTCACTGGCTCTTAGACTATTACAGTTTTGCTCTTAAAACCAGCACTATTTATTTCATTATAATCAAGGAAATGCATGGAGCAAAGTGATACGAAACACTTTAGAAGGATAGGCAGAATCCTCAAGTAATAATAATGTTTATAGATTGTAAAGTCCTGTTGTTTTATACTAGGGAAAATTATTATTCATGTGTAGCACGATAAGGTTTATTTAAATCCTGAGGGAGCTTTGAGATTTAAAAGAGAAGTCATCAACTGAAAATAATCTACAATCTCTTTTATTTCTTACTGTACGATGATACCGATATTTTTTGTTTGGGGTTATTCATTGAACAATTAGAAAACTTGTGCTAAATAATTATTTGTAATATCTCTAACAAACAAATAAGATCATATTATGACAAACATAGCTGCTCTGTAAATAGGTATATATGTTAACCACATAGTAAATACAAATAACTGAACTGTAGTATTTTTATTTCAATAGATAAATATCTATAAATAAAATCAAAAAATAAAATGTTTTGCAATACGTACTGATTCCGTCAAAATGATAAGATGAGTAATTTTGGCATTTAAAATATACATAGGGTTTTTATTTGATCTAAAAACTTCTGATGTAAGGAAATTATTCTCTAATAAGATCGGTATTTTACTAAACAAAAAAATTGAGCAAGATGAATATTGGCTGTAAAATGTCGGGTATTCTGAAGACTGATTTTCCTTGCTTGGGTTTTTTAATCAACAGCATTATCTATGAAGTGATTGACATAACGTTTCACAACAAAAAAGTAACCTTGTGGTACGTTTTCAATGCTAGGAGATCATTGAAATTTTTTTCTGAAACACCCTCAAACCTTAAATGGACTTAGAACCGGAAAAAATTTGAAACGTTTTCTTGTACCATTTCTTAATAACGGCAGTTCATTGTTAATAAGAAATATTCCCAACAGTAATGGACCCAAACAGCAAATACCAAATTGGAATGGGTTCAATTGGATTCACTTAATTCGCTCGGAGATATCTTGAAAATTTCATTTTTCTTGGCAATCAACTCGTTTAATTTGGTTCAATGTAATTCGTTCTGTGGGGATACTTAAAAAAATATAAAATATGCCAATTAAGAGCCGATGCTATCAAAAATTTAATTTAAATTGAGTGTCATTGTTTGTTCCTGTAACTTCTCCAGTAGCTTTTGAATTAATGGTGCAAAATTTATAAATTAGACAGCACGCTCAAAAATACAGCTTTCATCTCGAAAATGGTTTAACAAGACAGTTCGAAATAATTGTTTTTTCCTATAAAATTGCGATTTTTTTTATTACTGAGGGTATTTTCATTTGTTTTATAACCGTAAAAAACAAAAATAGCAAACAAGAAATTACGAATAAAAAGAAAATAGAGATTAAAATTTTTCATTTGTTTTTGAAGGAATAACTAATCCCTGAAGGTACCTCAAAGTACCTTATGTGGGAGAGGGCTATACACTTAGAGACAATGGATATACAATATCCGAGTATGTTAGAATTAATTTCGGGTTTAGAAAAAAATCTTATAGCTCCTCAACTAGAAATTGAACAAAGGACTCCAGGGTGGGAGGCAAGTATCCTTACCGCTCGACCACGAAGCCACACAATACACTTATATTATGTAAAACTAATATCACATACACGTATTTTGTACATAAATACATTTTTCCTAAAACCACAATGACAAGAATGTACAGGGTTATTCATTATAAATTATCCATCCCTTATCATCATTATTGCCTATAGAAAAAAAATTAAATAAAAGTTGTGTGGTTATGACTGAATTTTGCTAAAGTGCTCTCAAAAATACAGTAGCTTGCAGATTTCAGGGGATACATAAAAATAATACTTTTTTTTTAATGGAATATCCTATATATTATTAAATTTTTTGGAATGATCCTTTGTTCCTGATTTCAAAAATAAACCATATATTATCCCTACCATATACCGTTTTTGAGTTATTAAACGTCGAATATCTTAGTTAAAATTAGTTACTGTAAATATGGAAAAGTTAACATTATTAAAGTGAGCTATGAAAATGACAACTATTATGTTTGGTAAGTGACATTTCTTTAATGAAATAATCAAAATGGTTTACAGTGAGGAAGAAGAAAAAAACAAATATGTGTACAAAATATATAACAAAAATTTATTTAGGAAATTTAAATATAAATAAATGATCTCATAAAAGATGTTCGATGTGTCCACCATTATTGTCAATACATAATTGATAACGTCTTCTTATATTTATAATTGCACCGGAAATAGTTTCATTATTTACATTCATAATGTTTATTTCAAGTCGAATCCTGTCTTTAATGATTATACTATTATTATTATTATTGACAACGTGTTTTAGAAATCCCCAAAAAAATTAATCCATAGGATTTTTAGGTGGCCATTTAATAGGTCCATTATTCCCCATCCATATTGGGAATACATTAATCAAATGATCTCGAACGGGTAGTACACTATGCGGAGTTGCCCCATCCTGCATCCAAATCATATCATCAAGTTCGGCATCTGGAAAATTCTGCAAAAGAACATTTTCTGCTTCTAGGATAATTATTTCCAAATAGGTAATTCCAGTTAAGTATAATCATAAAATATAGGACCAACAATTTTGTTTCTGAAAATTCCACACCAAACGCTAACAGTTTTTCTTCCTGATTTCTTTATTTGTTTTACCAATCTTTTTCTGTTGTGCTTGTTTTCCTACGACCTTCGATTTTTCCTATTAAAAACTCCTGCCGTAGAAAAGGGTGATTCATCAGTCCATAATATTTTAGTAAAAGAATCGGAATCTTCATCCAACTTTTGAATCATCTGGTGGCAAAAGTCTAGCCTTTTCCTTTTATGAGGCTTTGTTAAAACTTGCACGGAAAAAAATTTTTTATGGTCTGTAGCTATTATTTTTTAACGTATGTTAGATTTTGGAATAACTTTTACCTAATTGATCGCCTGCATTATTTATGCTACATTCAGAATTTTCTAAAAAATTATACAGTGTTTCAAAAAAGTCTATTCGCGAATAAATATGGATTGGTTTACCTTCGAAGTGAAACAGTATATCCAGCTGTTCTTTCTGGTTTGCTTGAACTACACGCTTTTTTCTACTAAAACTGGAGGTATTATTCATCTTTCGGTAAATATTTTTGAACGTATTTTCTAATGGTGTTGAACAATTTGGATACAACACCCTATACGATCTTTTTGCTGCACGTTTATTTTTGTTATTTTGTATATAACAAGTAAATATTCGTTTTTTTTCTTCCTCACTGTAAACCATTTTGATCATTTTATTGAAGAAATGTCACATCAAACATAATAGTTGCCATTTTCATAGATCACTTTAATAATGTTAACTTTTCTATATCTACAGTAATTAGTTTAACTAAGATATTCAACGTTTAATAACTCAAAAATGGTATATGGTAGGGGTAACATATGGTATGTTTTTGAAATGAGGAACAAGGTATCATTCCAAAAATTTAATAATATATAGGGTATCCCATTTAAAAAAAAATATTATTTTTTGTATTCTCTGAAATCTGCACGCTACTGTACGTCTGATAGCATTTTAACAAAATTCAGTCATAACCACACAACTTTTATTTAAAACTTTTTTTCTACAGGCAATAATGACGATGATAAGGGGTGGGTAATTTATACTGAATGACATTTTAATTTTTCCGTAATTATAAAATGTGTTCTGGTAGAACCACTACAGATCTCAGAAAATAATTGCGGGTTACATGATCATAAAAAATTGTTTCCTACATTTTAAAGATCTACTAATAAATTTTATACTGTGCCTATTTTAAATCTTTACACCTATATGAAATAATATTTTGGGGTAGTTCTTAACGCATTGCTTATCAGGTAAAAAAAAGGATTTATGTATTATTGCTACTAGGTACCTTTAAAAATATCTTGTAAATGTATATTTGTTAAACTGGATATATTTACAGGACCTTGTTTATAACATATTACAAAATTATTAATATTAATTCATAATAATAAAAATAAAATTCAAGTACGTAAACGGTAACTGATTACAACTTCGCTCAAATATTCGTATGCTATAATGGATGGTAAAATGCATAATCATGGGTAAATAGATGGAAGAATGTCATTAAAAAAATATTAAGTACCTACTGCAATTAAATATGGTTTATAGTCTGAGTGACCATGAAATCAATTAAAAATTACTTATGACAAAATGGGACATTAAAACTAACAAAAGAAAATGAGGTCAATTTTTCTAAAAATTGTCATGCTAGTTTTTATGGTGATAATCGTTAAATTCTTAGCAAAAATACATTGATCACACAATGTCACTGGAAATAGATCTAACTACCATGTATTTTGGCGCACTTAGTATATATGTTTTTCGTTTATCACTCCCTGCAAATACATCCCTAGATGAAACAATTTTCTCTTAATTTTTTTTTAAGTCTAAAAAATGGGAATTTTAATATACATATGTTTGTGTTACCCTATAGGTTTTCACTGAAAAAAATTCTCCTCGCAGCCCAGATCTGACATCACTAGATTTTTTCTCTGAAGTAACTTAAAAAACGTATACAAAACAGGTCAGGCAGTATACAATAACAGGAATATAACTAGAAGAGAAATTAAGATTATGTATATGTAACCATTTTTTGTAACCACTTAAATATACGCAGAAATTTATAAAAGTAGGTTATATCCATGTACAAGATGAGCGTAATATTCGAATTTATTTGTAAGTTTTCCTTTTTATTGAACATTTTTTTCTAACTAATGATAGCTGATTTGATTTAACGAAACTTACGAACCAGGAAATGAGATCATTTATTTTTTTGTTAAACATTTGGCTAAACTAATTGTAAATTTTTGTGAACATCAGCGATTTTTTTAGGATCTTAAATCTAACGGACAGGCCGAACAAGAGGACAACACGAATCTTCACGTCAGCATCAAGTTAGGATGGATTCAAGGAGTTCTCATACCATGTCTCCTCAACATATGGGGTGTCATGCTCTTTCTTCGGCTGTCATGGGTCGTTGCAGAGGCAGGCATTGGTAAGTTTTGGTTCAATCCGGTGTTATCTGGATTACCAGTAAACGGGAACGCGTGGTGTACCACATTCAAGGTGATAGATTTTGAATATTTTGCCTCTCTTATTTTAGTAGACCGTGTGATGTACCTAGAGGTATTATTTTTAATTATAATGTAAAAACCTTGAGTTTATATTACTATTTTGTAAATTTAATTATGGGTTAAAATTTTTACAGGGTGAGTCAACGGTGTGACAATGTCCAATGCCACATTTATTATCATATCATCAGTGCATTGTAAGATTAGTTTGAAATGTACGGGGTGATTCATAAAAGAGGTGCACTGTAGATATCATATAGAATTCATAAACTTCTAAGCAAGTTGTTAGTTTACTTACTTTAATGAATGTAACTAATAGCCATGTTCTTTGATTAGTTCATAAACTAATTAATTTAGATAGGTTATGACGAAAACTTTCATTCTAGTACCTATTACAAAATAGCCATTAATTTGGCTAGTAGGTATATAAATAAACCAAGTTCTCTGGAAATATGGCAAATAAAAAGTTATGCTTCTAACTATTTATTAATTGCAATATAATATGTAAAATTCTAATTTACTTTCATTGTTTCTAATTATTATTAATACATCTAAAAATGATAGTTGTCCATAATTTTCAATTTCATATGTGAATTTCGCTGCCACGAAACGACTGTTTAATTTAGAAATACTGCAAAAATATTATCCGTATTCCTAAGCCAAACCCTGGGAATATACTCGAATTCTTCTATTGTTTCTGTTTCGAATCTCTTCATGACGTTCCTCATCATAAAAAATTATTCCTCGGAGTCGTTTAACAAAGAAGACATTAATTTCCTTAACAAGGGATTCAATTATTTATCACCTGTCTCTGAAGGCATTCTATATGAGATTGTTGCAAGTGTTTAAAGTTCAATTCAATACGTTCTTGATTCGTCTAAAGGATTTGTCAGAAAAGCTTGCAGAAATCAAATAATCAACAAATGTTGTCACCAAAATAAATAGAAATTCAAAACCAATTAAGGATAGAAAAACTACCAAACGATTGCGTGGAAAAGAATGTTCTAAAAGCTGATAAGGCCAATAAGGTTGTTATTTTAGATAAAGTGGATTATTATGAAAGTATAAGTTTGCCCATTGCACCACCTAGCTTCTCTGTTATTAATTTCAATGATTTCATTAATAATGTGAAAAATATTCAGCTGAAAGAGGGTAAAACTTTGATCTACTTTGATGTTTATTCATTATTCATTGTTTCCAAGTGTTCCGATACCACAGATTTTCGGTTACCTTGAGGATCTATTCGAATCAAATAATCTCTGTCAAGATGTAGTAATAGAATATATTCAACTCACTATGCATGAAACAAAATTGCTTTCGAAACATGACCCCAGCTTTATTGCATGTATTTTTTTTTAGTCTTTAACATCAATTTCTGAAAGTTCATAGTTTTTTTACGAGAAGAAGATACTCCTGTTGAACTTTGATAAGGTGTACCGTTTTTGAAGGAAATCAATTTGAAAACTTTATTACATGCTCAAAAATACATTATAATGGAGCGATTTTCACGTTTTAACTCGTAGGTATACAAGTATAAGTCAATCCGATTTTGTTTTTCAATTATTTTATCATCCGTGGATTACTGAATTTTCACATGTATTTAAACAGAATATTCATTATAATATTGAGTTTTCGTCAGTGCACATGAGAACAAAAAATATCTATTATTATTACTTTTTTTTTACAGGTTTATCACTTGTGATAATTGGCATCTCGGCAGTAGTTTGTATTATAACCACGCTCTCTTTATCAGCAATATGTACAAATGGAGAGGTAAAAGGAGGTAAGTTGATATGTTGTTTTAAATGACATAATTTCAGCGGATTCTCTAAATTCAGTATTATGTATTTTATTTTAAAAAATCCAAATTTTCAAAACTAACTATGGCAATTTATTAAAAAATTAAAAAAAAATAGATAAGCATATTTTTAAGGCACAGAAATTTATTTTTTGAGAATGCAAAAAAATTTTTATCATTTAAAAAAATATTCATAAAAATGTTATAGAATCTGCAAAAAAAATTTCATATACAGTAATAAATATCTAATTCAACTTCCTCACTTTCCAAATTGCAGGTGGAATATATTATATAATATCAAGATCTCTTGGACCAGAATTCGGCGCGTCAGTTGGCATAGTATTTGCTTTCGCCAATGCAGTTTCTGCTTCTATGAATACGATTGGATTCTGCGATTCTCTCAAAGACCTGCTCAAGAATTATGGCCGTTCAATTGTTGACGATATCAATAACAGTGAAGAAGTAAACGACACTAGAATTGTAGGTGAGTTAATCATGTTTCGTGTTTACTAATTCTAATTATGTTTCTAGAAAACGGAACATAAATTTAACTGAAGGCAATTAATTAGTGGAAGCTAACCCAAATAACATTCTCAAATACTTATAACAATAATATTATATACTACATATATTGTAAAAAAAAAGTTGATATAATATACACAAATAACACCGCCACACAAGAAAAAAGTTGTCTGACATGTACATGTGATATATGGTAAGTATTTTTCCCACTGAACACGAATCCGGTGTCAGAATTGCTCCATCACCCTTCAATCTTTAGCAAAATGCTGAAGAATCTACAGATATTGAAGTATTTCTGTATTTATAGGTGCTTGCGGTAACGGCTTCATATGATCCAACTGTTATACGGATCCAAAAATCGACTTCGGAAACCAAACCGAAGAAAACAAAAAGAAAACGACAACCATTACTTCGATCTTTTGAAGATAAAAGGGTGCGTTACAAACGTAGGCGTGCCTGTTACTCTAGTTTTATAAATATACTCCAATCTCATCTAATATATTTTATATTTAACCTTTTAAATTTTATAAATAGTCTTTTATTTAACGTTATACATCTTATATCTAGTCTTTTATTTTATTTACTATACATTATATATCTAGTCTCATACTTCTACATCTAGTCTTACACCTCCTATCTAGTCTTACATCTAATCTTATGCATCTTATATCTAGACATTTTTTCATTTTATCTTATACATATTACGTAAAGATTTATACGTATTATATCAAGCCTTGCACGTCTCATGTGAAGTCGTATATATCTTAAGTATGGTCTTATCTCATCTAAAACTTCATATATATTGTAATGTGGTATATTTGGCCCTTACCTTCATTACAAAAAATTTATTTTCCAGGCTCTGCCGCATTGAATGGGCAATTACCGTGAAATCTTTCACCTTCTTAATGTTCATTATCATTTTTTCAAAGATTAAACAATGCTAGAGTATTTTGATCATGATGAAAAATTGCTTGAAATAGTATATATAGCACTTAAATCATCAGTGCAAAAGTTTCATATTTCTGTAGATTCATCAGCGTCTTACCGAAGACCAAAGGGTGATTGAGCATTTCTGACACCGGATTCGTGCTCAGCGGGAAAAAATACTTCGGAAACCATGTATCACACGTGAAGCAAGGCTCGTAAGCACAAAGTTTTAATTTTTCTGAAGATTCCTCAGCATTTTTCTGAAGAACGAAGGGTGATGGAGCAATTCTGACACCGGATTCGTGTTCAGCGGGAAAAAATACTTCGGAAACCATGTATCACACGTAAAGCACGGCTCGTAAGCACAAAGTCTTCATTTTTCTGAAGATTGAAGGGTGATGGAGCAATTCTGATACCGGATTCGAGCGTTCAGCGGGAAAAAATACTTCGGAAACCATATATCACATGTACATTTCATGCAACTTTTTTTTTGTGTGGCGGTATAATCATTGTATACAGCATGTAAATTACCAAACGTTGCCAGTTAGAAAAATAATACAAGCGATAGCTGAGAACCGGGATGAAATGAGATAGAATAAGATACGCGAGCTCACTGCTGCACCCAGCCGTACCGTACTCTCACACATCGTGACCCCATCATTACTGTTTTCGTCCATCTCGCTTATTTAATCGGTCTTTGTTAACATTTAGCTGAATAAAATTTACAGGAAACAACTACTCAGCGGATAAATGCCCCGACTTGCGTTGAATTAAACCTTCAAGTCTTCTTCCTTTGGTAGCTAAGATATTTGTCAATTCTTACCAGACATAGACCGGTTTCGAACTTATTATGTTCTCGTCAGTATACCATAAATAATGGGAAAGACAAATAATAATAGCAAACCTGGCTAGCCTAGAGCAGACTAAGAAAGGCAGACCTAGTGAGTAATAAGTGTATCCCTCTGGTGGTTTGTGCTAATACCCGTCAGAAATCACTGATGTTTAGCGACCTGCAACGCTGGTACCAAGAGCTGTGATCTCTAGCTCTGATGGGCTAAACTATGTACTGAATAAGATTCACAGGAAACAACTACTCAGCGGACAAAAGCCCCGACCTGCGTTGAATTAAAACTTCAAGTCTTGTTTGGTAGCTAAGATAATTTGTCCATTCCTCAGTAGACATAGACCGGTTTCGAACTTGTTATGTTCACATCAGTATGCCTTAAGTAATGGAAAATACCTGCTTTGTAGGTCGCTATCAGTCACTAAGGCATCAGTGATGTCTGACGGGTAGTAGCACTGACCGCCAGAGGGTCAGTGCTACTAATCACTCACTAGGTCCACCATTTGGCTGTATTTGGCATTTTATACACGTATACAGGCAACATTAACTATATGTTAGCTTTACATACTTTTAATGTACCTACTATAATATAAATATCATTGGCATATTGAATAAGCATTTAAAACTGGTTTAAAATAAATTGTTACAGATTTTCATATCATATATACATATTCCTAGAATATTGTATCCACTTGTATACCGAAAAGACATAAACATATTCTTGTACATATATCTTCCACCACATTGATGATCCTAAACGAAACGTCATAGAGTAATGTTCGTTTAATATAGTAAGTTATGTAGGATTAATTCTATAACTAATTCAATGCTCGGTAAAGCATGTATAGTTTATTTGAAACTCGTCTGCAATATAAGAAACGTCGGCTTTTTTGATGGCGTAAAGGGATCAAAGAAGCCAACGTTTTTTACGTTGCGAATAAGCTTGAAATAAACTGTTACTCTATATGCCAATATACATAAGTATATTGTACAAAATAAGATATTATTCTAAATCCCCATTCATTAAGCTTATAGACGATATTCAAATTAGGTTTTGTAGGTTATAATACAACATTATCATATTTTTTTTGAATTGTCGACGAAAACCTCTTGGGCACAATCAAGTGATAATCTGTTTTAAATCTATTCGTTCACTATTTTTTTTGTGCCGTAGCAAGCAAAAGGATTATGAACCAACATTCATAATGTACAAATATTTGAAAAGTGTCCTTTTACAGGAACTATCGCTATTTTGGTAATGATACTGATATGTGCAGTGGGCATGGAATGGGAAGCCAAGGCTCAAAATTTCTTGATAGCTGCCATTGTAGGAGCCATGGCGGATTTTATAGTGGGCACCATAATAGGACCAACCACAAATGAAAAAAGAGCTCAAGGATTCGTAGGATTCAGTAGTAAGTTTTTGAAGAAGAAAAACTATTTTGCTTGACATAAACTTGAACGCGAAAACGTTTTTTCATGGTTTAATAATACGAGAACCAAAAAGTAGGATAAAACTTTTCTTGATACAAACCAGTGGCGACTCGTGCTGTACAAATAAGGTGATTGCAATTTTTAGAGGTACCGTGCCAGTTATTATAATAATAAGTTACGCTACATAGGTCAAAAGTTACCAACTACGAATGTTTTCTAGAAAAACATCTACTTTAGTGCAAGCGTACCTTATAATAATATAAATTAACTTTCAGACAACATTAATTAATAATTGCTTGTACTCACTCACAACTGCTGCACTATCATATGTTTGAGCAATAATTTTTCTTTTGGCAAAAAAAGCGCATTTTTCACATCACAACGACAAATTCACGTATGATTGTTATAAATGTCTGAATTAAATGTACTATCAAAGTTTCGCTTGTTAGTGGAAATTCGAAGGAGGTCTTCCTAGGCTTTTTTATATGGATTTTGTCGGTGGAAGATCGAGTACAGAATGGCTCCGGTATTAATCTTTGCCCAGAATTCATTTTATGATAATAAAAATGCAGTTCACATGCGTATATGTACAAAAAAGCTGGGCTCGCTAAAGACCTGAGTTTATAAACAAAAATAAAAAATACTGCTGCCAATTACTTGGGGATCAGAACTTCCTCACCGTAGTAAAACTCGACGTGTGGTGGATTTTATATTAAAAGTAATTTTTGATGTTTCAAAAATGTCACATTTTGACATTCAAAAAAGTCACTTTGACGTTTCAAAAGAGTCACATTTTTTGACGTTTCAAAAAAGTCGCATTGGTGGAATGTCACTACAATTTTTTTTAGACATTGGGAACAATTTTGCTCGTCTATAAACTCAAACTCTTCCTTAACCTCTAAAATGTGTGTACCAAATTTGAAAGCTTTATCTCAAAAACTGTAGCTGCTATCGCGAACCACACATACACACAGACAGAAAATTTTTTTGTCTGAAATTTTGTGTATCGTCATAATTCGTCGAGATTCGTCTAGAAATGCAATAAAAATTTTCAAAATTTTTTTCACGAATACATAACTTTCTCACTTTGAGGGGTGAGGAAGTAATTATCTATACCTGAGCCCTCAATAAATTACTAAACTTCAGGGCTGCCACTGAGAGAAATGAAATTGTACTAACATCTATTATAAAATTATACCAGATCTGACAGAATAGTACTAAAAATAAAAACCATAATTTTTTTGTATCAGTTTACTTGGAAAAAAAAATAACGTTTAAGCTTAATAAACATACCTCTTTTCATATGTGTATGTAGTATGCATTACTACATTATCGATTATTTTGGACAAAGTAATGAATGACATTGTTGTTACATCCAAGATCCAAGGATTTTTGTAATATGGTAGATAAATCAAAGTTAGTTTCTGTGCATTCCATCCCAATCGACAGTAATTGTAATAACGCCATCTAGATATAAATAGTCTCAAACAAAAAACAATCCTGAACCAAGGAAGAGTTTTCATTCATGCAATATAATGGCAGAAATGGCAGTTATTAATATAAAATAAAATTTGACAGAGAAATTCAAACATTTCCTTATAAATATTGTACTAGATTTGCAAAAGAAGTGCTAACATACTAAACGTTCGTCCATTGTACTAGATCTAGTACAGTTGTACTAAAAAATGGCAGCCCTGCTAAGCTACTAAGTTTGCATTTAATTTGCAACCTGTTGAACCTTTATGGAATAGACTCGTATGAAAAAGGGAGAGGCTGAGTGCGCAGGACTGCAACAAAACAAATTGGTTTGCCGGCTATCTACAAACCATTGTCGACATCTAATGTAAATAGGAGTGGTAGCGACGGCACCGGCTTGCAACATCTGTGTTTTTGGTAAATTATATATAATAAATTATAACCAATTAAATCAAATATATTGGACTGAATATATTACGAAAAATTAAACACAACTATTATCGTTATCGTTTTTGGAGGTTGTGCAAACCTGCAACCCATAGCAAAAGTCGCCACTGATACAAACTGAGTTCCATACAATTGTTTCGCATCACCTGATCTGCCACTGAGCCTAATTAAGTTACACCATAGACAACAGTCTGTGATTACTGATTACACACTTAATAATAACAATTAATATCAGCGTAAGTAGTCAAAGATAATAATTAAATATAAGTATATTTAAGTAGCTATAATTATTGTTATAGGAACTGAAACAATAAAGTCGTTTTCATTTTATTTGATGGAATTTTACTGTTTATAATAATTATTGTTAATATGAGTGTAACGTTAAATGTATCCCAAATGTTGCCTTCCTTTTTTGCCAGTAGAGACCTGTTTTATTATTACTATTAATTAATAAGTAACTCTATTAATCAGGTAACAAAGTTCTATCACTTATTTGCAGTACTGAGAAAGTTGTTCTATTGTCTTGATCTGAAGTTTTATTCTTCATTGAAAATCCGATAATATTATCATCAGGGATTAAATTCCTGCTCTCTAGGCTATTAACATTTTTCGAATTTGCATTAATTACATGCCTCATCTAGTTACATATTTTAAATGTTTTCCCGTTTAGGTAACAACTCCATCCTATCATTTTTTGTACTTATTTATAAGTTGAATTGATTTTTCACACAAATAGAACATAATAAATATGCAGATAATCTTACAAGGTGTCAATAAGGAGATATTTATTTTACTCTAATAATGAAGTATACTATTTCTCCCTACAAATCAATATGGAGGAAAGTTCTGTAAACACCAAACAAAATAAAAATAGAAAATGCTAACAGTAGTTGACACTTTATGACAAGTAAAAATCAGTCGATAAGTTCATTTGTCCTAAATTTTTCATTAATTGCGGTTTAGTATTTCTTTAATGTATTTACAAGCGATTATTAAAAACATGATGTAGCGATTTCGCGAATTTAATAAACAACTTATTAAATGTCTTTGTTTAAAGATAATTGTGTAGCAGTCCAGTTAATAATTTACCCTGTGTAAAAAAGTTTTTTTTTAACTGTCTAGCTTTTCAAATATCTATGAAATCCTAATTTATAAGAAACATGCAAAATGGCCTAACAGTTCATAATGGAACCGGAAATAACATTATTTTGGGGATTATTTAATTAAAAATAATTCCGCAGTAAATTGGGGACAAACCCGCACCTCAAAGTGTGCTCAGTTTACTGGCTATACAGTGTGTTTCCGTTTAATTAGCAGAAAAAAAATTAAAGAATAGTTTTTCGTCTTAAAATATCTAAGGATTCCAAAAATGGTGAGATATTGCCATTTAAGTCATTGATGTATCATTATTTTTTTAAGAAAATTGTAAAATGCACCCAGTAAGTACGCCACTGGTGAATCCTTAACATTAAAATTGGCACGTTTGTAGAAAGCAATTTAACAAATATCTCCTCCACGCAAAAAATTATTATTCCTTTCCATTCACAATATAATAGGAAAAAAAGATTTTTTTTTAGAAATTTCAACACCCTGTATCTCGAAAAGGAAGACGTTTGAGGAGTATGTTCATTGAAAATATTTTGCTTAAAACGACCTTCTCTATATGCTGGTGAAGTCCTGCTCATTAAAACGGTAACACCCTGTATATACATTCTGCTATTGTTTTGAAAAATTATTAAAAAATGCGACAGAAAGCTCGTATCAAATCACCAAATCAACATGGCTTTAAGAAAACAAAAACGACCATTTCAGCGCTTTCAAATATATCAAACTTCATATACACAAACCTTGATCATGATAACAAGGCTGTCGCAATCTTCATTGACATCGAAGGCTTTCGACTGCGTTGACCGTGACACTCTTCTGAGTCATATAGAGTGTTTACACGAGATTCTTGCATAAATCTGTTAATATCTTATATAAAAAACAATTTGTAGAATGCTTTAATAAATAATAAAGTCTGAACAACTATTGATTGATGATAGTGCCACAAGGTGGCATCTTAGGACTATTACTACTCCCTATATACTTAAATGACCTGGATAGTAATACACCTTCGTTTTATAACGTATTTGCTGACAATATTTCTATAGTTGTATGAGAAAGATATTCGCAATATAATTGAGAGTTTATACTTTAAATTAAAAAAAATCAGTGTCTATTAAAAAAAAAAATAATTAATAAAGACACAACAATGCAATTTAACAACATAAACGCTTACTTCTAAAACGTGTTGGCAAGTCTATTAAGCAAGTAACTGATTATGAGCAGTTACATATTCGTAGAAAATGTACTTCCATATGTTTTACTTTAAAAAATTGCGTCAGGTAACTAATATTATTGCTGTTAGAGTTTTTTATTTTTATAACTTTGAATCTCGCATTAGATATAGGATCATATTTTGGGGTCATTCGAACTCTGTAAATAGGATTTTTGTACTGCAAAAAAGAGCAATACGATGTTTGGCTTCAAATCTAGGGAATCATGTAAAGAGGTTTTTATCAAACAAAAACTTCTTACACTCCCCTGCTTATTTCTATTTGGAATCTTAAAATTTGTCAAGAAATTTGACCTCCGATTGCAAATCACTATATGAAGAAAATCCGTATTATCTAGGTACAATTATCTATAACAAATTACTCAGTACTTTAAAAGAAATTTCATGTGTTAAAAATTTGTATATAAATTAAATATATTCTTAATGGAAAAGACATTGTATTCTACTGATGAATTTTTAATGTCATAATTTATATACACATTATTTTAATAATTGATATTATTTTGTAAATTACTTCCGTTAAGATCTACATACATTTTAGTTTCATTTTTAATATTCAGTAAAAATGGAATATTGACCGACGCAAGAACTTATATTTATTGATGTAGATACGACATAGGGACAGAGGATTCTTAGCTGTGTACAAAGCTCAAAAAGTTGGGTCATAAAAGAACCGCGAGACTCATTAAAATATTGATCGAATGGTGTTTGAAGAAAAATCACCATTGGCATATCCATGATTGCTTATAAAGTTAGATTTGAAATAAGTTTACGAATATTATATACCCTTTCGATATAAATAATGTAATTAATAAAACAGAAAAAAAGATGTGGATGGAGTTGACCTTATATATTCTGCGATAAGTAATGAACAATCTGCCCGGAGAATGGCGGGTATTTAATTTATGTAATTTAATTAATATAAAATTAAAATGGTTTTAGATTTTATTGCATCATAAAATTTACATATTTTTTCAATCGTAAAAAAATTATAGGTATTTTTATAAATTCACCATTTTCCTCAATGCGAAATGTCTTATTTAACAGTCCATATAAAGAACTTATTTTTCACTTACAGTTAAATGATTTTGCTTACTTTGTTAATGTGCTATGGTTAGTCGTTTACAGAAACCTTGGAAAGTAAAGGACCTATTTTCGATCCTTGTGAATTTTTACACTCCCGATTCAGTAATTTGACATTTTCATTTTCCTATGTAACAAAATAAGTGATTTAATTCATTTTAAAACTTTTTTAGCCGCAACGTTTGCTGAAAATTGGGGGCCAATGTATAGACCAGAGAAAGGCAAACCAGATGTACAATATGACTTTTTCCAAGTGTTTGCTATATTTTTTCCTTCAGTAACTGGAATACAAGCTGGCGCCAACATATCAGGCGACTTAAGAGTAAGTTTACAGCAATATGTTAAGAGAAACATATAAAATTAATCATATTATACCAGATGTTATATTAATTTAAATATAATAAAATACAATTTATGAAAAAAAAAGTTGATAAAGAAACTTTCTTTTAATATTTACCGTTTTAGGATCCAGCAACTGCCATTCCAAAGGGCACATTCTTGTCTCTCTTAATTTCCATGGCATCCTACGCCACTTTTGTCATATTCGCTGGAGGTGCAGCTCTTAGAGACGCTAGTGGAAATGTCGATGATCTGAATGGTACCCTGACATCTTGTAGGGAAAATAACACGTGCGATTGGGGCCTCTTCAACAGTTACCAGGTGTGGGAAAAGTTGTTAAATTTGTTTTTAAAAAAGACGAATCTTAAAGATTTTTTTTTTAGATGATGCAAGTAATGTCTAGTTGGGCCCCATTAATTTACGCTGGATGTTTTGCAGCCACGCTAAGTACTGCTCTGACTAATTTGCTATCAGTGCCAAGACTTATACAAGCTCTGGGAACTGACAGAATATATCCAGGACTTATATTTTTTTCCAAAGGATACGGGAAACATGGAGAGCCATATCGTGGATATGTCTTGACTTTCGTAGTATCTTCAGCATTTCTTTTAATAGGTATATGATTTAAATTTTGTATTGGGATCTTTTTTATTGCAAATTCTAAATAGGAAATAATCAAAAAATATAAAAAAATATATAACCCAGATAATAATAATTAATATTCCAGTTCCACTAAACCGGATTAATATCTTACAGTAATATAGTTGAAATGAAAAACAGGGCACGATCTAGGGCGGCACAAGAGAGATGCAAATTTGGGGGAGGGCGACAAAATTGGTAGAAAGAGAAAATTAAAATCAATAAGAACCAATAAAAAAATAAAACTTACAAGTTTTTTAATACTTCTGATGTTATATCTTCGTTATCAAAAAAGTCATTGAGCTGATTTTTTTGCTAAATGATTGCTTGTATCTGGTGATGACACTGCTGCCGCTAAATTGCTTTCTGTGGAGCCGCCTTGTAGAATAATAAAAATTTATAAGACCTCGTCGCTTTTATGAATTGTTGTTTAAGATTTAGAAAGAAGTATGTGGCCAAGTTGTGCCGAAATTTTTGATTTTATTAGACAGAATAGTTGAAATTAAAAATAACATTATTGAGTCAGTAGTACTGAACATAATGTGCATATTATCTTTTTTGTAATCCAAGTTTCAGCGTTTTGGCAAATAGCCGGGAAAATAATTGTTTAAAAAGATATATGTTATACTTATCTGTGATAAGATTTGTAAAAGTTAGTAAATAATAATTAACAAAAATTTGCAGTTAATATTATTTTTCATTCCACTCTAAGACTATAATTATTTTTAGTGAATAAAGTGTGTCTCTAACTTTTGCCCAGAGCGATAGACGAACTAGATCGGGCCCTAATGAAAAATATGATGTTAGTGATATTCACCTGAGTTCAATATAGAGAGGAAAAATTTATTTGATTTGCCCATAATAATGTCGATTTATTTCACTAATATTTACATTTCTTATAATTTTTTTTCAGCTAATTTAAACGCTGTGGCACCATTAATTTCAAACTTCTACTTGGCCTCTTATGCTCTCATAAATTTCTGCACATTCCACGCCGCTTTAATCAAACCTTTAGGATGGCGACCAACTTTTAGAGTAAGTCGACATTTAAAAATATGTACACAATGCTTTTATTTACTTTCTTTTAGTATTACAACACATGGTTAAGTCTTTTTGGTTTTATAATATGTGTGGTTATAATGTTCCTAATTAACTGGTGGTCATCTTTAATCACTTTCATCATAATTTTAGGACTATACCTACTAGTGGTTTACAGAAAGCCTGGTAAGTTTGTAAAGTAAATATTTTAAAATTCAATTTACCAGAAAGATATTATTTTATTTCTTCAACCCTGATTGGCTATCAGAAATATGACTCAGAATTTAACCAGGGTTCAAGAAACTTTAATTAATAGATTAAAGTAAGATTACAACAAAAAGGTTTTATTTAGAACAATAACAAATAAAAAAGTAATCCAACGGAGAGGGTAAAAGTTAATTTACAAAATATTAATAAATGCTAGAAATAATACCTAAATAGGTACCTAGTCAACCAAATCTTGTATCTATTATAAATTATTAGATAATACACGTTCCTCAGTAAATAACAATTATGTCAAATGTAGAGTCCATATAGTGTACCATCTCTGACTAATGTCAGCACTAAAAGCTCTTATTGCTACAAGTTTGTTATTTTACTGTTACCAAATATTTATAAAACACAATCATAGCTGTTATAAATGTATTATAAGCTTTTTGTAAATTATTTCAATAACAGTTATGTACCTAGGTCCATCAATGTTTTATTTTTATTTATATAGGAAGCCTTTATATTTTATATATGACACTGATTTGTTTTAATCCTGTGTACATAAAATGGGTATGGTTTCACTTTGATTATGATTACGAAATAAAATGGAGTCCACACATATACTACAGCATTGAAAATTGTAAACATGCACATTCATCTTAGGAAGGGGTGAAATTATACTGACAGAGGAATTTTTACTGTTCTACTTACATAAAATACCTACACATAACAAGCAGGTCCTCCGAAATATTAAAGTTTTAATAATAATTTAATCAATCGAAATAAAATTTGTTTTTTTTTCACAATTTCCAGGTACTGCAAAACAGACGAGTGATGACTAGCGGTGGGTATGCGCCGTTGCCGAAATTTCAACGTTAGCCCACTCCTCGGCTAGAGCAGAGTAACAAATGTGTTATTCAGAGGCGTTACATATTAACTCTGTTTTTGTGGTTATTTGTTATATTATCTTATGTCGTTGTTTTTATAGTAAATATCAAATAATTACTCATATTAACCGCTGTTAACCAATGAAAACAAGGTAGCGAGTGGATAAAAATTATTATGTAATTGTTTTGTTTGCATTCACATTAATTTATTATAACTTACACGCCACTGATTTTCTACTTCAGTTTAACGTACCAATTATCTTTGAGTAGGACATAACGATATCTGCGAGACCGCTGGCCATCACTCGTTTGTTTTACAGTACACAATCGATGTTAGGGTCAGCAACACTGCTTAAAATAGCAATTTTTCAAATTAAAAGGCGATTTCGGGGAAGCATTTAAGGAACATTCTAAAGATCTACTTTTCGTTATGAAAGTATACGCCTAGAAGCTCAGATCAAGAACATGGGGGCAGCAGACGCCAGAATATAGCTGTAGGCTTGGCACAGATTTAGTTATTTCCTCACGTAAATACTTTTGACGAGGTAGGGTTCATCAAAAATAAATCATGTGAATTCAGAATTAAAAATTATTAATTATTGCTATGCCCGAATTCGATATAGTCATGTAGAAATATTTGAGTGTAAGAAAAAATGAGTTGACAGCACTGCATTAATGCCATGTCATTAAATGGAAAAGGGTGAATAAGTTTTTAATTATTTTTGGTGTTCTATGATATACAGGGTGGTCCGAAGTTTACCTGACAAATTTCGACACGTGATAGAGGGACTTAAAATAAGCCGAAAAGTTTCTATCAACTTACATCCTTAGGGGATTGCTAACAAAGATACAGGATGTTAAAGTTTTGTGAAAAACAAACAATTTTTTAATAACTCTAAAATTACGAAAGCTATCGACTTGAAGTTTTAGGGGCGGTGATGATTTTGAAGTCTCGATTTTTCATAGAATCTTATATTTGTACTGCCTCCAGTGGCGCCGCCAGAGGGTGGGGGAGATGAATTTTTCGCCGAAACTATGTTACGCCACTGTTTTGTGCAGTTGATTTTGAGATTGTTCGATTCAGTGTTCAATTTGGAGGAAAGAAGGTATCTTTTAGTTTTTTTATACAACGCTTACTTTTCGAGTAAAATAGTAAAAAGCATTTTCATGACTAAACTTTATTGAAAGTTTATCATTTATTTCATAAATTACAAAATTTATGTAAAAACTAAGAACATAAATAAAACTCATTACCAAACAGTGAAACACAGGAAATTAAAGAAGTTGCACAAATTGGAGCCCATTCACTTCAATACATTTGTGACACCTCTGAATTGTGGAATTGACAGCGGCGGATACTTGATGACGAGTTTCCCTCATCTCGTTGCAAGCTTGTTGGATACGTTCAAGTAGCTGATCTCGCGTTGTCACCGGTGTAGCATAAACTTTTTCTTTTAAATATCCCCACATATAAAAGTCTAAAGGCGTGAGGTCAGGTAATCTTGGTGGCCAGGCCACCGGACCTCTTTCAATATTCTCCTGGGCGTTATAATTGTTTCCCATACGACCTATCCATCTCTCAGGATAATTAGCGTCCAACCATTCGCACACCACCCGTCCAAAATGTGCCGGTGCTCCATCCAACTGTATCCAACTTTCATTTCGTACATCAAGGGGAACATCTCCCATTATTTCGAGAAGGTCATGAGTGAGGAAATCTCGAAACAATTCTGCATTTAGCCTAGGCGGCAAGAAGTGTGGGCCACAAATGTTATTGCCAATAATACCCAACCAAACATTTACACTAAATTCATTTTGAAATGATCGAAGGCGGGTTTGGTGAGGATTTGCGTGTGCCCAAACATGCATATTATGGTGATTCACTACTCCAGCTCTGGTAAACGTCGCCTCATCGGTCCCTAATATTTTTCTTAAGAATTCGGGATTCCCCCTTACAGAGTTAATTAGCCAACGACAAAAATTTAAACGCTTCTCTGTATCACCGGGATGTAAATTTTGTACGGGATATAAATGATAAGCTTTTCTGTGGTCTCGATGTAATACTCGTAGCACTTTAGACTTGGATGTCCCTAATTGTTGTGCTGCCCTGCGAGAACTTAAACTTGGATTTTCGCCAAAAGCTCTAAGAATTCTTCCGTTTCCATTTCTTCCAATATTTTTTCGATCTTCATTTCTATTTTGTCGGTTATCTCGCAATCCCCTTTCGCAAAAATTGCAATGGGTGTATGTAAAAACTTGAACATTTGGTCGTCTCCTATTTGGATACCTCCTTCGGTATTCTCGAACTGCCTGTTGAGCATTGCCATCACAAAACCCATAAATAAAATGAATATCAGCATACTCTTCATTGCTGAACAATCTTGGCATCTTGTAGCTTGGTACACAACACTAACACTAGTTTTGACAGGTCAAACATTGACTGACAACACTGTTTCATTGTTTACCAAAGGCAACTAGGATTATTAATTTTATCATTAATGTAGGAAAGGTTTTACTGTTTTAGTAGAGAAAGCAGAAATAGCCGTTTTACTCGAAAAGTAAGCGTTGTACGAAAAAAACTAAAAGATACCTTCTTTCTTCCAAATTGAACACTGAATCGAACAATCTCAAAATCAACTGCACAAAACAGTGGCGTAACATAGTTTCGGCGAAAAATCCATCTCCCCCACCCTCTGGCGGCGCCACTGGAGGCAGTACAAAGATAAGATTTTAAGAAACAATAGAGACTTAAAAATCATCACCGACCCTAAAACTTCAAGTCGATAGCTTTTGTAATTTTAGAGTTATTAAAAAAATGTTTGTTTTTCACAAAACTTTAACATCCTGTATCTTTGTTAGCAATCCCCTAAAGATGTAAATTGATAGGAACTTTTCGGCTTATTTTAAGTCCCTCTATCACTTGTCGAAGTTTGTCAGGTAAACTTCGGACCACCATGTATAATATACAAAAAGTTTTTCGAAACAAATAATTCTTGTTATTAAACGAGTTGTGTTAATCGGCCGTTTCAATAATAAATCGATTTAAAGGTGCATATAGTCGAGTGGAATCTGAGACTACATTTTTTTAACACTATTACATAGTTTTTCTCGTAAATTTATGTGTATATAAGAACCTGGTACAACATAAATAGTCTTAACAAGGCTTGGGGTATTCAAGAGGGTTTGAGCATCCTTAGATAATCGCAGCTCAGACAAATTTTCCCTTAAAATTTGCAATGTCATTGACTGCGGAATGATTGGGTAAATATTTATTTGTCCTCATTCTTAAATCATTCTGTAATGTACTTTTATAATTTAGGTTATGTATGTTCCGTAACATATTTTGTAACGGATTTGTTTCATTTACGGTTCTTTCATTTAAAGAAAATGGTATCTCGCTGTCTTCAAGTGGATTTAGTTTATTACAAACAGTGTATAGAAAGGAATTATATCAGCTGTCACTAGAGTTTCCAGAAATACTACCAGTGTCATCTATACATGAAATTGTTTTTTCTTTATTGACAATGATAGCTTCAACATATTCAACAGCGTCAATAATTCTTCTGTGTTTTTGTCTATAGGATAAATCTAAATATCTATTTCTACGCATAATAAGTAGATTTAAATGAATTGAACAAATTTTAAACGCGCACAAAAACTAATAGCAGTTAAACAGAAACCGACACAATGCTAAAAACATACTGTTGTTCTAGGTTAAGTTAATGGTCAAGTACGATATGCACATAAATGTATTGTGTTCCAAAAAGCATGCATATAACATTTATCGCTATAATATTTCTTTGTTTTTTATAAAGAATATAAATTTCATAAAAGAGGTATCTTATCCTTAAGAAGTTATGATAAAACATCAGTATTTGCATGACACCATAATTTTTGTCAATTATACAAACCTGTTACATTTTACGTAATAGTTATTATTACGTAAAATGTAACAGGTTTGTATAATTGACAAAAATTATGGTGTCATGCAAATACTGATGTTGATGTTCCGTTAGGAACATAAATATTATCAATTTGTGTTTCATATCATTTATAAAATATTATTTTATCAATATTACGTAAATACTGTTTCACTTATATGACTCTTACATAACAAAGATAAAACATTACGACATGAAATAGTGGGCACAAATACGAAAGTAGGACAACATTTTGTTATAAAATAGAGTTCTTTTTTAAATTTCATCTAGTTATATAACTGCTACAAGTTAGGTTGACTGGGTACCAAACTTGAAATCCCCTCTCAGTTTATTTAATTAAGGAATAAATAAATTTGCCATACACACTTCTTAATGATTTATAATGTTGGAACCAAGTTTATTTGTATTATTTCATTTTCAGATGTAAATTGGGGCTCTTCAACCCAAGCACAGACATATAAAACTGCACTAACAACTACTCAGAGACTTATAAATGTCGGTGAACACGTAAAAAAACTATAAACCACAAATTTTGGTACTATGCGGCAGCCCTACGTCCCGGCCGCCTCTAATAGATTTCGCCAATTTAATAACAAAAAATAATTCCTTACTGATCATTGGAGACGTCATAAATGTAAGGCAAAATTATTACAACGGTACCTTAGTCAAAAGGACTGTTTGCGAAAATGAGATTACAATTGCCCATTAAAATAGTTTGTAGAGGATTTAGATCCGGTGAGCGGGATATTCAGCTTGGTCCCTTTCGGTATATCCATTTACATTGAAACTTTTTACTCAGGAACACGCGATCTACCTGTCAAAAATAAGCTGGTGCACTATCGTACATGAACCATATTCTTTGATGCACATGTAAGTTCACATTCTTCAGCAAATCCCATTGCGGTTGTCAATTTTAGCCAATCAAAGCATCGTTGAGGATTCCAGTCATGGACTGGAGATGGAGATTTAAAGAAATTCTCTGCCAAAAATTATTCCGAGGTACTACAAGATGATTGTCATTAGCCCAAACATGACTATTATGGAAGTTAAATAATCCATTACGAGTAAACATGACTTCATCTGTAAATAGTATCTTGTTAACAAAACTCGGATTTACATTTTCTTGTCGTAAAAGCCACTCACAAAACTGAATTCGACTGAGACAATCTTCATATTGTAAGACTCGAGGGATCATCAGTACCTCCCAAGATCAACTATTCTGCATCTAAAACTTTTGAAAGTTCATATGGAAGCTCATAGATTATCCAAATAAAATGTTATATGAAAATGAATACAGTCATATGTGTTGATGCACGGTTCTTATTCCAACAAAAACTCGTATAGGTATCCCTGGGTCACCCTAAGGTCCAGAATGCGCTTATAATGATCCCGTAACTCTAACATGTTGCACCATTCATATATATATATATATATGTACAATAATCATCACCTTCCTCTCTGCTCTCTTTCTGGCACGACTCACTACAAGTTATGCTAGAAAAGGAGCATATGAGAAGTTGATGACTAAGCTGATGAGTATGGGACGAGCATCTGTTTCGAAAACATTATTCGTAAAATGTAGAAGATTTTTGCAAAGTTTCTTCATAAACTAGGTATGCACTGTTAGTGTAAATATGTCGAACACGATTGTTACCGTTGACATCCACTTTTATAACTGTCAATTGCGAAAATTTCAATTTTATATACCGAAAGGGCTTGAAGTCAAAAGATGAAAAGGTTTTGAAATCAAACTGATTACCCTTCGGTTCTTATTAAAGAGACGAAGTAGTGTAGTGTCCTCCTTTATCGGTTTACGCACGTGTTCAGATTTGGTTATGATCTATTAGCTATTTAATTTAATATCACAGATTCATAAATAACTTGTTGTATAATATGTCACCTCGATTTCTATAAATGGCTTTACCATAGAGTGCCGTCCTTTTGATTCTGTAAGGTACCGTACCTAAAGCTAACACAATACTCTTTAGATTCCTTTTTAGAGAAGACTTCCACATAAAATACGGTCAACTAGAATAAGCAACGTTTATGCCTACCTCAGGAATTCCAAAATAAAAGCATTCTATAACGTAATCGACAACATGTCTTTTGAAGTTGGAGCTAAAGCTTTATTGCAATGCAGTGGGATAGGAAAACTATGCCCTAACGTTTTAATGATGGGCTACAAAAGCAACTGGATGGCTTGTAATAAAGACGATTTGTTGGCATACTTTAATGTTTTACAGTAAGTGATTATTATTATTACAGGAAGCTTTGCACATTTTCGACGTCAATTTGCAAGAAAACGTGAAAGTAAAATTTTTTTTTGTTTTACTAGTTTAGAGGTGTCACTGTAAGCTAGAAACTACGAAAACAAAAGAGAGACAACAACTTCTTTGAAAGAATCCAAAAGAAAAGTCCATCACATTTTCGAAAAGTTTCTGCGTCAAATCTGCAAATATTAAATTTATTTTCATATTCTTCAGCTCGTAATAAAATGTCCAAATCGTATTTTTGATTACAAAGTTTAGACATTTAAAAATACAGTTTTGACCATTTGAGTTTTCTTGGATATCGACCTCGAGAATGGCTTTTCGATCTATAGTTTATAGTATGACATGAATTATTATTGACACTATCGAATGCCGCTAATAATTAATTATTTAAAAATTTTAAAGAAACATTTCAAGGTACGCTATTAAAATTTAATTGAGGTAAGTGAAGAATTAATTAGAATGATTTTTTTAGATCAGGATGATATATACTGGTATAAAAAAGTTATGTGCTGGCCACATCAGATATTTAAAGTTAATATCTGGAAAATAGCATAAATGAGGGAGTTTCCGGTACTAAAATAAATTTGGCTAAATTGTCGTATTTTGTGCAAATTTATCAAATTAGGCAAATTTTAATTGTGATATGTTACGAAATCAACTTTATCCATAGTCTTGTAGTTTTACATTTCTTGTAAGCTAATAACCACAAAAAATGTATCTTTAGTTATTAGTAAAAGACTGCAGTATATTCACCTATTATTTGAAATAATATATTAAGTTAAATTGTAAGTTAAGTCTGTAACGTTTTAAAATAATTTATTTTCAACAAATCAATCTGTAAAATATTCTCCTTCACTATTCACGACATTTTCCCAAGGAAAATCCGTGCAGATTGTTGAACAGGGTATGGTAGAGATGGTAATCTGAGAGGGCGAGGTATAGTGAGTAGAGCAGAAGGGTCAGAACTATCCAACGAAGCTGCTGAATGGTTGCTTACGTGAAATTCGCTGTGTGCGATTGGGCATTGTCATGTTGCAGAATGACATATCGATGATTTGGTGGTTTCTGCTGAATAACATCAGCCAGATGTCACAATTGCTAAGAATAAAGCTCGTCAGTGATGGTCTGGTTCGTTGCGAGTAGCTCTAGGTGGATGACGTCTTCTCAATCCTATCAGTTTGAGAGCATTATTTTCCGAGAGTACAAATCGGGCTTTGCTAGCTTGTAATAATTGAGCTCTTGGGGCTCATCACGAAAAACATTTTCGAGCCGTTGAATTGACAAAAGAATTTTCACCGTCGATGTGCCCGACGTTTTCTGCGGTTTTGGCAGCTGTAAAATCTTGATTGAAGCAACGTGTTGGAAATGTTCGTTTCACACTTGGCATCTCATAATTTTTAATCTGAAAATCTCTAATATTAACGCAAAATGTCGAAAACATTAAAAGAGTCTTGTAGAGGAGGTAAATTGTTATCTAATATTTCAAACAATTCTGTTGGAAAAAATTAAAATCGGAAAAAGCACGATGCGAACTTATTTTACAGAACAGAATTGTGATTATTTTTAATATGTTCAAAAGTCCCTACGTTCTGGAATATTTCTAACACTTTGTCACATTTTACTTACTTTCTAGGAAATATAGTTAATATCTTCACAAAAAAAGAAAGATGAGAAGCCGTAGAAAATGTTTACATCCTTTAGATGAAAATTTCTCCAGGCACACTATCAACCACTTATTTGGTAATATTTATTACTATTGTATCAACCCTATTTGATCATTATAAGTATGAAAAAAAGAGAGGTAAATGTGTTTAATATGTACGTTTGCGTGTTTATTTTTTTTTTGTGGTTGTAGTGTATTTGTAACTTTATATCTCATTATGTATTAATGTTAGCATCTCCTTTTTTTCCCAGGATATTGTGGTAACATTTTGAAAATATCATAGTCTATAAAATAACTAGATCCATCTAAATTAATATTCTCAACTTCGTATCCATAACTTGGCTCACTTGCTTAAATGACGTAGAACCACATAAGGAACATTGAGAGGTTTAAACTAATCTTCAATACTACTAATTAAAACTGAAAATTGTAACGGTCCGTTTTCAGAAATAATTAATTTGGATCGCATTCGTTGTAAATTAAATAAACTGGTTCGAGTATACCTTAAATTCCAGACTCGATTAAAATGATTTCGATAAACAGTGTTGTATTATCCCTGTAGCTTCGCGCTACTGGACCATCGTACGTCTTTGTAAATAGTACGCGAGTTGGTGAAACGATGTTTTCGGGCAGTGTTTTGGTCGTGAAAGACAGACAATGAGGGGGGAGGACGCTCGGTAGCCACAGCCCCGAGTGGATGTGTGTTGTGGTGTGGCGAGGAGTTGAGGCTGAGCTACAGCCGCAGCAAGAGGACTAGAATTGAAGACAATACTGAGCCTTGATCGAGAGAGGTGGTGTGAGTTTTATGTTATGTTGCCGTGTATTGTGGGAGATAGATTGCCTTCTATTTTCTGCAGTTGGGATGAGCTGATGCCTTGAATATTTCTGAAGTTTTGAGAGAAAGAAATACCTACCTAGCAACGAGGGCTTGCACCGTTGCCTACTGGAAGTGCTACTAAGGAGCGGCTAATGACTTAATGTTGAAGATTTGCAAATCTGTCGGTGTTGGTGAACTTACGAATAAAGTTAATTTGACTTTTTTCTCGTGAACATACATAATTGATATAATGAGAAGTTGTTTGAAATCGTTACAAGTTTTTCTTTTTTTCTTAACTGTAACAGTAGCTTTTGAGCTAGCCAGCATTTTGAAAAAACTCATAAAAAAGGTGACGCCTAACAAAATTCCTTCAGCGTATTGAACGTTTATTAATGATTAAATTGGCGAAGGCCAACTGTCTATGCATTTGTTTAGTTTTAAGTTTGATCTGAACCTTATTCCAGTTAATCACTCACTTCCCCGCCCGGAGAAAAAGGTTCGAATTTGTATTGATTTGATATATGTATTTGTTTATAAATGTTGTTTTATTACCTACTTTAAATAAATTGTGATCTATTAAAATAAATAACAGGGCCGGAAAACCCCTTGCTATAAAACAAATTGCCCCTAATTGAGAATCTTGTGAAATTTCTGATATTACTTTGATTACATTATATGAAAAATAATTATTCAACTAAGAATGCGTTTTCACCAAGTGTACAATTTAAATCTATAAATCGCTGTTAAAATTATTATTCTGCTAGTAATATTAAAAAACGAGGTCAATGAAGTATTTAAGCTGAATTATTTGTTTTCATTTTTTATTCTCGTTAATAGAAAAATTTTAACAGCGATTTAAAGTTTTATGTTGGTAATCCTGGTGACGAGGGCGTGTAAACGCGTGTAAACGATTTAACTTCTGTTCACGAAATACGAATAAATCCACTTTAATGTTAAAAGACTATTTATTGCTTCTCTAGATTTTCTGTTTACAAACTGGGGTGTTTTTAAAACATACTTTTATTTTGCGTTTTCTGTCTGAATACATTGCTACATTTTTACAATAAATTATTTTAGTGCCGCTTTCGACCATCGTGTCTCGGTGGTGATACTCAGGCTTAAAGATGGTTTGGACTACAGTAAACTAACCGAAGAAGAAGATCAAGGCAACATAAACTCTGATGCTACCTCGACTCCAAACAAGAGCTCAAGCCTCAGAACCTCAGCTTCTAGTAACATGATGCATGCAGATTCTGACCTAAGCCTTCCCAACGTAGGACTCCCAGAAAATAATTCTTTCATAAGTAAGAGATAATCATTTAAATTAATGATAATTATCTATACAAGTCAAAGCTATACCACTTATATTTTTGATGCTATTTTGGTATACAAAATAATTATACAGGGTGGTCCGAAGTTTACCTGACAAACTTCGACACGTGATAGAGGGACTTAAAATAAGCGGAAAAGTTCCTATCAACTTACATCCTTAACAAAGATACAGGATGTTAAAGTTTTGTGAAAGACAAACAATTTTTTTAATGACTCTAAAATTACGAAAGCTATCGACTTTAGAAGTTTTAGGGGCGGTGATGATTTTTAAGTCTCTATTGTTTCATAAAATCTTATCTTTGTACTTCCTCCAGTGGCGCCGCCAGAGGGTGGGGGAGATGAATTTTTCGCCGAAACTATGTTACGCAACTGTTTTGTGCAGTTGATTTTCAGATTGTTCGATTCAGTGTTCAATTTGGAAGAAAGAAGGTATCTTTTAGTTTTTTCGTACAACACTTACTTTTCGAGTAAAATAGTAAAAAGCATTTTCATGACTACACTTTATTGAAAGTTTATCATTTATTTCATAAATTACAGAATTTATGTAAAAACTAAGAACATAAATAAAACTCATTACCAAACAGTGAAACACAGGAAATTAAAGAAGTTGCTCAAATTGGAGCCCATTCACTTCAATACATTTGTGACACCTCTGAATTGTGGAATTGACAGCGGCGGATACTTGATGATGATTTTCCCTCATCTCGTTGCAAGCTTGTTGGATACGCTCAAGTAGCTGATCTCGCGTTGTCACCGGTGTAGCATAAACTTTTTCTTTTAAATAACCCCACATATAAAAGTTTAAAGGCGTGAGGTCAGGTGATCTTGGTGGCCAGGCCACCGGACCTCTTACAATATTCTCCTGGGCGTTATAATTGTTTCCCACACGACCTATCCATCTCTCAGGATAATTAGCGTCCAACCATTCACGCACCACCCGTCCAAAATGCGCCGGTGCTCCATCCAACTGTATCCAACTTTCATTTTGTATATCAAGGGGAACATCTCCCATTATTTCGAGAAGGTCATGAGTGAGGAAATCCCGAAACAATTCTGCATTTAGCCTAGGCGGCAAGAAGTGTGGGCCACAAATGTTGTTGCCAATAATACCCAACCAAACATTTACACTAAATTGATTTTGAAATGATCGAAGGCGGGTTTGGTGAGGTGAGGATTTGCGTGTGCCCAAACATGCATATTATGGTGATTCACTACTCCAGCTCTGGTGAAAGAATTCTTCCGTTTCCATTTCTTCCAATATTTCTTCGATCTTGATTTCTATTTTGTCGGTTATCTCGCAATCCCCTTTCGCAAAAATTGCGATGGGTGTCTGTAAAAACTTGAACATTTGGTCGTCTCCTATTTGGATACCTCCTTCGGTATTCTCGAACTGCCTGTAGAGCATTGCCATCACAAAACCCATAAATAAAATGAATATCAGCATACTCTTCAATGCTGAACAATCTTGGCATCTTGTAGCTTGGTACACAACATTAACACTAGTTTTGACAGGTCAAACATTGACTGACAACACTGTTTCATTGTTTACCAAAGACAACTAGGATTATTAAGTTTATCATTAATGTAGGAAAGGTTTTACTGTTTTAGTAGAGAAAGCAGAAATAGCCGTTTTACTCGAAAAGTAAGCGTTGTACGAAAAAACTAAAAGATACCTTCTTTCTTCCAAATTGAACACTGAATCGAACAATCTGAAAATCAACTGCACAAAACAGTGGCGTAACATAGTTTCGGCGAAAAACTCATCTCCCCTACCCTCTGGCGGCGCCACTGGAGGCAGTACAAAGATAAGATTTTATAAAACAATAGAGACTTAAAAATCATTACCGCCGCTAAAACTTCAAGTCGATAGCTTTCGTAATTTTAAAGTTATTAAAAAAATTGTTTGTTTTTCACAAAACTTTAACATCCTGTATCTTTGTTAGCAATCCCCTAAGGATGTAAGTTGATAGGAACTTTTCGGCTTATTTTAAGTCCCTCTATCACGTGTCGAAGTTTGTCAGGTAAACTTCGGACCACCCTGTATCGGTCTCATACCCTAAAAAACAGAGTAAGTACATATGTTAAATTTCAGAAAGTGCTTCCATTGCTTGCGCCAGCAACGATTCAATTCATATACAAATTTTGTACAAATCATTTTCCTGTGCATTTTTTATATACAGGGTGAGTCAAAGTTTTGAGTTTGGTCGTTTACAGCTATATTTGAAATAGTACAAAAAATTGTTCGTACTTTTCTTGGTTTTCAATTCTGCATAATTCAAAAAAATTTATAATTATACAGGGTGTACCATTTTCGCTGGCCGGGCATTAATTTCGTTATTTTAAATAGAACACCCTATACTTTTCCATTTTTTTTAATTACCCACTTAATTCTCTTCATGGCTCTATTAGGGTAGTAACTACCTAAAATAAGCTGTTTCCGGAATAATAGCGTTTTTTTGACAAATTTGTTTATAAACTGTTTCCACTTCATATAAATAAAATTTTAACACACGTCTACCCTAAAACGCATGTTTCATTACATATTTATTTCAGATTTATCGACTCCAAAAAAGTACTGGTAGGCTTAGGATAAAAACTCCCAAATTAGACGAAGCATTAGACATGTCTACAGATCAACAACTCTCCATAGAAAAAAATGACTGTGTTCAAAAGAAAACAAATTAAAGGCAACATAGACGTATGGTGGCTGTATGACGATGGCGGTCTAACCATGTTATTACCATACATTATTTCAACCAGAAATGATTGGTCCAGTTGTAAACTTCGAGTATTCGCTTTAGCAACCAATAAGAATGAGCTGGAACTCGAGGAAAGAAAGTAAAAATCATGATTATTGCTTTTTTCAACTATTAAAATATTTTATTTTTCTAGTATGGCGCATCTGTTGTCAAAATTCCGACTGGACTATTCAAGTTTGAAAATGGTCTCGATTTCTGATAAGCCTCAAAATGAGACTATAAAATTGTTCGATAGTTTATTAAATCAATTTAGAACGAATGGGGAATTTAGAGAGGATGGTAAGTAAATATTTCAACTGATCTTTCTTCATCTATTATGCAGCCATACCTTGTACATTGAGTCTTAAAACAAATGCACTTAAATATTACATCATCGATTCACTTCGCATGAGCTGACATATGTAATTATTAATTATATTAAATTATTTTTACGTTTAGATGAGAGCGTCTCTTATTTTTTGGACTTTTATGTCAGGATGATTCCAGTCACTTTTAAAAATGGCCTTTATATGTAGCCGTAATTTGTGTGTCAAGTTTCTCGCGACTTATAGGCATTGTATGAAGCTACAAAACTGAAAAATAAAACGGATTTTTCCGAAATTTTAGGGAAATATTTTATTATTTTTTTTGATGTTTTATGTTCGTCTGACTGTTGCTTTGACATAAAATTACAGGCACGGAGGCATCAGTGTTATACTGGGTAACTCAGTTTTGTAAATAATCAATTTTAGAAGAATTATTCACGTGTAGGTCCAAAAAAAAAAGAATATAACATTCAGATCGTACATAAATTATTTGTTATTAATACCAAATCAGAAACTTGCAAAACAGGGAGATCTTTACCCAAATAACATATTTACATACAAAATATGATCAAAGTACAATTTTAAAAGTATATACTCGTGCGAAGTATATGCGAATTTATATACTTAATCCAAAGAATGTACAACGTATTAGATGCGATTCAGTTGTTTCCAATTCTTTGGTACTCGGTATGATTTTTTACGTATGTAACGCATGTAAAACGTAATAAAAATGTATATAATTTGCATAAGAATAATATTACATTACAGGTTATATTTAGTATATAATTAGTATACGTATACGTTTGGGTGTATCAAATATTCACGAGCATAGTATATAAATTTAATTTGTACATTGCATGTGCAAAACATAACAATAGTTGTACTAATTATATGTTTTTTACCGATATTTTATGATTTTTTGGATGTTGTGAAGGTTGGTGGCTAAGGAGCAGTAATAAATGTAGCTAAAGAGATACAATATTTACTTAAAAATTTAAAATTAAGAAAAAATAAAAACTTAAAACAGCGCACGCAACCTATCAGTATTAATAAAACTATAAAACATACACAAAAGGGTACAATATCAAATAGAATACAACAAAAATATCAATTCCTTTTTTCTTTACGCGCTCAGGGGATTTCACAAGCCAATACCCTAATAGCACACAACGTCCTAGGGACGTCCATTCTAAGCCCATTTTATGTACAGACGTCCATGGACATAAAATGGATATCCAAAGGACGTCCGTATCCGACCATTAAATGTACAAACTTCCAAGGACATAAAATGGATGTCCGATGGATGTCCATGTTTGGACATTTAATATACCAACTTCAAAGGACATAGAATGGACGTCTGACGGACGTTGCTGTTTGAATACATTTTGAAATTGTGTAGAAAATGTTCATTTTGCGACTAGATGAACACTCACGTTTTATAGATTTTTTGCAGGGATAGCGTGATTTGAGTGATTTAACTAAGTAAATTCTTTTCAAATTATTTCCACTAGGTGGTGATATTCTGGTTCTAGTTCCTAAAAAAATATTTTTAGGTTTGTTATGTTTCCTTGTGAGTTGGTATATGGGCGTGTCCTATGTATTCATAATGATAACAATAAATTCAAAAATTAAATATATTACATAAAAAATGAAAAAGTAAAAATATCTATAAATCATATCTGGATTATAAAGATAACATAATAACAGTATTGTATTGTATTAAAGTATTAAGCATACTTCGTGTGTTAGCACGTAAAATGAATAATATTAATATGATGTGAAAGCTACAAATGCAATTCAAAATTCGCGCGAGTGGAAACGTACATGTTCCATGTTACCAAATGGAAAAATAATCAATTCTTGACAATTGATTTCAACATTCAACAGATAATATCTAAACAACTAAATAAAATCGTGTGTATCAGGTATTATCGCCATTTACGATTATTTTTTTTATACAAAGAGATGTTACAGTTACAATTATTATCATCTTATGAACAAAAATGATGCCGTGGAGGGAAATGAAGGTATTTGATTTGGCAACAATGCTAAGTAGGCGTCCTACTGGAAAAAGTGATAGGCATGATTTTGGCAGTTTATTTGCTAGATTTTGCTTCGCTTTTGGTGTAGTTTGTATAGTTATTTTGATTTTGTGAAATATAATATAAAATATTACCGTAAGTATATTCTTTAACGCTGGGTTAACTCGACATCTAAAAGACTAATAAGTTACTAACGTTTTGAAGTCGACAGCATAATACTCGTAGAAGTAGACAACAATGCAAATCTAAATGTGATTTATTCTGGGGCATTAATATGTTATTTGTAGCATTCTCTTAATATTTCTTGGGGCTTGCTACCCACGAATAATTCTAAGCTTGAATATCTAAAAAATACAGCAACCCAGTGTGATACTGCAAAAATAAGTCTTTTGTCTGGTTCTAGTTGCCAAAAAACACCCTCTAAATAATTCTTTGATGTAGTCACAAGCGCGGAGGCTTATTTTTCCAATGTCATAACTGGATAACTGTATTTTTTTTTAGATAATCGATAAGTTTGGAAAAATGGTTTATGTGATAGTGAGACCCAAGAAAGAAAAATAAACTAATATGGGTATTATGGGGTATTAAAAAGATATCCAAATAATGTCCCATTATAGACGTCCTTCGGATGTTCCGTATGGACGTCCGAATATGGTTCTAAGTTGTGACATTTGGGCATCCCAAGGACGTTCATAAGATGTCCTTTGGACTAAAAAAGGATGTCCATGGGACGTCCTGAATTATCTATAATGTCCGCTGAGGACGTCCATCGGATGTCCATAGGACTACGTTGTGCTATTAGAGATAATAACTATCTTGCTCTCCATCTTTAGTGAGAAGCTCGCTTTCAGAACTTGAATCTTAAGAAAACACTTCTAAAAAATTGCAAGTACTCAACTTTTATTTGTTAAAAAGTGTGGAAGTGAAAGTGAAAAATCTTGAAACCGGGAAACAGCTAACAGCTGAAATTTGCAATCTGGCAATCAATCACCTACCAGTCGTGTCATATCAACCATAGAATAATTTACGGATCTATCATCTTTGAAGTTGATCTGTCCGTTGAGTTGCATAATAAGCACACTAGTACAATTTGGTCTCAGTCACCCTACTTGCAGTAACACTCTACTGTGATAACGATATTTGTATTAAAAACAGATTGTTACACTATAGCGATAATCAACAAAAACGTATAGACCTAGACGCACAACTTCTCATCTCATATAACACATCATAAAAAACACAATGGCATTGGGTACAAGCAATTCAAGTGTCACGGTTCACGATTTCTCACGAACATTTGCCGAGATTATTTATTTGATATAAAAACTTATACTTTTTATATGTACTTAAAATAAATAGAAAGCGTGTACATGTAGTACATACTTTTGGATTTATCATTTTTTCTCCAGTTATTTCATATTCTTGGTATGATGAAAATTTACTAATACGAAATTTGCCCATAATTTGCTCATAGTCATGTATGCAACAGAAAAAGACTATGTATGTATCACTATTGCCTTTTTCTGCGTTATTGTGTTTACGAAGTAACGAGGGTACTTCTCCGTCTGATCGTATCCCTTCCACGTGATCCGGTACGCATCCAGTCCTCAGTCATCACATTCCTTCCATATCTGATCCCTTCCCTTTCTACACTAAGTTTATTGTATATAAAACAAACAACAGTGTTGCCAGATGCCTGGTAATTACCAAAATCTACAATTTGGAATTTTACCTGGTAGTTGTTAATGGAGCCTCTAATAATGCCATAATCTACGATAATTTTTTGGGAACGTCACTTTTTTTATAAAATTATTTTCACCTTGAGAAATAACTAAAATTGTTTCATGTAAAGTGCATAATATGCGTTGAATACTGTTCCATTTTACTAACTGCGATGAACATTTGGCGACATCTAGTTAGTAGTAGGGTGGCATACGAGATTTTGTTCATGCAGCCAAGAATAGTAAACTGAGAAGGATAGTTTATAAGCGCTATTTTATCGGCGAGTGGGCGTGGCTATGATGACGTAGACGACTGGCCAGAATTTGAATTCAGAGTAATATATGTAGGCTAATAAACTGCAATTTTTGGCTTACACACTGCAGCAGGAGGATGTTAACATAATATAAAAATCAAAGGTAATAAGTGTTATGAATATTATAAAAATATGAGCCCGAATATAAATATTATTGTTTAAAACACGTATATAGGTGTAAGGAATAATCAGTTTAAATATATCGTGGGATCTGGTAAATCTAAAAGTCGGGGAATTTTGTAATTGTTAAAGTTTCAGGAAGACACTAAAAGTTCATAAAAGTCAGAACTACTCATATCTTACAAATTTGATGAAAATATTAGTCGATAAAGACCTGATAAAATTAGGGAGACGACCATTATTCGTAGCAAATTGATTTGTACTTTGTAATACCGATTTTTTAAATTTAGCTACTTGTAAAATCACAACTAAAATATTTACCACCCTTGGTAAGCTTTGCATTTAAAGGCAATAATGATATTTCTTTGGCAAAATTATGTTAAACTTTATAGTATGGAAAAATACCTGTTTAGTCAGATGAGAAATAAATTGGTCCCCCACCACAGCTAATAAGAAAGGTAACTAAAAAAAAAGCAAATATTTTTTTAAAATTATTTATTAAACTAATTAGAAACAAATAAAATAATAAAATGTTCTTTAATTAACAATCTTTTTCATTTTTTTACGTGTTCTGTGGTTTTCATCGTTGGACCTTTTTCTTTTTAAATTCGATGCTCTCTCTGTTATTTGAAGATTTCTGTACTTCATTCTTATAATTGTTCTTAATTTGCAAAAGTCGTAAATTAAATTAAACGGCTTTTTTTCTTTTTTTGCTATTTTTAGAGCTAATTTTTTCACAACTTTAACATTCTTTCTGTAAGATTGGCCGTGGAATTTTACAAAGTAATCATTCCTTCGCAATACTGTTTTCTTTAAAATTTTCTTTAAAGGCAAACCTACAAATTAAAATTATTTGTACCTAAATATACACCAACCATAACTTTTGTTAGGTAAGTACCTATTTAAAATTTATCATCTTACCTAATAGATCATTTTGCAGATCCCTTTCATAATCATTTTGTGTAAAATGAACAGAACAAATCACACTTGAACTGGGATTAAATTTATCTGCACGTTTACAGCAATTAATCCATTCTTTAAGCATAGTCCTAGAGACAGAATCTTTTTCTTTCGGGAAAGAATGATAAACAACTTTTGTATCGCCGCCTTTTGTAACCACATTCCTATTATTGCATCCATAAATCGCACATCTACAGCCAGGCATAATTTTAATCTAGAGTCTCTGAAATAATTAATTAGTTTTATACACATATCCATGAAGTTTAAGGCAAAATAAAATAACTTACAATAAACAGCAGAAAATACCTAAACACAAACTTACAGTTGATTTATTTTAGTTGCTTATTTTAAAGTATTATTAATTTTATAGTACATTTAAAACAAAGAACACTTAAAATTAGTTTTAAAACACAGTAAACACATGCAGAATCACAAAGTATAGTTAATTTCGTCTTTAAAAGTTTTAAAACACGGCTAAACAGTAGTAAACACACATATAAGCAAGCATAAACAAAGCTGGTACGCCAGACGGTGACGTCACCAACTAGATCGCAAGCCGATTGGAGAGCCAACATACAGTCTTATGGGTATAAACTATCCTTCTTAGTTTACTATTCTTGCATGCAGCAACGCTCATTTATTTTATAATTATAAAATAAATGCTACACTGCACGAAACATGAGAGCTCTACCCCTCTTTCTGCAATGAGTGCAGACTGCACGCAGTGCTACATGTGGACGCATTTTTTCAAAGGTTAACGTAATTTAATCAAAACCAAAAAGATCAGTTATAACCAAAAAATCAATTAATGATGAACATAATACCTAAAAGGTATTTTATTAAGTTCAGAATGTGTGAAAGAATCATAAAATTCCATAATATTATATAAAAATATAAACGAAAATAAAGATGATAATATAATTTCTGAAGTCGAACTTGACAGCCAATTGTTATTATTTGAAAAGTTTCTGTTCAATATACTTACTTGTAACTGTTTTACTTTTGTTTATTTATTTCTTTATAATAAAGTTTTTGAATATTGGCGTATTATTTGAAGTATCTGGTAATTTTTCCTAAAATCTGGTAATTTCATTGTTACTTTCTGATAATCACACTTTCACAATCCGGCAACACTGCAATAAACAATTTTGTGATCACGTGGTGAACTGCTCTCACGTTGCTGTTGTCTCATTTCTTTTACTATTGCTCAGCCGTTAGCGTGGTAAGTTAAACTAGCCTTTCTCTTTAACTTAAAAATGTATGTTTATACAACTGAAGAAAAAGTGCAAATAATCAAGTGGTAAGTTGGTCCCATTTTCATTGACGGTAACTTAAATGCCGACAAATATTTAAACATTTTGCAGAATCAGATTATTCCGGCTGTTCAAGCTCTTGACGTCAACTTGGGGGAGATTTGGTACCAGCAAGAAGGCTGTCCTTCTCATAATGCAAGAGTTTTTAAGACAAAACTTTTCCCGATCGTCTTATAAGTGAAAGAGACACAATAAAATGGGCACCAAGGTCACCCGACTTGGCGCCTAATGATTTTTTTTTGTGAGGATATGCAACATCGCAAATTTATAAACATGAACACGAGCGAGCGCGTGACTTGCAAGAGTTACGTGCTCAAATTGTTGCCACCTTACAGAGTTTGACTCCTGACATGCTTTTAAATGTCAGGAATGAATTCTTTCAACGATTAGGGTATTACCAAGCGCAACAAGGAGACATTTTTGAGCTCCTCATAAAATAACATTTAGAAAAAAAATCGTTTTGTTTCATCTTTAATAGGTTTTTTTAAATCTGTATCATTTTAGAATTTTTTATTTTCGTTAGAATATTTGTTAATTTATTTTTATTTAATATCAGAATACCAGTTTAGTTTCATGCCAAATTGTCAAAAATTACTCAACGAATTGCCACTGAGTTTTTTTGATGCATTTTAAAAACAAATTATGCATCAAATAACTAAAAATTCTCGAAATAAACAGGGATGCGTCATTATTTACAGAAATAAAAACTATACCCCACAACACTTTGAAATTTACTAACCAAAACATTACTAACAGTATCATCGGCTACCTGATTTGATGAAGGGCGGGTCATCGCAGCGCATGACCTAAAGATGACTAATTTATTGGCATTACTTACCCCGCTACTAATTACGCATACCAATGGTCGTGCTCGCAACTTCGTGGTTTTTGGGGGCTTTAGGAGAATTTACCCCGAGTGGCCAATTCACTATTTCTGTGTTTGTTTTTCTTATTAGTTTTAGATAAAGAGAATATTTGCAAATCGCTAGAATTTTCCTAAACACCTAATATCTGTACAATAAACTGTGTGGAAAGAAGGGATATGATAGGACGTGCCCTCTTTACTTCACAAAGACAACGTACAATGAGGCAACATTGATACATAATTCTCTTTCTCTCCCATGCATGACTTTGCTATATTTATCCTTTATGCACACACACAAACAGGCACTCAAATTAAATTTTTTCCAATAATGTATACTTCTTTTCATATACTTTTTACAGTTATAAAAGTATATACAATTCTGCAACATACCTCGGTTTAGTCTGACGCCAAGCGACTAAGTATATTATTTTATTCTGATATAAAAGAGGATTATACCCAAACAGTGCGTGTATTTATAAATTGTAGGTATCAAACACGTACCGTGTTATGTGGGTACTTACATCCATAAATTAATTTACATATTACCCAAACACTTATTTATTTTTTACACATACCTATTTAAACAAATTTTCCTTTTCAGAATGCAATGTGACTGATTCCGAAATTATAGCTCTGCAAGAGAAAACTTACAGACAACTTAGATTAAGAGAATTGTTATTAGAAAACTCTAGAGATGCAAATTTAGTTGTAATGTAAGTTAATAAAAAGTTTTGCAGAAAATGCTTACGAATATTTTATACGAAATATTAATACACAATACTATTCCCTTTTTAATCGCAGGTCACTCCCAATGCCAAGGAAAGGAACTGTATCAGCACCCCTTTATATGGCATGGTTAGAAGTTTTAACCAAGGATATGCCTCCTTATCTGCTTGTGAGGGGCAATCAACAATCCGTACTAACTTTTTATTCATAACTTAAATATATTTTTTGTATTACAAATTTTATAATGCCAAATACAAAGCTAGTAGTGAATTATATGTAGGTAATATTATAATGTAAATTATGTTAGTAGAGAAATTATTTATATCATTGACTAATAAAATACTTTCAAGTTGATCGTAGATAATTTTATGTTGTAGACGCATTTTAGATTAGCACATATCTTAACTATTTACCAGCGACTTCGTGAAATTGGGGACAATATATTATATATTAAAATAATCTTTGTCATCAACGCGCCTGCCCCCTGCGCCTACCATAGGAGCTGAGATATTTAGCGTTTTGTATTGAAAATAGATCATGAAAATACAAGAAATTCAATATTTCAACCCCTATTGGCGTTGGGACTTTTGGAGAAAAATTAACCCTCTATGATCACCTATACGAACCGAGTTATTTAACATTGTATGTTCATAGTTGGGGTTGAAAGAAATAAAAAGTTTTTATCTCATCCCCTATTGCATATAGGGGTTGGAACTTGTTTTATTCGAATCGCCGGGAAAAATACTGCGGGTTAGTGTTGAAAATCAACCCACTAACTCCCGTAGATTTAACATTTTATCATATTGATACGATTATGGCAGAGCATTTATGATTTAATAATTGTCCGATTTCGCTCATTTTTTTCTATGCCTCTCGCAGATTTAACAATCTTCTGATTATTTGGCTCATTTTTTTGTGGTGCCCTTTTTAGACATTTTTACATAACGTTTGTGAGCAAAAACCAAGTCAATATTTCATTGGACCTAAGAGATATTGAGTTAATACTTATTTTACCCTTTTTGGGTAAAATCAGAGTCAAGTGATGAACTTTAATTTTAAAATCAGCTATTCCATCCAAATATTAAAACCAAATACTGTTATCACCATTCTGGCCAATATCGTTGCTGTATTCGCTACAAGCATGCATGTTAATTATTTTGTCAGTTCATGTTGACTGTTAGTGTATTTAATACTTACTTCTGCATGTTTTCAATAATAGATGGACAAATATACGAAATCGAGAAGAAAATGTGCTCTTATTAAAACAATTTAATTTTTTTGATTTAAATAGATGCAACTTTTCTATTTTGGGCCTGTTTCTTACAATCTCAAAAAAAAAATGGAAAAAATAGTGGCAATCACGTGTCAACTCCGAGAAGGTAATCAAATCCCCCATGACAATTACAATTAAACCCCTCTGTATCCAGGATAATTTGAATCAAAATACTTTATATCCATTATTCACAATCAAAGACCGCTAACTCCATTTAAAAATCATCATAAGAAGTAAAGAAAAAGTACTCATGTTGGATTTCTTAAGCTAAACTACATTATTTGCTGTAAAGAAGCTGTAAAAAAAGTATTTCGGCAATTTTTGGGAAAACATTTAAGTCAAACATTTTCATTGTTTCCTGAAAATTTTGAATTTTGTTGGGTTTGATTCTATATGCACACTATTAATATAAAGCAATATGTGATATCGCAGCAAATATATGAGAGTCGGTCCTGTCTTTAAATTTATGGTGTTGCGTGTTGCCATCTATAAATAGGCCTCTTATATATTCAATATGTAAAAGACTATAAAGTTTCCAACTAAAATTGTTTCGTTCCGCCATCTATTAATTAATAGCTGACATATAAGCACTTCATTTTAAGCCTAGTATTCGGCTATGAAGTTTCCTAAGCAATGCAATTGATTTGCCATCATGAAATTGAAATTAGTTGTCAGTTGTCACTTGCCAGTTGTAAGTGGCAGTGACTGTGTAATAATTAACATTTATTTTCACAAAAAACGGTGCTACTGCGGTATTTTCCTACAACTTTGCGCAATGTATTAGTTTTGTTCCTTTCCTAAAACCAATTAATTCTGAGGCTACCACTATTTTCAAGGCCAACTTGAAAAAAAAATGATACAATCAATGAAAATTCCGCTTTTATAATTTTATTATTTAATTCATACCTACCTTTTATTTATAAGAAACAGGTATGACTGTTAGTTTACCAAATATGCCTACTGTGAGAAAATATAAAAGAGAGACCACAGAAGTTAGCAGCTGCCTAAAGTATATGATATTTGGATTCAACGTATTGTTTTGGGTAAGGTTTAAAAAATAATATATTGTCTATCTTATGTACAGTCAATTCTTACACTTTGGTTTATTTTTCTTTTGTATTTCAGCTCTTAGGATTAGGAATTTTAACTATTGGAGTTTGGGCATGGAGTGAAAAAGATATTTTCAGTAATTTAGGAAAAGTAGCAAATGTTGCCCTAGATCCAGCATTTGTACTCATTTGCATAGGTATTTAACTGTTATTTGTATCTTTAACCAAATTATTGTAGGTAGGTAGTCTTTTATTTCTTAAATTCACAAATTACCTGCACAGATTTTTTATACTAAGTATAAAGTAGGTACCACGTTATCTTAAATACTATCTCACACTGTCTAAAGAAAATTGTCACTAGAAAAACAAATGAGCATTTTCACAGCTGTACGCATTTTTAAAATGGAACACCCTGTATCAATTCAACTTTTTTTGTCTAAATAAAGGTGAATTTATGCAGACATATTTATCTACCATTTAAAATTTAACATTTATGAGTTAAAATCTCATAATGTAGTGAACCAATTTATGCAGCACATTTATCATTTAGCATTTTACATTTTACATTTAAGAGTTGGCCAACTTTTTAGCTTTTAGATTATATGTTAAATGAAAATCGTACTGCGTATGCATAAACATGTAACGTTAGGTTACAAATCCCTAACTAAATTATTTATTGGTTTTCATCATCTGGGCAGGAACAGCAACCTTAAATTTGATTGAATGCTTCTTAAATGATGTTATAAATAAATCATGCATAAATGCGTATTGGTATTCTTAAATCTCCCATTTAAATGCTAAATGTGTCTGCATAAATCTACCTTAAATTCGAGGCAGATTTATCAAAATTTTTGTCCAAAATAATTATTCAATAAACAATTGCATGTAACTCTACCATTTGCTAACGAATATTAGTTTTTTGAAGAGCATTTTGTAGAAAATTTCTAGCTTCAATAGATTTATAAAGAAAAAACAGTGATCCTCGTATAATAAAAACAAAACCACTAATCTTGTATCAGGTTGTGTGAATGAAATGGTTAGTATGTCAAAAATAATGCCTCTTGTTTAAATATTCCCGAATTAATTTTTTTTTTTTTCTTAGATCAAAATTGGGTACTTACGTATCTTCTGGGCTGAATCAGCCAATATCATTTATCTCCTTTATAACAGGACAGGTGATCGAAATGCTGATTTTTTACATTCAGTTTACATAATAAAGAACTTATGGGATGTAGTTCCATTGTATGACACCCTGTATATGTATAATTGTGTAATTTCATAACAAATAAACTGCCACAAATATATTCTTCATTGCCATGGTATTGAAACGAAAAGTTTTTATTTACCTCATATCAAGAAAAATGCTATTATATTGGAAATGTTTATCATTATAGCATTTTTTTTAACATAAAAACAATACGTTTTATCATTATTAGGCGTTAACTTTTTTTCATATTCCCCCTATATAATTTTTGTTGTATAATTATTATTTTTTTAATGTAGTTTTATTAGTCAGTTTGAATAAAATTAGTAAAGAAAACCTCAAATTCTCATTTAGTCGACGTTTCGACAAAATTTATTGTCTTCCTCAGGACTACAACATATAACATAAATTATATATAGATTCAAATAAATAAAGATGTAAAACATTTAAACACACAGTATGACTCTTTTTTTTTATTTTATAGATGACAATAATTTAAAAAATTGAAAAAATTAAAATTAAAAAGTTACATAAATACACAAAGTTATAAGTAATAAAATGAGGAATAAATATATTATTTAAAAGGTAAAAAAAATTTTCCCATGTGCTAAAAACTTTTTGGGTGACACTGTAAAGTATATGGAAAACTCATATCATTGCAATTTTTTTTTTTTTTTAGGTACCATAACATTTATTATAGGTTTTACTGGTTGCGTAGGAGCCTTAAGAGAAAATACATGCCTACTAGCAACTGTAAGATTTGTTTGTATTTATAAAAATGATATTTTATGTAACTTTTTTTCAGTATGCCATATTTTTATCAGTGCTACTTCTATTTGAAATGACTGCTGGAATATTAGGATTTATTTTTAAGGATTGGGTAAGTGAAAATTCATAGAAAAGGTGATTTGAAATCAATATCTTCTGAGAAATATCCATTAGAATTCTTTATTGATTTGTTTTTTTTTATTCTATGAATTTTAGTATAAATTCCTTTATGTACTAAGTTGTAACTGAATTCAAAAAATAATGTTATTTATACCTTAACTTTGATATGATGTTTACATGTGAATGACCTCAAATAGAAAAATATAAAATGTAAACTCATCCCTGCTGTATAAACGGAAACTTTCCTAATACAATTTTTAAATTAATCAATACATCGTTTCCTTCTTTCCTTTGTTAAATTTAATTAAGCTACAACTTGTAAATGCTGGTGAGTTTTCATTTTCATTGTTAACAATGTGATATGTATTTAACTAATAATAATTGAGGTGTATTGTTATTCACTTTCATTATTGTTCATCAAGCATCATTTTTCATATAGAACTGATCCAGACTTACTTGAATTCTACAAATTTGTTTTCCCCTAAAAGTATTAGAGAAATAGGTAAATGACAATGTTTGTTTCCATGGATACTGATACTTTCATAAACTGATTTATATTAATGTACGTAACCACGTATCAAATTCGAGACAAAAATTAGATAATAATATACTATATTTATATTCAGTAACATATTATTATCATGTATAAAACTTCTTAAATATGGAATTTTTTTGATGAATCTTATTATTCCTGTCCATTACACTATATGGTTACCTCTTATATCTTCCTTCCTAATAAATCCTTGTGTTCTTTCAATCGTATATCGAGAAATCTACGTAATGCATGATTTTATTGCATGCACTCAAAATATGTAAATATAGTTTTCACTTTTGCATATGGTTATTTTATGTAATTTTTGAGGTTTTTTGTTGAAATTATGATCGAAAATGATCGACTGTGTCATTTAATCGCATTTAAATAGCAACCCGTGTTGTGTATGCATCGAGAAAGTCCGTTGTGGGTATTGCCAGTATTGCCAGAATAGTAAAGTAGACCACAACTTTAAGAAACACATAAAAATGGCCATAAAAACCGGCCATAAAAGTACCGTACTTAAAATTTTTGTGCGTTGAGACACTGTTAGAATTTTAAAAGTATTGTATCTTTGATAAATAAATAGTTATTTGATACCATGATAAATTAGAAAAAAATACTCTGTTTTGCTTGTGTCAAGATAGGAATAATATTTTATATATTGATGGAGCATTGATGAATTTTGTTAGTCTAAATTAAAATTGTATCCAATATTCTCTTCTTGCTCAGTTTAGCCAATAATAATTTAATATATCGAATTATTATTGTTGCCCAGCGAAGAAGTATGAGCAATTCCTTGTCAAAAAATGTGGGTTCAGAGTTAAGGTTATCGATATTATTAAAATAGGTAAAAGAAATAAAGCAAATCTTTAAATTCTTTAAATAAATAAAATATTATATTTATATCAATAATCCTAACTTGATCTAATTGATATATATATATATATATATATATATATATATATATATATATATATATATATATATATATATATATATATATATATATATATATATATATATATATATATATATATATATATATATATATATATATATATATATATATATATATATATATATATATATATATATATATATATATATAATAAATAAAAATAATGTTATATTGCACTTGCGCGTATATAAAACACTGATAAACCGATAAATTCACAATGTACACTAAATCACAATATTTTATTCAAAACACTAATCACGATACTCAACACTTTACAACCACTTTCTAAATCGATATCTGAATCAAGATATATTATTAAACACTTTTGATTAGGGCTGATGCTTTTTCCTAACTTAATGTATTCGCCTTAAATTTTAATGACATGCTGAATACAATTTTGCCAATAACTTGGTGTTATTTCTCTCACTTCAGCTTTAATAAGGTCGATTACTTTAGTATCAAATTTGGGAAAGGTGTTATTTTTTTCGATGCTTCTTTTCAGCTGACTCCATATTAGTTCGATCGAGTTGAAAATACAAAAATATGGGGGCAACCGTAAAAATGTATGTCCTTGAGCTTCAGCCATTTCATCAATTACATATTGTTTTGAGAAATTTTGCTTCTTAACAATATCCAAAAGATCTTTCTTTTTTAAAATTTTTTTTGAAATTCCAAATTATGTTTTCGGGAAAATATTTGATTATCTTTTTTCTTTGTTCCAATATTTGGTATCTTTTCGATTTGTCGCGAATGATACGAAGCATTGTCTAAAATAATTACTCTGTTTTTTTCTATATTTGGTAGCAATGATGTCTGAAATTTTCTCTGTAATTTGTGAGCCATTACCATTCCCCATATCTTCGTGAAATTCTCTACTAGCGTTAGGTTGAGGATCTTCCAATGGCCTGAACATTATCACAATATTATTTTACCACAGCCACTTATAAATGGAAAACACTCGAATAATTCACCACCCGTCGGAATATTTATAAAAAACACAATTACATAAAATACGCTTAAACACAAAGGAAAATTTCACATCTGTTAAAGTATTATACATTCTAGGCTCTCACAATCCAAATAAAATGTAGACTGAAAAACACTGTATTTATAAAGCACATAACCTATATAAATTCTAAAAGGCAGGAATTGTTCGATGTTTCGCGGAATAATGACCGTCCGTCCCTACATGTTTTCTCGTTATTAGGCTTTTACAGCTGGGTCGGAAGTGACCGTTAAATCGTAAAATATTTTAGGAGGGAGTTGCGTAAATATATCAAAATAATTTGAAATTATAATTGATACAGGCGTGTTTCCGTTAATTTCTTATTTTAATCATGCCAGAACATACTTTACATGAGAATAATGTTTTATGTATTAAGTAATACATTATATTTATTATTTAATATGCTATAGAAAAATAAAGCATGCCCCGCTCTATCCTCAGGAGCATCACGGCAATGCTTTGAGATTTTTTATGTGTCTCTTAAAGTTGTGGTCTACTATACTTAGTTATGTAATTATCATAATATATTAATAATAAATATATATTTTCGCAAGCAGTCTAGAAGTGATTACCTTCAAGACTTTTTTAATGTCCAGACTAAAGAAAACCACACTTGTTTATAATTGATTATCCAATACTGAAGTAATAAAATAATTAACTGGAGAGAAGGCGATGCACCTATTACTAAAGTAATAGTATGGACAACATTCTGAACGGCTCTTACACAAATTATCTTTGTTTCATTGAAGCTAATTTTTTTTTGTTTTGCAAAATTCTACAAAAGTTGAATCAAACAAAATGTTGGAAATATAGTAAATGTACCAAATTAGATAAAATTAGTAAAACACGTTTGAGGAAGGATTTTTAAAGTTTTCATTGATAGATGATAGGTATTTTAACAGCAAAATGTTTCTTCAGCACACAGTAAATTGTTGGATTTTTTTTTTTTTTTTTTTTTAGATTAAAGCCCAAGCAACTATTGGTTTCCAGACGTTTATCATACATTACAGAGAAGATCCAGACCAACAAAACCTCATTGATTGGATTCAGGAAGACTGGGTATATTATAAATAAAAAGTAGGGAAAAACGTAGCATTTGTATATTAATTTATTTCAGCTTCAATGTTGCGGTATCGAAGGACCAAAAGACTGGGATCGTAACAATTACTTTAATTGTTCTTCAAGAGATGTTGGAAGTCGAGAAGCCTGTGGTGTACCATTTTCTTGCTGTAAACGTAAACCAAATGTTAGTGTTTAATATTCAAATTCAGATTTCTTACTTTTAAAAATCATTTTTTTTATGCATTTTTCGTATTTTTTTAGGAGATCATTAAGAATAAGCAGTGTGGATATGATGTTCGAAAACCTGGATTTGTAAGTAAATTATAATTACTTTGTATATTTATGCCTTGTAACTACATCATATAAGATTTTTTTTACAGTATCATACAAATTATTTCGTATTGTTTTATATACAGTGTGTCTCACTTAAAATTGTAACAGTGTAATAGTTCTTTTGTTTTTTGTCCGATTTAAATCAAACTAGTCTCAAAAGATAGAGGTCACCAAGGTCTATTTAAGACCACAAAATCGCTCAAAAACCCTGATCCGAAGTTTAGTTACATTATAAAAAAAAAAAACCTGAATCCGAAGTTTAGTTACATTCTAAAAAAATGAGATTCTGATGAAAAAATCATTCTAGGCATTTTAATAAAAATTATTTCTAAATTTATTTTTTTGAAACAATTTACACAAATGAATAATAAATACAACCAAAAGAATTAAAAATTATGTTCTATCAAATCTCCATCAGCCCTTATGCATGCCTCAATTCGCTTTCTGTTGTCATTCATAACTTTTCGGAGGGTTGCAGGTGTAATTCAGCGCAAGCTTGCCTAATCTGGTTTCCCATTTGTAGTCTTTTTCGTGGCTGCCTTTTGTAGACTTCATTCTTTAGAAACCCCCATAAAAAAAGTCCAAGGGCTTGAGGTCAGGTGACCTCGGAGACCAATTAATAAAAGGACTATTTCTTCCAATTTAACTTCGGTGAAAGTTGTCGTTTAGCCAATTCCGTACTTCCATTGCATTGTGGATTGAGGCTCTGGCTCCATCAAGTTGAAATATCAGATTGTTGTATGCAATAAAGGGCAAGTTTTTAATTTTGATTGAAAATTCAGTTTGCAAAAAAATTAGAAAACGTTCCGCATTTAAATTTCCCTCAGAAATATGGCCCAAATATTTGTTCATTCAAAATACTACACCACACATTCACCTTTTCTGAATACTGGCGTCGACAGTTTACAACCCAATGAGGGTTTTCAATGGACTAATTCGAGTATTTTGAGAGTTAACTGGGCCATTAGTTGTAAATGTCGCTTGATCTGAGAATAAAATATTTAAAAAAAAATTAGAGTTGTTCAAAAAGTCTCCCTGACACCAAAAGCAATATTCCAGCCGCCTTTCTTCATCTCCTTCTAATGTCTGTAAGAAAACAGGCTTGAAGGGATGTAATTTATTTCGACGAAGGCATTGCCAAATTATATCCTTGAGTACATTTAAAATTGTGGACATTCTCTTAGACTACCTTGGATTTTCTCTCACAAACTGAAGAATTTCTGCATCTCTAACATGATCCCTCACACGTTGTTCTTATTTGTTGCACACTTTGCCCGCTCTATTGAATAAATTATTAATTGGCCAAACTTTTACATGGTCTATTGGGGGTCGATCTGGATGCCGATTATTAAATTCTGTAGCAGCTTCCCTCGCTGTATAAGAATTATCACCAACTAATCTAACAATTTCCACTTTTTCCGCAGTTGTAAGTATTTCATTTGAAATAAAATATGCTAGAATACAAAAAATCAGACAGAATGCCAACAAATTTACTTGACAACTAATCTGACATTTACAAAATTGTCTTTTAGTAGAAACAAAGGAGTCGCTATGCTTATCAAAACAAGAAATTTGGGACTGGAATTTTTTTCATCAAAACTTCGGATTCAGGGTTTTTGAATGATTTCGAAGAAGTTTTGTTAATAAAATTTTTTGATTAAAAAAATGATTACTATGATTTTTTTGATTTCTTTCATATAATTTAGCATCATAGATGGACTTGCATTTAAAGATGCAAAGTGATTTTGTGGTCTTAAATAGACCTTGGTGACCTCTATCTTTTGAGACTAATTTTATTCAAATCGGACAAAAAACAAAAAGAATTATGCTGTTACACTTTAAGTGAGACACTCTGTATTTAACAATCTTTGTCTTTCATAACTTTTTACCTATTTTATATTTTATGCAAGTTAGGAAATTATTCCGGACACAATATTTAAAAAAATGGTTCATATACAAATTGGAAATGAATCTGAACGGGATACATCATCTTTAGTGTCTCCAAAATTTATATTCGAGATCTAGAAGTCTGTATTCTCATTAATTTATTCTGTTCTCTAAAGCTGTTCCCCTTGTCCAAATCAAAATTTTCAATAATAAACGTCTATAAGAAAAACATAGTATTTCGCCATTAGAACTACTTATTTACTGGTGTGTCGTAATTATTACATAATGTGTAATTTCTAATGTAAAATATGCTGTTATTAACTACCAACCTAAAAATACATTTTAGGAGTTAGGTAACTTTATATATTTTTTAATATTGTTTAAGTAATTACTTGCAAGGTTTGTCAGTTTAGTCCTAACACCTGGTCAACAAATGAATTTAAAATATCTTTCACTTATCTTTCTTATCATTATTGTATCTCCCGTGAATTTCATTTTTTTTTTTTTAATAAAATTTTCTTATAGTAGCAACTTAATAATTTTTTTGTCAATTTTAATGTTGCCTCGCAGCCAGGAGAAAGGCACATTTTCGAAAGGGGTTGCCTACGGGCAGGAGAAGAATGGATTGAAAGTAATTTGGTTCCTGTAGCAGGAGTAAAAGTAGGAATTATGGTGCTACAGGTACCTCATGATTTGAAAAATTCTTGCCTGTAGATGTTGCACAAAATGCTTTTTTAGTCATATCCTGCTGTGTCATCGAAAAGCTACTACAAAGTTGTTTCTGACTTTTGACAAAGGGCTGTCAAATTACTTGAATCTGTCTTTATAGAAGAATTTTTCCAGCATATCCTTTGTGTAACCATGCCAGGAGCCTTATGCGATTTGCCTATGCTAGAACTTTGTTCATATACGTTTTTGTCGTATATCTTACGGGTTTTCGGACGTTTCTCGTGAAAGATAACGACGCACTTTTTTTATTATTTTAATCAGTTTTTGCATAATCCAATGTTAAACTTTTATTTACATGATATTGTTTCACATTTCCTATAACATAAACCATAAATCGTGATTTCCCAATTTTTTTTTATAGTTTTAAACCTAAACCCAAAAACCAGGATCTATTCTATACAGAGTGACTGGTAGGTCGACGCATTCCTTTGAGGGCGTGTTAGTAGAGCTCATTTGCAATTGATTTAACCCTTTCATTATTTAATTTTATTCCCTTTGGAGATATTTTTAGAGAAATTTCTGTGGGTATATTTTCTAAATCCTTTTGTATAAAATAAATAAACCTTATTCTGTAACTTGTACTTGAGGTAATCAATTACAAATTCAATATCCTCTTTATTATTTTTTTTTTCGTTATTTTTTTTTATACATCAAATAATTTTAAAATTGGCTGTATACTATGCAGGTATATAATATAGTAATTAATAATTGTATTAGCAGGCAAAAACAAATTTGTAGTAGCTTTTCAAAATTACTGCTGTTATTGAATGTTATTGTTTTTTTTTTGCTTTTCCATTACAGACTTTTGATGTCACAAAAATAATAAACGAACAAGGCTGCTTAGAAGCCATAGAGGAATGGACAGAAAAAAATATGATTTCTATAGCATCTTGCACTTTTGTTATTTTGTTTTTCCAAGTAAGTGTTTTTTTTGCCTATGTGGTCATGTATTTTTTTTTATTAATTCTGCTACAAATATTATTTTGGTTTTATGTGTGATGGCTTTATTTGCATATTTTACAAAACTTGGTTTAATTGAATGTCAAGGTAATCAGCATCAGTGGTATTCTAATAGTCTTATTTTCTTAAAGATTGAGATAAAATTTACATGAAATTTTAATATTTATAACACTCAGCCTTGATTATAGTTGTTGTATATTTTTTTGTTACCCATCTGTTGATGCCATTAAAAATATTATTGCATGACATTTTTTTCATTAAAATGTTTTATGGGTCTTGAAAATTAAGAGCAGTTTACTTATTATTAAAGCTGGTAAGTTGTGCGGCGGTTCAATAGTGTGACATCAGATGTTTAGGGGCAACGACGGGCGGACAAATACCAAATACCGAATCAAGCCGCGAGAATGTGTACTAAAAAAACACGGCTGTGGTTATGTGTTGACGTGACGACAGATTGTAAAAACAATTCTAATTTAAATGCTATAGTACGTGTACTGGACCCTCTTAAACCGACATGTCTGTTACTAGCTAGCAAAAAACTAACTGAGTGTACTGGTAAAACAATTACGCGGGTGGTGCTGGAGACGCAAGAAAAATTTGACCTGCCAACAAATCAAGTGTTGATGTTTGTGACCGATGGTGCCGCGACAATGTGTTTGTTAGGCCGTTGTCTTCAAGAACACCGTTGTCTTCAAGAACACCGTTGTAGGTTGGTACATGTTACATGTAAAGCATGCTTTACATCTTGTGGCAGAAACTATTCGACAAGGTTTCCCAGAGGTAGATGCATTAAGTGCAAGTATAAGAAAAGTGTTTCTTAAATATCCTAAACGTTTTGGCGCAAGTGGTGTTCCGGTATTCCCGAACCACCACAGCCAATTCTTACCCGTTGGGGTACATGGTTGAAGGCAGCCTTTTATTATGCTGAATATTTACAACAAATAAAAGTTGTGCTACTACAATCCTGACGAGGCTGCAGCTATTAAGGAAAGCCAGACAAAATTGGAGGATATTTCCGTTGAAACAGTTTTAAAAACTATTCACTAAAACTATAAAAGATTACACGATGTCCTAAAAAACTTACAAAACAGTCGTAGCGGAGCCACTGCAAATAGTAAACGAAATAAATCGACTGTTACACGCTATAGGTGACGCAAAAAATGAGCGCGTTACAGAAAAGTTTGCACGTGTGTTACAGTAAGACACCGGTTTTATCAGATTAAAACAAATTTGTGATGGTACTGATGGTGCATCTCCAGATCCGTTAAATGCGTTCAAAGACTATTTTAAGTATGCCTGCATTACATCAGTAGATGTCGAACGGTCATTCTCAAAATATAAGAATATTTTTTCACCACAGCAAACATCACTCACGGAGACAACCATAGAAACATTCCTGATGCTGCAAAGTTTTTACAGAGCTTCGCCAGTTTGTGATAACCAGACTTGTTAAGTTAAGAGGATAAGTTGTGCATACATTGTTCATTGTTGTAACTGTTTATTGCTTTTGTTACTAGTTAATTTCTTTTATTACGCTTATTATGATGCGTACGCCAATGTCCCGCCGCACTTTTCTGCCAGCTTTACTTACTAAGTTCCCAAAAAATAAAATTTCGGTCTCGGTCGAGCGGTAAGAGCGCTTGCCTCTTGTCCTGGAGTTCCGGGTTCGATCCCCGGTCGAGCAGTAGAACTTAATCCTTGCATACCCGGATAATCGGTGTGTCCGTTGTCTCTCGCACAAGGTACCATTTGATATACAGGGGGTAGTATTGCCTCTAGTGATGTTTAATTAATTTACATATATTAAAAAACATTTGTAATCATAAACCTAGTTTTGCATGTCTAATGACTTTTAAAATGTTAACTTGACAAGTAAAATTTCATGGAATTTACCAGTTTTGCATTGCATGTTGTTGCTGTAATGTTTCATTTCAATATACCAATTAACATTCTTTTTACTAGATTCTGGGCATCTGCTTCGCACAAAACCTTCGAGCTGATATTTTTGCCCAGAAGGCCAAGTGGCATTGACAGTCGAGAACTCCCACTGCGGTTTAGTACAGTCTTCTGTACCGGATCGCATGGGAGTCCCCATTACATATGATAGAACTTGTATAGAATACTCAAATCTACTTCGGATTTGAAGAATAAGGGATATCCACTCTAAGTATTCCAAGGAAGAAAGTTGTATATTTTATTTTTTAGTTGTACATAATACTTGCTCCCTTGTATTTGAAGTGGGATTTGTTTCGAGGAAGGTATTGTAGGGGTGATTTAAAAATACGAGTTTTCGATTTAACTGAACGTGTCTTTGAAATCTTGTTAAAGAAAGGTTAGGACTAGATAACAGGTCAACAGGGCTAAAATACCTGAACACATTTTTCGTGTGTAAGGTTATAAAAATTTGTTTGGGATAAAATTTGCAATTTCTGAGTTTATGTTGTCCTGTTTTTTTTCCACTAAATAAATTATATTTGGAAGTTTTTTCTGATGATCAGCATAAAACCAAGTGTTATATACCAAATGCCTTAATAATGATGTAAAGACAAGCATAAGTATCTAGTCATTAAAGTATCCAGTGGTAATAAATAAGTGGAATATTTCCAAAGTATTTGATTCGATAATTGTATTTATGTGAAACCTAGTGTGTAATTTTTATAAATAGGAAGTTTGGATGTCATCCCAGAGGCGAGTTTTTAAATTTATTAGTATATTCCGAAAAACGCGTAATATAATAGTAATAAATTCTAATTTTTGATGGTGTACTTACACATTAACTAATTAATCTTTTGTATGTAAAACGAGCACCAATGAGTGATCGTCAACCGCCAAGAATTTTATTGGCACCGATGAGCGATGCCGTGTTGGAGAGAGAATATTGTTTGCGTCCCTAGGCACCCAAGTAACATTTTTATTTTAAAATGTTCTATAAAATATCCTCAAAGCTTATTTCTAAGACTACTTATAAAAATGTAAATAGTCTGAAAGAACTCAATAAAACTGATTTAAAGCCCTTGTAAGAGTACAGCAGCCCACCTAGAGAAGGGCTGACGTACCTTTTTTAAAAATGCTATTAAAACTTTCAAGTTTTAATAAATTGTCCTAATCCTTACTCATAGAGTATCTCTAGAGTATCATACTTGGTTTAGGATAAGTACCACATTAATATTTGAAAGGCACATGCAAATAAATATAGTGCTACGCTCACTTGATCCACACACGATATTTTATATGGGCCTCATACATAGTTATAAAATGAACATATGGCAACAACTGAGGACAATTCAGTTTATAGATGGTATAATGAAGTACTAGGGCTCCTCCTAGTGAGCTAAAATTTTCAACCACGCTAAGTTTATTGTAAAACGTGAGTTAGATGTTCTTAAACACAAATTTAAAAAAATATATGGGTAATTTTTTTTTCCGGTGACAAATAAATCGGTAGCATCCGCCCATAATATGGTTCAATGTTAGTAAATTATTATAAAACATTTCTATTAGATACAAATCACATTTTTTTTGTTAAATTCGGAACATTCCCAATAAGGCTGACCGTTGTTTTGCCCTAAAATGCATATTAAATTATGAATTGCTCTTTAAGTATATCGATTTGTTCTTGATGGAGTATATTTTAAGCCTCATTGAACTTATCATATTGCCCGAAACTTGTAGGCTTATCTTAAACCCCGTTATAAACCTTGTGAGCACATAACACAACCGCTTTAATATCTATAGGATTTATGGTGCCCGGATAACAACCTAAAAAGTCAGTTTTTCGTGACGCTACATACGTCTTCTGCTCTGCTCCCTCGTTTTTTATTCAGTGCGTTAGTTTTGCTATAGTCGGGCCGGTGTAAGATTGCAACTTTTTTCAGAGTCAAAATCATAAATAATTTTATTCGTTTCAATTGTCAGCAGACCAGTTGTACATAGATGTACACAATAAGCCACGTATTTACAACTACATTGTTGGATGATTGTAGCGTAAGATTGGTGAACAGTGAATATCAAACTGTAGATGAATACAGGGTGTCTCACCAGGAACTGCATCGATTGATATAGAGAAAAGTACGCACCAGAAAATTTTGAAAATTTATTGTATTACTAATGGCAGTGTGGTCAGTCCACCTAAAATAATTACAAGCATCTGCCACTTCTGGTTATATCGGAAGTCGATACCAACTTGCTTATTTTAAATGGATATATTTTAGGGTTTACGAAAAGAGCAAAAGCATGTAGGATACCCTATGCCTAAACCCAGCCGTTTCAGAGATATTTGACATTTTAAAAAATTTTGACAGGTGTAATGGTTTACAATAACCTTTATAACTTTCTTCGTGTAAAAGATACTCCTTTGCTTTTTGGCATTCAGAAAGACCATAAGGTGAGCTACATTCTACAGTTTAAAGAAATTCAATAATAGTATACCAAGTGTTCCATTTTTGACGTTACATTTTGTCAACTTCAAACCGCGAAAACTTGCTTAAGTCAAATGGAACACCCTGTATTTTTTTTACATCAAGTTATGTATAATTAAATTCCTTTTTTCTGATATAACCATTGTGGGGGTTTAAGTTACAACTTTTTGAAATATTTGCGATTTTCTTAGAAATTCAAGAATTTTTGTAAAAATGTTATCAAATTTACTATGATTAGAAACCGTCAGTAATGTCAGTTATTCTCTTATGTCAAAAAATGATACGGCTTTTAAATTACACCCATGAAGACTTTTTGAATTTGTCAATTATTTATGGAGAATGTGATAAAGTAATATCAAGAACTTGTAGTACATTTGTTACTAGATATCCACTAAATTTCGAAAATCAAAAAAAAACGTGGTGATAAATTTTCCTTCTGATTACGAAAAAAAAAAATAGTTTGCAAATATTTTACCAATGGTCTAGAAGTAATCTGGGTCGGCAGCGCATTTTTTGTAACTTTTTTCGCTTTTTTTCCAATTTTTTTTCTGCAAAATTTCTTCAATCAATACTACGGCGAGTATAAAGAAATTTTTTGCATATTCCATATTTTCTGTTTAGTGCAATGCGTTAGCGAACGGAAAGAGTGACGAGGCAGCCCGCGCCTTCAGAAATAGTGATTTGGATGACGTTTTATGTGTTGTTATGTAAAATGTGAGACTGTCATACGTAAATCCAGTCGAGTAATTGGTAAATTCGCTACGACGAAACGTGTCGTAGAAAAAAACACCAAACATTGATTGGTGGAGACAAACAAACGCGGGAAAACATGGAGCTGTTATAAAGAAGTTTACAAGGTAAATACTGTACGGTACGACCTGCCCCTGCCTCTGTTTTGCAGTCTGCTCCTATTATTTACATCATGACATCCAAATTCCATAAACACAGAAGGTATTTGAGTGAATGTGGTTCAGTGGGCATATCATGGCCTCACGTGTGGGTGCTAGGCCCACTTTTATGGCAAATGGTGCCTAGAGGGCATGATATAAAAAGATCATAGAAAGAGACTAAAATCTTTGAATAGTTTTAATACTTAGCTTTAAAATTTGCTTTGTTATGTTAAGTGGTAGTTTATGCCCTTTCTTTAAATCAATAGGGCATTTGGTACAACAGTCATACATATCAATTTTATATAATTTTGTTAATACAATATTAATAAATCTTAAATAATATTTTTTACAAAAGCTTAACTAGCTATGGATATTATAAAAAAAATGTATTTTTTAAATCACCCTTGGAAGAATTTTTACCAGTATTTAAAACCTTTAACCGTACTACATCTGTTGATAATTTTTGGTGATACAAGCAATTATTGCAGCTTTTTAATGTAATTAATACTCGTTAATGTAGAGTTTAAGTATTCAGATTTATTGAAGGAAAAACTATTTTTCGTAATAATTGTAATATTGTAATAAGAAATACAATAATAATAATTGTGCCTGTAATATAATATTATACAGTCATAATATTAATTCAGTGTGGGTGAAGAGAACTTTGTATTTGTTGTGAATTTTTAAAGGTCCAATTTGACTGATGTACAAATGATATTTCAGTGAAAAACATGGTATTGTCAAATTGATAGAGAACTGCATATTTGACTATTCATAAATAAATTGTTTGCACATAAAATTAAATGTCTCAAAATTTACCATGCCTAAAGAGTATACTAAAATGCATTTATGTATAAAAATATATGTACATGCATACATATATTTGTGAACATTCTTTACCCACATAGCACAAAAATATATGATCATTCCATCTATATTCCATACTAATATAGAATGTACTTTGTATATGCAGAAAGTAGAATAAATACGTGCATATACTCTCTGTTACCCAAAATGTATACATGACTCTTTGTACATACTATATTCATACACCATAAGAATATTAAATAAATAGGAATGTATATGCAAAGATGAATATACCATAACGTTTATTCATATATTTTATGCATATACTTAGCATGTTTTGTGCTATGTGCGTATATATATGGAATTAGAAATATATCGGAATCAATTTTTACCAGCTCAAAGTCGCATTAATACTAAATTTTTAAGTTTCTTTTTCCACATGTTTTATGTTTTAATCTCCCATCCTTCTCCAATACTTTTTAATATTCACATATTATATGTGAATATATTGTATATTTCTTTATATAATTAGTTAAAATTAGTGAAGCTGCACACAGGCAGTTATTGTTTAGGCAGCTCAAAAACTAATATTTTATATAAATTGAATTAGAATGTAATATAATGAAATATTCAAATATATGTATTGCATTATATCAATTTGGAATAATAAGTTAAAATTGAAATTGAAAATTGAACTGTAAAATATGTAAAAATGAAATATTATTTAGTTGCTATACTGCCTATAACTTATTTGTGGTGAAAATACATTATCGATAAGCTTTTTCTGGGATTACACCAAATTTAAAATAAAAAAGAATAAAAAACACAGACAGCACACATTCTACAGATATCCAGTAAAGCGATATATATTTTAATAATATTTGATGATACCTTAAGGATATGCATGGAGAGATATCCATTTATTGTACATATGGACATCTATTTGACATGTAGTGCCATGGATATCCAGGACTAACTTTGGATATAAAATGGATATGACGTGCTGTTTGGGAAAAGGCGAAAATGCTCGTTGATTAATGTGTCAATCTACAATCTACTGATACAAAAACGGTTCGTTTTGTTGCTATATTTTATGAATTAAATACCAGTTAATGTCTGTATTTATTTATTTGTGATAATTTATATTAATTTCTTGCACTTTTTTTGAGTATTAAGTAGGGATACAGTGGACTAAGGTTTGGACAAAATACTGGATCTTGGAATGTCGGCTTACACATTGAACCGGAAATCCAGGGTTTGGCCGGATCAGCCGGATTTTTCAATCGACCAAAACATCGTTTTCAATCGAGAATTATCTCTAGTAATATATTAAAAAGTATCGAAAATTCAGCGCATGAAAACGTGTTGCCTAGAAACTGTTTTATTAACTGAATTAACAATTCAAATTATTACAATCACGGCTGGGTATACTTTTGTTCCTGTGTCACAATTTTTAAGCGGATTTATTTAAAAATCGAATTTTAAAATTATTTTTTTTATAGAAAAACCCAAATTATTTAAAAAGTAGGTAATTAATTATGTTCCTTTAGGCCTGCTATCTTCACAGTAAAATAAAAAAGAAAGAAAAAATTTTTGCTGTAATTTTATGTAAAATTTTCATTTGGAATGCAATTTTCGCTGAAAGTTTGTTCTTATTGGTCCAAATTTTCAAAATCTTGTTATTTTGATTCTTATAATGTGACAGAAATAGTCCCTGAAATAGTTCTGTTTATAAAGCAGCAACCACATTATTATTTCAGTTAATAATTTCACTGCGGCCGGGTGCGTATAGGGTTATCACACGTACTAATTATTTGCTATGTAAATTATGATCTCCGTGTAATATATTTACAGGGGTAAAAAAATCTTGAGCCTTTCACACTTTATACTGTTGCCGCCGTTTCGATAATTTTTTTCATCTTCAGGCTACAATCGTGACTTTTATTTGCTATGTCGATAGATAAAACTAATAAAAACTGTGGACCTATAATAATGTCGATTTTACCAAGGAAGATATTTATTTAACAGCAGCGGAACGTCTGGGACCCATGTAAAATTTGGACCGCGGCCCAATGTATTTTTGTTTTCCGTGTAATGACGGTTTGTTTAATTTTTACGGAAAATTCTTAAGCACAAAACTTTTGCATAATGCCAAATAATAAAATGTTAATATTTAAGTAGGACACCTTTTGGATATGTAAAAATCATTGAAAGTGGTTTTAATGTTGACTTAAAAATTTATGATCGATCTGGCCGAACTGCGGAACTAGAATTTCGGCCCAGGGAGCCGAGCTGGCTGGATTCAGGTATTACTGTCGGAATTCCGTATAATCACCGGTATTAAGCCACTGTCCTACAAATTATTCAGAAATGTTACATAAAACGTCAAAAGGTCAGACAGAGGATATATTTTTGCTTATTCAAAAATGTCTCGCCTAAAAATATAAGGGTGTTTCAGGATTAACTGGACAAACTTAAAATCTGTATTCAGGACTTTAAAATAAGAAAAAAGTTTGCTATGGAGGTATGTCTGGAACCGCTTTGTTAAATAGTTGCGCCTCTTCCATTTTATTAATTATGCAATTTCGCAAATAACTGGATCGAGAATATTTTATATTTTTATTCAAAAACGCAGTTCTATGAAAAAAATAAAAAAGAAAAAAGTTTCTAAGTGAATCAAGCTTTTTATGATAAAATTCGGGTCTATTAATAAGTTTGTTAAAAAATATGATTACCTATTTTGCCAATAAGGAATGATTGAAAAAAATATCTTTTTAGAAGTGTTGCTATTCGAAATTCGTTTTTTACCTTTTTCCAAATTTGAAAAAAGAAAAAAAGGCTAATTTTAGCCACCATCTTTGGAGGGGTGTAACTCTTTACGAAGAGGTTTTGGACATACCTCGATAGAACTTTTTCTTATTTTGACATCCTGAATTCAGATTTAAAATTTGTCCAGTTAATCCTGAAACATCCTGTATAATCCTGAAAATTAAATTATTAAATCGGAGATATCATTTTTCTGTTTCAATATTTAGATTTAATGGCATCTCAGAAATAAGTACTACCTACCACAAATAAGTTTTAAACAAAAAGTATTCATTTAAACATTTTGAAATATAATTAAAAAAAGTGGTTTCATATTTGTCATTTGGCAGCTTATACGAAAACATTTTCTTTGTTTCATACTAATAATAATAATAGTGCCTGAACCATGGTGCAGTATTTAAATTTATTTTTTGTATCTCAAATTATGCCATATTTCTTAGTTATTTATTATTTTGTCTTTTTGTAATATACAGATTCTCATAAAAGTACTATTGGAAACGTGAGTAAGCAAGGAATATTTTATTTTATTCTTAAGTATTATTTATAAGGCTTGTTATTTATATTACAACTTTAACCCAATATTAATGAATAAAAAGTGTAATTAATGATGTTTGTGTATAATAATAATATAATGCCTGGTAGGTTGGAAAAGTATTAAAAATGTGATATTTTTAGTTACAGTGTATTCATTCACTGCCTTTATTTGAGAGACCATAAACCGTTTTATTATTTTTTGAAACATGGCAATATATAATTTCTTTAACTTTTCTGTACTGATGGTTTTTTGCTGCAAGGAATTGACTTTTTTTAGCCGACTACCTGTTAATATAGTTAAATCCTTATTTGCCTGAACCAACATATATATTTTAATAAACAAACAAAATTGAAATTAATGTTTTCCTTCTTCCATTAGCATTGTACTAGTTCTGGGCCCATGGCCAGTATGCAATGTTAAAGTGGTAGACCATATTTTTGGAAGATAATAAAAATGCCCTTATTTTTTAAATACCCCACCAAACCTGAAGTCAGTCTATACTTCATTTATTCAGGAGACAAAATAAACTGATTTTTTCCATTTTGCCTCCCAATGGCTACAGACCCTCCAGTCGGTCCAAGTCCTGAATTCTCTTCAGTATCATCCATATAGAAATTTCACATTTTCTTTTATTCCCTAGGCTTCATATATTTCACTTTTCACTCTCATCAACAACAGGCAGTTAATATTTTTGTAATCTTTCTCATATGTAAATTTTATTTAATATTCCCCTTGCACAAAAAAACATTTAAAAATTGCCACAAATGTAAGTTAGATATTCTGTAAAGATCTGTGTATGCTACTGTGATCAAGTTTTTTTTTCTACTTTAAGCAATCCAATACATTAGCGATTTATTTATAATGTTAAATATGTCATTGTGTGTTTAGGCTATATGTATATTGGAAATTGTATCATAAATAATAATTAAGGAAAAAAAATTGTATATTTGTGATTATATGAGATGATTTTCTTATAAAAATTGTAATAAATTGTAATAAAATTGTTAACATTGTAACATTTCTTATATTAGATTAAAAAAATTTAAAGTAAAATTTTAAAAAAATGTTTTTGTTTGCAAATAGAAATCTAAAAAAATTGTGCTATTTCTTGACACATTAATGTTTTACAAAATCAGTCTGCCAAATCTGTATCACTGGGTACCCATACAGCACAAGAACTACTAGTGGAAATCCACTGGATGTCATGGACCTGATGGACGTACGACGGATATCCATCTGGACTCCAAAAGTAATCCACTGGACATCCATTCATGGATGTCTAGAGCCCCAAAAATTGATTATTGTTTTTACCTACAATAACTCACTGTATACACATAGGTACATGAAAGCTTCTGGTGATCGGGTGACCCCATCTATTAGTTCAGTTTTAAGCTATAGAGATTAGTATTATTGCACTGTATTAAATTAAAAAACACCTTGCCTGCATGTCGAACCGGGGACCTCAGCATTTGTAGCCTGACGTTTAACCACTGAGCCATTGAGATTCTTATAATAACTGGTTACATACAGGCAATAAATTCGTATAAAAAATTGCCATATTGAAACAATTCTACTATAGGTAATTTTTTAACTGATTAATGAATTATTCGATTATAAGTAATTCTTTGATCTCTAAAATATTTTTCCAGCAAATTGCGAAATTTAACAGCAAAAAAGTTGGTTTAACAAATTCCGGAATTCACCAGCAAAAATTATTTATAATTTTCTGTTCAATTTTGCCGATCAGAAAATTATTTTGCAGATCAAATAATTAATTTCTGATACTTATTCACATTGTATAGAAATTTGTATATTAAATGTAATTATAAATTGTCAATAATAAATATTACAAGAAATAAATAAATTAATAAAATTAAAAAAAAAAAATTCCTAGAGTTGGATGAGAACCCCGATCGCATATAAGCATTCCTTACAGTCGTACGGTAATAGAAGTATTAATCGCAATTTCATTGGTCGTTTTAAGATAGCCGCAGGGCATGCGCAGTTACATGACATGTCAAAGTGTATTAAATCCTTTTGGAATCGTTTGTCAGGAAGGAACTCGTTAGACGAAAGAGAAAATATTCGCCTAGCACGCGGTAGGTCCAGTGTTCGAATTACAAACTTATTATTTTTTTTTTTAAATAAGTATTTTTTAGTTCGTTAGTAAGATTTTCCTTGCCCTTTATTATAGTTTGTTTATTTTCACGGTGCCGAATTCCCCTTTAAAAATGATATCTGATGAGCACACCATGCCGTGGCCTTGAAACGGCCAATGAAATTGCTAGAAATACTACCATTTCCGTATGACTGTAAAGGATGCTTATATGCACCCCGATCGGTTACGTGTGAAGCACGGGCTATAGTGGTGGATTTAGGATTTGTCCAAAGGGGACGCAACAATGGCGTATTTAGGGGTGATATTTGAAGTAACCCAAGCAACAATTTTGCGACTTGCGTCCACATTTGCGCAGAAATTAACGTTGTATTAGGTGTAGAGTGTAAATTGTCATCATGTCATCCACGACCTCTGTCGCAACGTCGCTTATTAATTGTGACCAACATAAAATAGACAAGTTTTAACAGCCAACTACAATATATGGAGTGTGAATGTTGGTGTCTTAGGTTTATTATTGACGTTGCTGAAACATTGTCATAAGACTGAATTTTCAACATATTAGAGTCACTCTTTAACGTTTTATGGACGACGCCGATGTATCGTGCGATGCGTGCATGATAAAGATCTAAGAGGAAGAACTAAAACTAACAATATAACCTATACATTATATGGATGTCCAGTGGATATCCATCACATGTCCATGGACATAATTGAAATGGACCAAAAATGGACACCGTATGAATATCCTGTGCTATATGGAGTAAAATTGGACTGTCCATAGTTGGGTTAATTCAGTTAGTTGGGGATGCTGCAGTAGTGAACTAAATTTACTAGGGTTTGTCGAATTAAGAAAATGTGCTACATCGTTCTGCCATTTCCACTTGATTAAAAGATGTGGAATGGCGATTTTATTATTAATTTCAAAACTACGAACTTGAACTTGTAAACATCAACAGTCAAACTTCTTTAATTCGAACGTCTTAAACCCCCCGAGACTTTGAGTTGGAAAAAATTTTAATTAAAGAAAATACTTTTGAAAAGAGGGATACTTACATATCAAGGGTACAAAACATATAAATTTGTTTACTTGAATGAATTCACAAGTTATGCAGAGGGGACTAATTTATTGCCTGTCTTTAGATTTTATTGGCTACTGAAGAGAGAAAGGATACATGTTTTCAAGTTTCAAATCACAAATGACCTGAATACCTTTATCACAGCATAAGAAGCTGTGCCTTTATGCTGCGGCAGTTGTCCATATATAATTTTAGCATTCATTCTGTACTAAGAGAGTATTTATAGTTTAGAAAATTAACCTATAGATTGTTTTCTTTAATATTAGACAAAGCTGAGACCACATACCTAGGTATGTACCTGAGACACAGACGTAACCTCTTTAACGGAGTAGCAATTCAGCTCTATTAAAATAAATTAATTAGACTTAGGCAATTAGCCTAAGTTGTCTGAGTATAGATATAGATAAACATAAACTATGAACTTAACCCACCACATTTTCCATTTTCTGAATCACCATCAAACATCACTAAACTATTGGTATAAAAATCGTTTCTTCAACTGAAACAAATCTATTAAGAAAGTGGTAGATACGAACATTTGTCAATTAATTTTCCAAACGAATTTGTTATGTTTAAAAGCACAGATCGTTTAAAAGTATGAAATATTGCCATCTAGCTATGGAATCGGAAACCAATAGCTTGCCTAGTTTATAAAATGTAGTTACCAAACGTGAACTAAGGAATCATTGACAGATGTCACATCGAATAATGTGCAGGCAACTTTAAAAATTAACTATAGTTGTAAATTTTGAGACGCCCTACTTATTAAACTCCGAGAACGTTCTCATAAATTTTAATGAAAATAATACGAATGTGCAAAATCATCTATATTTACGAATCTCGACACATTATCTTATGCGCCATCTGTCAATATATCTCCAAAGCTAACAGTGATTGAACCATATTATGTCGAACTACCTGCATATTCTGGATATCTCCGTCAGATTGCACTGTGCATAACATTTATTTTGTAATATACATATTGGCCACTCTTATGGAACTTTTGGCAGCGTTTTCTTGTAGTTGATCAGTTCACAATAGATGGCACAGGGATCGCATTATTAGAAGGAATAACTTAAAAAGAGTCAATTATAACTAGAGTTGGCAAAAATGCGCCGCAGGACATAGACGTACGCATCATAATAAGTGTAATAAAAGAAATTAACTAGTACTAAAAGCAATAAACTGTTACAATTTATAACAATGTATGCACAACTTACTCTCTTAACTAGCTTGGTTATCACAAACTGAAAAAAAAGATCTGTAAAAACTTTGCAGCATCATGTAGGTTTCTATAGTTGTTTCAGAGAGTAATGTTCGACATAGTGAAAAAATATGTTTATATTTTGAGAATGACCGTTCGACATCTATTGATGTAATACAAGCATACTTAAAATAGTCTTTGAACTCACTTAACGGATCTGCAGATGCACCATCAGTACCATCACAAACTTGTCTTAATCTGGTAAAACAGATGTCTTATTGTTTTAACACACGTGCGAACTTTTCTCTAACGGGTTCATTTTTTTGCGTCACCTATAGAGTGTAGCAGTCGACCTACTTCGTCCACTATTTGCAGTGACTCCGCTAACGATAACGCACTGTTTTGTATGGCGTCATGTAATCCTTTGTAGTTCTTGTGAATAGTTTTTAAAGCTGTTTCAACAGAAACATCTTCCAATTTTGTCTGGCTTTCCTTAATAGCTGCAGCTTCGTCTGGATTGAATTGTAGTATCACAACTTTTATTTATTGTAAATAGTCAGCATAATAAAAAGCTGCCATCAACCATGTTCCTCAATGTGTAAGAATCTGGAAAACCTTGTCGAATAGTTTCTGCCACAAGGTATAAAGCATACACTTTACACGTAACATGTACCAACCTACAACCGTGTTCTTGAAGAGAACGACCTGCCAAACGCATTGTCGCGGCATCATCGGGCACAAATATCAGGGCTTGACTTTTTGACAGGTCAAATTTTTTTAACGTCTCCAGCACCACCTACGTTGTTTGGCCAGAGTACACTTAGTTATTCTTTTGCTAGCTAGTAACAGTGAAAATGTCGGTTGGTGATCAATATCATTTTAACGTTGCGCAGAAAGCCAAGTTTTCATCAAAATTGGCGAAGTTTTAAAATATACACCACTTTTGAATCAGTTGGGTTTACTGGAATCTACACTAGAGCTGTTCCTAACTAAACTTGGACAAATGGAGAGTAGAGCCTCATCTTCTGTGTTTTATTGTGATGTTTTTCTGTAGATTTTAAGGATGGTGCCAAAACATTTTACGCTGACCAGTTCAGAGTAAAATATAGACACTGTAGGCCGAACAATTAAGCGAGGCCCTAAACTGATGAGTTTGAAAACAGTGTGACATTTTTCTAGGAAAAAAAATTAAGTAATTTTACTGTTAACATACAACGTAATGATTACTTAATAATTTGAAACTTAAAGTAGCATAATTAGGTCGACCAAAATCCCCTAAATTCGCATTTTTCACTTTATTTATCACAATGACTGACAACAGTATGTACGTTTATTCTCGAGCTAAACTTAAAAAATGGCTGAGTTATGTAAAACAACCTCGGCCGTGTTTATATGTATGAATCCATCAAAAAATATGCACCGTATATGACTACTTAGTTGCAAAAATAGTTGAAGATTTGAATAACAGGTCTCTCTCCATTGATGCTGGGAAGAGAAGCCTGGAAAGAAAATCACAAGAACAATAGAAGAACACGAGAAAAATGTATAGGTTATGCAGTTTGTTTTTGTGGAAGGGATTAATGGATAAAGGTGTTAACGGACACTGTTTCAAAAATTGGAGTGTCCTATTCGATAACGGTGTGATGTTAAAACTTGTCACCAATGTTTCGGTACGTTTTTATTTGAATGCTTGGATACTTACCGAATGGATAAAGGAGCTAAGAAACATCATACGTCACTGGTGATTAAAGGTTGGTAAATAATTTTTCAGACAAATTATCAATTTGTTAATTAACACATTTATCCATCCATCCCTAAAGTTTTTTGTCTATCCTCTTGATCATGTACTCATCACCGTCCATAAAACGTTATAAAATGACTCTAATCTGTGTGTTGATAAATCAGTCTTATAACGATGGCGATGTTTCTGCAACGTCGATATATAACCCAAAACCTGCACCAACGTGTACAGTTGTTGAGGTCGGTCAGGCGTTGTCAAAACTTGTCTAGTTTACTACTTTTTGTTGGAGCAGTCCGTCGCGGAAAATTGCCGATGGAATGCGCAGAAACTTAATGTAATTGGGATAAAGCTAAATTCCGCGACGGACTTCTCTAACAAACCCAGCGACGTCAGCTAGTCGGTCAGAGGTAGTGGGTGACATGATGAGATAACGATTTTTTACACCTAACAACGTTAATCTCTGTGCAGACTTGGTCGCAAGTCGCAAAAATGCTGTTTGAGAATATGTACTATTCACGTGAGGATTCAGTTGATCAAATATACTTTTGCATTGCTGAATTGTCTCTCATCCAATCCACCTACCAAAACATTATCTAGCACCGGACAAGAAGCGTCTGTAGTTTCATTCATATTTATCCAAATATAGTAATAAATTAGAAATGTCGAAAAACCATAACTAACAGGAACAAATCTTATTCTGCGACACTCCATCCACGATACATGAAGAAATGGGTTCCAAACAATTTTTATTTATGGTTTGATATAAACAACACATGTACCTTGCTCATACTGTTGGTATTCTTCAACATTATCAGATTATGATTCAATGTAAGTTTTTATAATTTACTAATTTAATTTGTTTAATAAGTACAGAAGTTTTACATCAAGCTGTAATTTCCAGATTTTTTTTTTTTAATTTAGGTATACATTTTACTTTTAATAACATTGTATAACTGTAAGGTCGTCTTTGGCGATCATCTACAAAACACATGTCTACACATAACTGACATAATAATAATTGGATATGTAAAATATCCATAAGTATTATAAAACGGTTATTGTCTGTTAAGTTTTAGTTGTCAAATAACTACATTTATATCGAAATATAAAAACTATGCCATGCCATTTCCTATTAAACAAAGCTCTTTGTAAAATACCGGAGCGCTAAACGAATAAATAAGAGGAATAAAAAGCTTATGTTAAGTCAATATTTGAGTTCGCCTTATTGTAATTTTGGTAATACCAACAGAAATACTTAATTATCAAAACAAAGTAAATATTATTATTATTAGAAAGGGAAAACTAATTTAAGGAATTGATTCTTTGAACTGAGTAAACATATAAAAATCGATTTTAATAGATATCATCTCAAGTTCTTATCGGTACTGGAGTTTTAACTGAAATTATTGCACTTTAGTGTGAACTTTTAGAAAAAAAATAGTTTTGTTGTGATAGAAATTTATACGAAATGCGTTCAAACAATATGCAAAATCAATGACAATAATGAATTAATTATTTGGACATTATGCCCAGCTCGACTGACAAGTTGAACTACTATCGAGAACAACGATTCAATCAGCTTCTATTGATTGTAAATTTAACATCCTTTATGAATACTTTTTGCATCGCAAGTCATACAAAATACAGTTGTGCAAGAACTAAACTAGAGACAGAGAACAAGGTATATATTCTGTTTACAAATATGTTTAGAAAGGCTCAAGCAATGTAGTCCATTTTTATTTGTCTTTTGAATTTCACAAATAACATATCAGATAATAGGCACCAAAGAAACCCAAACCATATCTGAACATACCATTGCTTAGTGAGACAAATCATCAAGAAGTCTATTGGTACTTTTTCAGAAATAGCTTATCTCAGAGGCACTGATTTTGTAAGAATTTCATACCAGTCGAAACTGATTCGCTTGCTTTCCCAAATATTAAGTGGTACCAATAAAGGAAGAAATGTCGTATCATTTCTCTGAGAGGTAGTATGAATTGGACAGCTCGATCCACAGATTTGAGCGTAAGAGGCTTTTTCTAGTGCCATTTTAGTTTGTTCGCATTTTTGCAACTTTACAGGATTTAGAGTAATCCATTAGGAATGAAATAAACACAAATCCAAGGTAAATTGCAAAATGTAATAAAGATTTTCTAGTTGTATTGTATGTACTTGTATGTTTTCTAAATGTATTTACATTCCAGAGCGTTTATTTCTTAACTGACCACCATATAATATTATTACGTATAAAATTAATATTACTTAAACAATTTTTGGTCCCATGTATAAGGAAAGTGTAAGTCATCACCGTTTAGAGCCTCAGAAAACTAGCTTACCATTCGCTTACTTTGTGATTTACCATCTGGTAGAAGTCGCTTAATTGTTTCAAAAGATTAAAAAATATTTATTATTTTACAGTTGACATAGGGTATATAGTGTTCAAAATTACACACCACTGTTAAAACTGAAACAGTCTCTCTTATCCTTAACACTCAATTATATTGAAATACAAAAAAATAAATAAGTAAATTATAACTTCAGCCCAACAATCTGGAATTTAATTTAAATGTATCAATATCAATTTTGGTTTCCATTTCAGGTTATGTAACAATTATACAAAAATATTAAATATCTCATTATAATTTACTAGACGACCCTGATCTGCATGTAACATATTTGCAGGTCTGGTAAAAGCAACTCACAAATTTTAAAGTAAAATGACAGCTAATCGATCGGGAATACGTTCAGTGTTCCTGTGTGGAAATAATTGATGATCTCCTATTATTTTCTGACTCGTAAATGTACTGTTTTTTATCATAAGTTTCTTAAATGCTCTTAAAAGTCAAATCTTGAGGTTGGTTTTATCACTTCCGCAGCCCCTGCTGTTTTCGTAATCAGTCTCTCCTCAAACGTGGTGATTTTTTAACATTTATTGAACTGACAATAAATACGTACCTACTTTATTTATAGAAACGAAAATATGTTGATCAGGTTTATCCCACAATATATTATGTTAACCCATACAAATACCGTTTGCCACTAATATATCTTTTTCTTTATGAATGAAAATTAATGTATACAATATTTTGCATTATCTTCATTGCCAATAATAATGAAAATACCTACTTATCTAGATCTAGATTTCTAGATAAAGTCAGCCAATTTGAAAGAAATTGAATACTTTTTTATGTATATTCTTTAGTTTATGTGTACTGTTTACTATATTGTACACTTGATTTAAAAAAAAACTGGTACAACTCTTGTAATCGAAAATCTTAATAGTTTAGTTGTGTGCATATGTCTGTAAATGGGGCTGGCCAGGCATGTCGAGAGGGGGGTGGAGAAGAGGTGATTTACTCCCGACCTGGGTTTTTGGAGGAGATCGGTTTTCTTTGTATTTTTAAACTTGTTAAACCTTTCTCTTTTATTTTATTCAAATGGAATTTTAAAAAATAATTAGAAAATAGCTTTTTCAAAATATTTTCAAGCCTGCCATATTATTGTTTAAAAAAATAATATTTGTTACGGATAATTCTACTAATGGTTGTAATTAAAATACTAACTGAATAATGATAATTCTATTTTTAAAATAAGAACACAAAAATACCACTTGAGATTAAAAAAAATGTAAACAATGCAAACTGAACATAAAAATACAATAAAAAAATAAAATAAATGAACTTCAAATACGTAATACAGAATTAACTAATATTTTGTCATTGCTCCATTAGCGTCTAAAACTGCCTGAAGTCTTGCAGGCATGGACAAAATCAGATTTCTTGCAAGGTCAACTTCTTGCGACAAGTTCTCCCAAGCGTCTTCAATTATCCCTTCCAATTCTTGGGCATTATTTGGATGGTTATTTAATATTCTTATGTGTTTCACCATTAGTCCCCATACATTTTTAATTGGATTTAAATCCAGACTTTTGGATGGCCATGGTAACAACTCTATGTTTTTATTAAGAAACCATTGCCTGACACGATGGGCCGTATGTATGGAGCAGTTGTCTTGTTGGAAAATAAAATTATTTTCCGGAAACACCTCTATTACTGACGGCAACATAATAATGTCTAATATTTCAATATATTTAATGGAATTACTGTTCCAACAAACACCTAACCCATTTAGGCTCATCCAAACCCAGACATTGACTGAAAACCTTCCTGATATTTGTGGATCGAAAGTAGTATATTTTTCGTCGTATCTAGTGGAAGGAGGCCTATATACGCGAACATGTCCATCGTTACAGGATTTAAAAACCTTTTCGTTAGAAAAGACAACTTGTCCCCAGAAGTTTTCATCATCGATTATATAGTTGAGTGCAAAAATAATCCGACCCTGCTTCTTTTCTTCTGAAAGTTTGTATTTTTTAGCCGCTGAACAACTCTTCAAGTCGCTTTGTAGTTTTATTCTTCTGCAAGCAGTCGATACCGAGACAGGGAAATTTGTCTCTGAAATTGCATTTACTGCAGTCTGAAAAGGGTTTTCTATTGGGTAATTTATAAGATTTTCATCTTCTTGATTATTGCTCTTTCTGGGCCTACCGGAACCAACTTTACGGGATACCGTTTGGTTGGTTTCCCATTGTTTTTTAACACTCATTATCGTGGCTTTACTCACATTGTATTCAGCAGCAAGTCTTCTTATGGACCAACCATCTTCAATTTTAGAAATTTTTGAATATCTGTTAGATGTCGAACCATTTTTAATAATGACGCCACTGATTAACGTCAAAGTGACATTTGTAAGATTATTAATATCAATCAAAGAACGAATGACTTACATAGCTAAAAGAAAGTGTACCAGTTTTTATTGAAATCAACAGTACGACAACCACTCTTCTACAAATTAGCGATGAACTCTTCAAAGCAACAGATAGAAGAGAAATTAGTTGTCTTGTTTTACTAGATTTTAATAAGGCGTTCGACAAATTGCCTGTTATGTATCCACAAGGGTCTATTCTTAGTGTACCCCTGCTGTTTTCTATTTACATAGTTGATTTTCATACAACCCTAAAATTTTGCACTATTCACCACTGTGTTGATGATTCACAGGTTATTACTAGTTTTCATCCTGATAATCTAAATTTACCCATTGACAATCTAAACAAACAGTTGGAGTTACCCTCAAATATCTCCGCTACTCACAAATTGTAAATAAATTCAAAAAAAACAAAGCTAAAGGTTTTTGGTCTGATAATACTGAGAAATCAAGTCAAACCACTACTTAATGTACACATTAATGGAATGGAAGGTTTGAGATTTACTAAACATGTTAATAGTCCCCCACACACCAGCGGATAAATTGGACCGACTTGATCCGCACGGATTTTATCGGCGAATCAGGCTCGGCACATACCAAATCCGTCCTTACTTATACGGTTCGAAGATTTGACCTCCCGATTGGATCTGTCAGTTAAAGTTCTCGTTAGTGGTACAAAACTCATCACCTTATAACAGTTTTTACTCGGCTCGTTAAAAATTCTTTTCTCATATAGCGCGTATCTGAAGCCATTATTATTTAGGGTACAAATTTTAAGGTTTAACTCGTGCGTTGCCACTAACTACCACATTGGAACTGTCAAGTTAAGACTTGCAGACTTAGTCGGTGCGATATGGGAATTGGACCGATGTACCTCGGCTTGTCACACTAACGCAAAGTTTTATCCGCTGACTTAGCCCATGCTGCATCAAATCGGTTGGGCCATCCGCTGGTGTATGACGGGCTATTAACTTGTGCTAATCTACCTACTTGATTTACTGAAACTTTTTTCATAAAAAGAAGAAATGAGCGTATTATTCTAAAACTCCATATATGTAACTGCTTAATTATATCGTTTAATTGGAAGAAGAGGGTTATATCTCAACATTTTTCATTTTCCGTTTTAATGTGTTAATAATTCAGAAAATGTGTCTTCTTTTATGTGGAAAAAAGTTGCATGTGTAGTTACAGTCGCTTGCCGAGAGATAACAGATGCAACTATTTGGCCTTGGTTGACTGGACAAGTCCCCTCTGAGAAAAACCATTATATCTTAGTTTGTAACTGACGTTGCTCTAGTGAACTTAGACAATTTTAGTCAATAAGGTTATATTTTAACATATCACATCAGGAACAGCCGATTTTTTTCAATAAAAAGGTGATATTTCGTGTTAAAACTTTCTTCCTCCACAGGTAAGGTTATTTTTATAGAGTTATTATTGATTATAGAGTTAAAAGTCGAAATATAACGCTTTTCCTTAAAATTTTGATATTGAAATCGTTTTGTACTTTTTTAAAAAAAGTGATATTTTTATTTACAACCTTATTTTGAATAATGTATTTTAAAAATTTATGTAATAAGTTATTCCTAACGAATTTTTTTTGAAATATAACACTATTCTCCAAATTACTTTGTTATATTTTTACTTGTAACTTTTTTTCATTGTTTCATTCAAGTATTTTTAATTATTCATTGCGTGTTTTTAGAAGTAAGACTACGTTAAACAACATTCGTATAAATCGCATTTTTGCGAACCTTAAGGAACTTGAAAATACCCAAAACCAAAACAGTAATGATAATGACGAATCTTCTGAAGGCATACAAAATATGTGTGACGAAAGCAGGAAACCTAATATTGCTGAATCAATGGTTACCGAGTATTTTTCGATAGAAAATAATGGCATTGGTAAGTTTTTACATTTTTAGAAAGCCTTCAGTAGTAAATTCTAAAACACTATCTTATATAATTTTGTATTTCAGACTTTAGTGACTCCGTTGGAACATATTATTATTATACCGACATATACGGCAATATAGAAAATATTGAAAAAGATTTTTCAAATGAAATAATTTACTGGATAAGAAAAAAATATAAAATTACACTACTTTAAATATTTAAAAATATATTGTATTTTTGTCTTAGAAACTGAATCTGCTCAACCAGAGAAAGTAAATAAAACTCTGCCTGAAGCTATACTTTCAGAAGCAAATGTAAATGTATCTGAAATGAACTCTAAACAGATCTGTAATATAGAATGTTTTAGTGGTAATAAAGTAGATAAGACTTTGGAAGGAAGGTTAACAGGTAAAAAAATATATAAATATAAGAAAAATATGGGAATGTATTCATTATTTTTGTTTCTAGAAAACGAATCACTTCAAACAAAGGTAGATGGAGATACTTTATCATCATCATCAAGTAGTGACTCGTATTCAGATACGGACGAGCATGCGGATAGTAGTAATTCAGATTCTGAAAGTGATCTCTATGGATCAGATGACAGCGTCGCTGATCCTTCTTATAATCCACCAAAGGTGACTGAAATACCAGCTGAAATACCAACAGATGTTAGAGGTAAAAAGAGGAAGGTTAAAGATCCTTTAAGCAACGAACAAGTTGCTTGAAGGATCAATCACAAAGTTATCCACTACGGTTCTTCGAAAACAAACTCAGTGCAAAAGCGGGAAAGTTATAGAAAAAGACAAAAGAGGTTGGCATGGAAACTACCAAAGAATTAGTGAGGACATAAAAAATGCTATCAAAAGTCATATTAGCTCAATCCCACGAATAGAAAGCCATTACTGCCGGTCTCACTTTAAAAAAAGAGTATATTGAAGGAAGTAAAACTATAGCCGATTTACACACCTACTACCACACTACTACCTTGAATTGTGTAGGCAACAAAACGTGCCGTCAGAGAATTACCTTAAGTACTTCAAGATATTTAATTAAAAATTTAATCTGGCCTTTCATTTGCCCAAAAAAGACCAGTGTGAAGTATGCTTGCAGTACAGATTTTCTACGGAACAGGAAAAATTAGCCATGGAAGAGACATTTAACAGGCATGTAAAAGAAAAAGATTTATCTAGACAGGAAAAAGACCTTGATAAAAATAGTGATGAAAAGACAAGAGTAATAGTTTATGACTTACAAGCAGTTTTGCCTTGCCCCATTGGAGAGGCATCATCATTTTATTATATTTCTAAGCTAAACGTATTTAATTTTACGCTTTATGATATTAAGTGCCACGAAGGCACGTGTTTCTTATGGAACGACGGTGAAGCTCAGAGGGGGTGAAATGAGATAGGGTCATGCATTTTGAAGTTTCTTTAAATTATTTGTGATAATCAAGAAGATTTAAACATCGTGTTTTATTTCGACAATTGTGCGGGGCAAAACAAAAATAAGTTTATTATTGCCCTGTACTTGTATGCTTTGTATGATTTACCTATAAAATCAGTAACACATAAATTTTTTGTTACTGGACATGGTCAGAGTGAAGGTCCATGATAGAGAAACAAATAAAAAATATAAAAAGTCAAGTTCAATATACGTACCGGATCAATACGGGTATATTATTCGCGCAGCTAAAAACACTGGAATTCCGTATAAAGTACACGAAATAAGTTTTAGTGACATTTTTGACCTTAAAGCTTTATGTGCAGATATTTTTCTTAATATCCCTAAAAATGTGAAATTATCCGATTTTCGAGTAATTATGTTAAATCGCGACAATCCTAATATTCTCTTTTATAATACTTCTTTCGAACAAAAAGATTTTGATCAAGCGGCAATAGTAAATTTAAGACGTGAAGTAGACATAAAAAATACAATTTTAAAGAAAGCTTTTTCAAGAGGTGGGAATAAGCGAAGCAAAAAGATGGGGTTGCTATCTCTAATAGAAAAAAAGCGGTGTGTACACATGTACTATTTGAATTTTTACAAAAACGTGTAGAAAAAATACGGTTACCTTTGATTTGTTACCTTTTATCCGTAGAATACAGTTTTTTAGTTTTTTATTCTATGTTAAATTTTAGTACGAAATTCATAAATTACTGCAATAATTCTTTTTAGTTCAGTAGTTCTAAGTTTGTGTTGAATGTATTGAAGAAATAAAGCAATATTTTCATAACAGTTGCAATTTTTTTTATGTTTTATATCTGAAATGCCTAAATTATCACTTTATAACGGAAAAAACCTTTTTTAAAATTAACACATTTTTTTTAGTCAAGACAGTTATATCTCACTTTTTTTCTGAAACTAAGCCCTTAAAAAAAATTGTCCTTTAGGGCTTTTAATAGATCCTAAAGTCATCAAAGTTTTTCATAAAACACATTCCTACCATTGGACGCTTCTAACAGACAGTCATATTAAGTTAACGCCAATTTTAAAACATCTCTGTTGAGAAAATGTGTTTCCTCAGATGTAACCCTCTTCCTCCAGGTGAACGATATGTAAGCTCTTACACTCTGATAACGTTTATGGGCCAGCTTTTTTAAATACTGATGATATCATGATGCTTCAAACACTTGTTACAGATTTTCCTTTGGGATAAGGAAACACGAAACTCGTGTAAATGATAAAATACAACAGACTGGGCACTAAAATTAGAAAAATTTAGTAAGATTCATCTACTTTCCTTTACACATAAAATTTTAAAGACAAATACTCCTCAATATTTGCATGCAAAGTTGAAGATATTGCATAATTTTGATACACGTGGGACAAGACATAAACAGCCACACCTTCTAAAAATCCCTCGCCACGCCACTGCCTTATTTACTCACAGCTTCAGCGACAATACCTGCCATGAATATAATAAGCTATAGGTATACTTAAAATCGTCATTGAACGCACTGAACGGATCTGGGGTTGCACCGTCAGTACCATCAGAAATTTGTGTTAATCTGGTCAAACTGCTGTCTTGCTTTAAGGCACGTGCGAACTTTTCTCTAATAGTCGATTTACTTCGTCCACTATTTGTGGTGACTTAAAATCGTCATTGAACGCACTGAACAGATCTGGGGTTGCACCGTCAATACCATCACAAATTTGTGTTAATTTGGTAAAACCGGTGTCTTGTTGTAACACACATGCGAACTTTTCTCTAATAGTCGATTTATTTCGTCCATTATTTGTGGTGACTCCGGTAACGACAAGGGGACATTTTTTTTATTATTACTTTAATAACATCTACAGTTTAAAATAATTGACCCGTATTTTTTTTTTTTTTATTAAATGTCATGCTTAAAAAAAATTCGTAAAGTTTAAGCGCTCCTTAAACGGTCAGATATTCCCGCATTTTCCCAAGCCAATTGTATTGGCTAGTATTCGCCGTGACGTAATAGCGTAGACAACACAGATTCAGCGAGGAAACAAATGCTGCATTGCCATGTTTCTAAATAATTAAGATAATATTGTGTTGATGTAAAGCAATCCTTTATTATAGTATTATATTTCAGTATTAGTAAACCATTAGACATTAATCGATGGTTAAATATAGGGAATGCTTACATGCTTTGTGTTTATATTTGTGTTAAAAGAAATTATTTTAAAAAGCCAGATATTAAACTTCAGGGAACATGCTTCTTTTTTAGAAATTTGGCAACGGAGCTAGTTGAATATTTAACCTTAATGTTTTGTTTGTTGTTTTGTATATCATTACATTATTTTGAAACTTAAATGTCTGTAAAGAAGTGTTTTGTACCTGGTTGTGGAAATGTTAGTGAAGTTACAGTTACGCAAATTTACATTATCAATAATTATAACACCTGCACTATAATAACCTTGTTTTAGTTTTCTACCCTGGAATGCGCGCGTCGTATCTACGCTGTTACGTCATTATGAGACCGCCGATTGCTTTCATTTGAAATACATCCTCATTTTCAGCATTTTCATTTCACAATTAAACAAAATATGGTTACTAAAATTATATTTTAGTAATATTTATAGTGAATTAAAGGTCTCTACTATAATACCATGATGTTTCTTTTTGTAATTTTGATTACAGTCCCCTCGCCTAAGTTATGTATGTCGTCATGTAAACCTTTATAGTTCTTGTGAATAGTTTTTCAAGCTGTTTCATCGGAAACATCTTCGAATTTTGTCTAGCCTTCCTTAATAGCTGCAGCCTCGTCAGAATTGAATTGTAGTATAACAGCTTTTATTTCTTGTAAATAAATATTCAGCATAATAAAAAGCTGCCTTCAACCATGTTCCCCAACGTGTAAGAATCAGCTGTGGTGGTTCGGGAGTACCAAAACACTTGCTGTAAAATGCACGAAGACGTTTAGGTGATTTAAACAACACTTTTTTGGTACTTGCTCTTAATGCATCTACCTCTGGGAAACCTTATCGAATAGTTTCTGCCACAAGATGTAAAGCATGCACTTTACACGTAACATGTACCATCCTACAACCATGTTCTTGAAGGCCTACCAAACGCATTATCGTGGCACCATTGGTCACAAACATCAACACTTGGGTTGTTGATATCAAATTTCTCTAACGTCTCCTGCACCACCCGCGTAATTGTTTTGCCAGTACACTCATTCTTTTGCTAGCTAGTGAAAATGTCAGTTCAAGAGGGTCCAGTACACGTACTATAACATTTACAACTGAATTTTTTTTACATACAATACAACGGAGAGAAATAAATTAGCGTGTAAACACTACGACACACAACAATGGACTAGTCTCATGGCTCGTCGTTGCCTCACTGAATAGCCTCACGGCTAGCCATTAGTTACTTTCAGGAAAAGGCTAAAATCACTTTTCCGTTTATTTACACCTTAACATTAACAGTGACAGTGACAGTATAAACAACACATCGATCTATGCCATACATTTTCATTTGTATGGAAAACTTGACGTATTTTTTATTGAACGCTTATTACTTAAAGAAACTTGACACTCATAATTTTTTCTTTTTCTATCAACTATATTAAAATGAGCTACAGACACACTCAGTGCGTACTGAACGGCAAGTTTTTCCAAATAGAACAAACTATCTTTAGGTGCAAGTTGCCTGCTACCTGTTTTCTTCATCTTATCCGGTAGACGTTAAATAAAACACGTACAGTATTTAAATATATTATAATTTATTATCACCTTGTATATTAAAATAATGACCTATGTATATAACATGTAATCGGGTTTTCCTTCGTTGCTTCTTCCTTTGACGCTATAGAAGAGCTGTCACTGCGAAAGTGGATAAATAGGTCAAATATGCCTAATTTCCACTTGCTTCCCCGGTTTCAGTTCCAGATGGGATGATTAATAATAGTTATAATGTTTCCGCAACATGCCCATATTTAAAAAACTTATTTCGCACAACTTGACGTAAAAAATGTGAATAATTTGTTTTAGTGATATCTCATGTAATTTTTTTTGAAACCAGTTTACTTATTGCCTTGAATGTTGACTTCTCCCACAACAAAGAAAACCACAACGAAATATTTGTTTTCGTGTAACACAATTGTCTGTTACCACTGTAGCTCCTATGCTTTTAACCGGAAACATGCCAAAAATATTCTAATAGGTACTTAAACATGAAAATACATCAAACTTTCGTCTCATTGGTAATCAGTGGCGGTCGGTCCATGGAAGCAAGGGAAGCAGTGCTTCCCCTGGGATTATTAAAAAAAAACACATAAATAGAACCTAATTATTATTTATCACATATATTAATCATTAAAATTTACTTTTACCCAATTTCAATAGATGCTGCTTTTATGCACCTGAGATAATGTTGCACGATAAAACCGTAACGATGATGCACTCGATTAATCGAGCCAACACGAACTCACGCAACTTCCATATATGTAAGCAGAGACAACTGTCTCTGAAAAGTAGGTAACTTATTGAAATGCATCCCATCCCGACTTCATAATCTTGATATCTGAGCTGTATAGCATCGTAATACGTTTTATTTTATAGATTTTAATCTCGATTTTAATATCGATTTTAATATTATAGTTAATATTAATCTTCCTAGTATTATTCTCAGCTTTTGTGCTATATTTGTAAAAACTTTTTTGGTGTTTCTAAACCTGTGGTGCGGCGACAAGTGATTTTTAAAACGTTGAATATTAGTGCTCGTGTACGCAGATTTAGAATTACTTATTAAATTTGGAAGCTGGTTCTAGCACTGTGGAAAATATTATTTGCGTTTGTGTGGTGTGCAATTTGTTGAAAAGGGGATTTTCAACATATTCGTTTCAAGATAAACTGGATATTATTAGAAATGGGAAACCAACACCTGATTTAAAATTCTTAAAAACGAAAGTTAAATCATGCTATAGGTACTTTAATATTGAAGTGTACAGTGCTAATCAGTGGTTAAGGGGTTGTGAAAATTTGTGTAAATTGTTTTGTTGGCCGTGTGTACTGTTCACAAATGAAAAAGGTGTTTGGAATAAAAATGGCTTTTCAGATTTAAACAACATTCACAAAATGACAAAAAGGCATGGTAAGTGTGAAACTCATTTGGGAGCGGTGCTAAAAGAATAAACATTTGGAAAATCACGAATTGAGCATTCATTAGATCAGCAGTTGAAAGAAAGTGTTAAAAGGACTTATTGATATTGTTTGTTTTCTCGGCGAAAATGAACTTAGTTTTAGAGGTCATACTGAATCTCGAAGCGTTGCTAATAGGGGCAATTTTATCAATTTAGTTGATTTATTAGCAAAATACGATACAATTTTAAGTAACCATCTGGAACACTCCACGATATTTCGCGGTACATCAAATCATATTCAAAATGATTTGATTCAGTCGATAAGCAATATTGTTTTAGAAAAGATCAAGCAAGAAATAAAAAAGCTCCTTTTGTTGCAGTTATGTTAGATGAAACAACCGATATTACGAATATTAGTCAGTTGTCAATCGTAGTACGCTACATAAATCCAAATGGGAAATTCCAAGAGCGCTTTTTAGGATTTTTAGACGTAGCAACGCCATGAACGGCCGCAGCTTTATATACTATAGTTTGTCAGATAGTCGATGATCTACAGTGTGGTGCTAAACTTATCGCCCAAAGTTATGATGGGGCCGCTGTAATGGCTGGTGAATTGGGTGGCCTGCAGGCCAAAGTAAAAGAGACTTTTCAGAACGCAATATTTGTACATTGTTTTGCGCATCGATTAAATTTAGTTCTAGCTCAATCTGCAGCGTGTCTTAAAGAGTGCAAAGCGTTTTTTTCAAGTATTAGTGGAATGGCTGCCTTTTTTTCAAAATCATCTAAACGGACACGAGAATAAAAACTTTTTCAAGAAATTTAACCAGTGAAGAGCGGCTTTCAAAATTGTCCCTGTTAAAAATAGAAAGTGACTTTGTGAAGATGTCCAAAAATTCAAACTTTTACGACGAAGTTATTTCCGACATCGCAAAAAAGGAGAGGCGGATTAAACTACATTGTAAATAGGTAGGTATGTGCATGTTAACTACTTAACAAACTCTCTATTTCGCTGCGGGTTCAATCCTCGCCACCGGCGCTGGCAATGTCGGTGGATATGGTTGTGTGTCTGCGTTTTTTTCATAAGTGTAACCCTCGCCCGTGCAGCTTCGGCTTTGGAATCCGGGGTTGTCTAATTTTTGTGGTGTTTTTATGTTTTATGTTTATTGAGGAGTGGCGGTCCTACAAGTGTACTTTTTTCTAGATATCATAACTTTGCAGCTTTCGACATTTGTTTTAAAATGAGTATACGGAAGCCACGTCCCTTTTCTTAAAATAATTTTTGCCTCGCTTCGCTCGGGGCCTCGCGCTACCCATCACTCTATATCACAAACTGCTTCCCCTGTATCAAAACTCACCGCACGCCCCTGTTGGTAATATTAATAAATCAGTTCTACACGAGTAAAACTGAATAGTGTTTTATATAAATATACTTTAAAAAAACTAAAAAACACGCTTTTAAAGCACATCAAACTAAAAAGTGAAAAATAATTATTAATATAAACTGAAAACAATAATGAACGAAAAATACTAGTATTATTGTGAAAAAAGCGTGGGTTGCTCGATATACGAAAAATATGGCACAAAGCGCCCCACGCTTTTTTCACAATAATACTAGTATTTTTCGTTCATTATTGTTTTCAGTTTATATTAATAATTATTTTTCACTTTTTAGTTTGATGTGCTTTAAAAGCGTGTTTTTTAGTTTTTTTAAACTATATTTATTTTTCATTTTTTAGTTTGATGTGCTATGAAAGCGTGTTTTGTAGTTTTTTTAAACTATATTTATATTGCTTATTGATGCTGATATTATAACATATTACGATCCAACAGATATTTCTGAAAAAAAAAAAAATTTTATTTCAGCCATGGGATTTGAACTCACGCCCAAGGAGTCCGTCGTTTCGCGTCGACTAAGACTTGCCCGCTCGGCCAACGACCGAACTGAGAATCACGGAATATACTTACAATATTAAGCCTCTTGCTCTCACGCAGAGGATACGTGAGGAAAGGACTGGCGATCCTGATCAGGATAATGATATAAACTTATCAAATTATTGTATTGTTACCGGTTCTTCGTAAGTGTACAAAGTTTCAATTAAATCTGTCCGTTTAAAGTGGGTCAAAATCGAGTCCAAAGAGTTGGTTACAAACAAACAAACAAACAAACAAACAAACATACAAGTGAAGCTAATAAAAGCGTGTTAATAAAGTGGGTCAAAATCGAGTCCAAAGAGTCGGTTACAAACAAACAAACATACAAGTGAAGCTAATAAAAGCGTGTTAATTAAAAAAGAAACACACTACTCATAATTTGATTTGAAGTGAGACACACAAATATAGGTCAAGTTTGGACAGTCATATCTTTTCTAGTTCTAGGCAGATTTATAACTTATTTGAACCGTTCTTTTGATCATTCTTTTGGATTTAGAATACTGTATAGACGCATCCATATTACGTGTTTATGAATGTTATGCAGGGTCATATATGAAGGTATGTCAGTACGTTCTTATTGCATATTCGTGTTATATCACCATTTATTTATAGCTTTCTGTATAAGCTACACAACATACAACAATTTTTGAATTTTATTTCTAGCTTTTGTAGTCTTCAAAATATACAGGGCGATTCAGTTTTAACCTTGAATAGTTTGGAAGAATATTCTTCTGGTTACTATGATTCGGAAAAATATGAAATATGTCACTCACTCTTCCTAAAAAAGGGACAGGGCAAAAGTTTACAAAAATAAATCATTTTTTCTATCTTCTAGGAGAAAGCAGCAAATCAAATAACATTTTGTATGCATACCTTCATTGTGTAAGGTTGTTCTTTAGAGTTATATCTTCATCCAATTGTGACACACCAGTTCCGTGCAATAAGGTTACATCAGAATTATTTCAAAGAAAGAAATGCGCTATTGAGGTTTTTTATAATTTGTTCTCATGTTTCAAAATCCTCATTCGATTTCGGTAATAATACGAGTTTTTATATATCTTAGTCTAAGTTTAAGTTTTTAAAGATTAAGTTAGCCATGGAAATACGTTTTTAAATAATATGAGGATTGCTGATGGTGTTACCTTCGTTTGTTATGCCTAAAGAAGAAGGTTCTTTACTATAGGGGTCAGGACTGTTCACCCCTAAAAGCGTACTAAGAAAAGGAGATTTATTATAGTGTGCCACTCATAGGCAGTGGGTACCGAATGACACACTCAGCTAGCTCTCTATATTGTAGTCGGGAAAATTTGGTGTGAGTTCGGGTGGTTATTTTGGAGAAAAAAGCCTCTCAGTTTAAGTTTAATGACAATAATATTTAATGACAGGTCTATATATTTTGGAACTTTGTACAGAAGATATCAAATATTTAACATATAAGGATAAACACTAATAAAATGGCATGCGTACCTACTTCTTCACTTCGTATGCAGCAACCGGCAGCGTAAGATTATAAAATAGGGCCGCAGTTTGTGCAAAAATGAGGGTATGGTAATCGTATCAGGTAATAAAATATTATTAGCAAAATTACGCTTGGCTACTTTAACTAAGCGAGTTACACAAGAAATTGTATGAACGTGTAACATGTATAACTATAGGTATGTAATATTGGCAAATGGTGATTAGTAATTAGTGATTTAATTATTTAAGGGTATTTACCTCCAAGAGAGGCTCCTGTGTCGACTTTGATGAATCGTCGAAAACGGCACTGACGTTCAGTGTTTAGAATAGTAGGTATTTTAGTTTGACGGTAACTGCAAGTTATGAAAAGAAACTAGTTTGAAATGACTTATATTTTCTTCCAAGGTGACATTAACGCACCAAACTACTTGAAAACCTTCCAAAACGAAGATATATGATTGATCCACAAACCCAAAAAAGGTACACCAATAACAAAGAGCTCTAATAAAGATTATTCTGGTAAAATTCACTATAACACCGCGAAGAAAATTTGTAATATTTTACTTAAACTCTACAAGAATATAGTCGAAAGTTAGTCAATCACCATTTTTCCTGAACCATCACTCTCTGTAGGAATGCGTGCGACACTTATCCATATCGTATTTTGTAGGTCTAAACGGTACGTGACACACACTACAACAAATTACGACTTAAGCCAATTTTACAACGTAACAATGGTTTTAAAAACCGTTTTATTTTAAAATAACAAAAAAAGACACGATTGAAGAAGATGTTCAATGTGCAATCCAGCATTATCAACACATTTTTGACAACGTCAAATTAATGAGTTTATGGCATTTGTTAACATTCCTTGGTTTTGCCTGAGCTCATTGCAGTTATTTTCTATTCTCAGATTTAATTCGTCGCGAATTGCAACAGGTGTTCTGTAAACCAGATTTTGTCTCCACCCAGATATTAGATGTCCATTGCGAAGGCGAAATGAGCGTTGTGATGAAAATTGCGAGACGAAGTTGTTCCATTTGGTCGTCAGTCAGTTACTGTTTGGGGAGGTATTGGAGTAGATAACAACAAAACTATTTGTAAAAGTTTTTGGAAACAATTATGTTGCTGTATACGAACGATCATGAACCAGAATTTATCTACGCCGACGACAATGCAAGACGACACGAAACTGCAATTGTTAACAGTTTTATTGAAAAATATGATATAAAGCGAGAGATGTGATTAGCATGCTTGCCCGATTTGAACCTCATCGAGCTTGCTTAGAATGCTCTTCAGATACGAATCTCAGGTAGAGCGAGCCTCAAGTCCCAAACAATACACTTTGGTAATCGCCCTTCAGGATGAATGGGATGCTCTTCCATGTGAATGAATTGACATGTTTGTTGTTGGAAGTATGACACGGCGTCATCAGGTAGTAATTAGGGAGCGGCGAGTTCTAACCACTGAGTTAGATAGTTTTAATCGTTAAGTTTTTGTTCAATTTACAATTTTGTTATATTTGTTAATAAAATTTGGTTTCTCTGAAATCGCTACTTTCTCGGCGCAATTTCAGATCCCAAAATACGCTACTCTATTATTTTAGTCCGTTATTAAGCAACCATCATAAAACAATACGAGAAAGTTACTTTTCCGACCTAAGCCGGGAAAGTAACTCGCGTACAGGTTTTTTATATATATTTTAGTCAGTAAATAAAGACACGCAGATAAACCAACTCACATTAAAAATGCATTTTTTTAGTAAAAAATAGAACACTAAATTTTAAGTCACATTTTTGCAGTTGCTGCTAACTCTGGTGGTGTCCCAAACTCCTGGATATCATGATCACCGTCCATTTTAAATATTTTTTAATCTTTTTAGTACTTACAAATGTTAAAGCGAAATAAGCACCGAATCTGACTTTTATCAAAACAATAAATAAACAGTGATTGTGAAGGAAACGATTTCATAAGCAATTAGATTGTAATAAAAAATTTTTTATGCAAAATTCCTTAATTTATAATAATATTGATTGTGATTTCAGAAAAACTGGTATGTGTACCTCGTAGTAGAAGCACATTTCCGGACTTCAATAATGCTTCAATTTATATCGTCGTCCGGGAATGTATTGCTACTAGATACACAATGAATAGTTTTAGGATATTAAATCGTTTTTTTGTACCTTCTGATTTGATCTATAATCAGTAATAATTACAACTTATAATTTTCTATGAAAAAATTTCATATTTAAAATCCATCTCTTCATCCGATGTTTGCAAAATTTATAAAATCCTGACAAAATGTCCAAGGAATTATAACTGTATATGAAAAATGTAAAGCTTTGTGTAAGTTACATCATTTTTTACGAAAGTGTCTTATAAAATATCAGCAGACATGTCAACTAAGCCCGTTAAAAGACATAGTAAGGTATTTTATATGATTTACACGTACTCTAGTTGGTAGAGTTTAAAGTTAATCCTCTTTTTCCTTAAAGATCTTAGTTCAGTCCGTGCCTGAAATATAGCAGGATGTAAACTATTAACGAGAAATCCAAAATTCCTGTAGGTGAAATATATCCATTAATATAAGTGTATCTTGTTTTAACAGAATGGAGGACAATGATTGTTATCTGCCATTGATGTAATTGTATAATTTTTTAAAATTTTTTAATGGTTTTTTAAATAATTGTATTATTATTATTATTATGGAAACAATTAAATTAGTATTACAGGCGCCTATTAATTATTTTTGGTTTAAGAAATAAAGCTACTGGTGACGAAACATTAAATATCAACTTGTTGAGAGAAATATTTGACAGCGTGGGATATCCACTGTTAAATATAATAAACGCATCATTGGCAACCGGAAAAATACCATCTGAATTGAAAGTACGTGTTATTGTGCCAGGCCTAAAAGTTCAAAACCCAAAAGAAGCAAGTGAATATAGGCCAATAAATTTAATCCCGATTGTGGATAAAATATTAGAAATCGTGGTAGCCGAACAACTGAGGGAGTACTTTGAAGGAAAACAACTTTTATGCAGTGGTCAATCGGGATTTAGGCAAAGCCATTCATGTGAAACAAGTTTACAATTAGTGTGTGCAAAGTGGAGGAACGAGATTAATGATGGGAACGTAATTTTAAGTGTGTTTGTAGACTTAAAGCGAGCGTTTGAAACTATCGATCAACGTAGGTTAGTAAAAATGTTAAGTGAGTATGGTGTGGCAGAAAATGCCTTGATATGGATTGAAAACTATTTAGAAAACAGGTACCATAAGACCAAAGTTAATAATAAGACATCTACTAAAATTCTCAGTTCATATAGGGTACCTCAGGGTAGTGTATTGGGGCCCTTATTATCTATTATATATGTGAATGACATGAATCATATCCTAAAAAACTCATATGTAAACTTTTTTGCGGATGATACATTAATTTCTGTGTCTGGAAAGAGTCATATTGAAATCACGAATATAATGAATGGGGAGCTTTGTATACTATATAAATGGCTATGTGCAAATAAATTGAAACTCAATAATGAAAAAACCAAATGTATGGTCCTTGGAACTAAAAATAATTGCTAAAAGTATATAAATGGTCAACAGGTTTTGCACATCAATAATACAAAAATTGAAATTGTAAGTGAAATTAAATACTTAGGAATTATCTTAGATCAACAGTTAACGATTTCAAAACATGTTGATTATTTATGTAAGAAAATTGGTAGAAAGATCTCCTTCTTTAGAATAATATCTGCCGACTTAACGCAATGGTCAAAATTAATTATATACAATACTATAATCTACCCACATTTTAATTATTGCTTTTCACTGTTAATATCATGTAACATATTAGATATTAAGAGGTTACAAGTGTTACATAAAGGAATGCGTGTAATATTAAGTTGTGACAGATACACACCTATCTCGACTATGATAAACCAACTGGGTTGGATTTCAGTGGAACAAAGTATTGAAAGAGCAAATTTAATTTTAATATATAAAATCGACAAAAATTTAGTATCTACCTACCTTAAACACTTTTTAGTTAAAAGATCTGAGTTGCATAATTATTCAGTGAGATCTGATGGAAATTACAACATAGATCATACAAAAATATCTTTCTTAAAAAAAGTCAACTTTTAGTGATGGATTACGTATGTACAACGCTTTGCCCATTGAAATGAAATCATGTGGTAATTTAAAACTGTTTATTAAAAATGTAATTATATACAGATGTTACAGTATAAAATAAGGAATAACTGTGTACAAGTCATGTGGTATTGTAAATAGCTTATGCTAAATAAACTCATTCTATTCTATTCTATTCTATTCTATATATTACAATCTGTAGCAATGCGCATAGTTTTATGAACTATAAACTATAACTTTAATTTAATCAACTTGGAGATACATAAGACTATAAAATTTTAAATATGTTTTCATTTGTTTTAAATTACGATGAATTTTGCTGAAAATAGTTGAGCAAAAAATATGTTTCTTTATAAGCAAGCCTGGTAGCGTAATAGGCACAAAAGATTTAATTTTCAAAAACAATTGACCTTCCATAGTAAGTCGAGTCGATCAGGTTAGCAACTTCATTCAATCATATTTGCAAACGACGCAAAATCGAAGCATAATAATATTGTTTATTGTTAGATATGGTATATGTATACCTCAAGGATCAATTTGGGAGCCACATCATTTACAATTTATTTAAAAAATATTCTGTATTTCCTAGAACTGCTAGTGAATTACGGAGAGTTATAAATAAAGATATTATAAAATTAAAACTCTGGTACCTGCATCTGATGACAGAGCTAAATTGTTGCCACCCAGTAATTTAAAATTAGTAAAAAAGAAACCAAAAAATATGTTTTCCTGAACAATTAATTCATTAGTGTGATTATATTGTGATTACTGATTAAATTATATATCGACATCTGTGTAAAAATTATTCGTTCATCTTTACAGGTTAGGATAATTAAGGAATGTTTTTTAGTATTCACATTATTTTAACACTCTTTTTTCATTTACGCTTGTCTTATGTTGTGCTCCTGTGGGAAAATTATAGTCAGCCCATTAGGACTTTTCACCTACAGAAGCGAGCCACAAGATTAATAGACAATGGAGGATTTAACGACCCATGTCAACCCCTGTTTACAAAATAAAAATTCTACCGATTCCATTACTAGGTATCTTCCACGCACTATTCGAAAATACATAAAAATATTTAACTTCACATTTCAAGAATAAAAACATTTATATTCATGTTTAATATAATACATCGCATCTGATTACTAAAATATGTAATTTCGAAATTATGAAAAACCTGTTCCGGTAAAATCGAAAAGGAAGTATATTTATGAAGAAATTTTGCAACTAACTGGCAACCCCTCTTATTGAACCACCCAATCTTAAAATTTTAAGCTCAATATAAGTCGTGTGGTATATCATAACGATGGTTTTTGAAATTGACGTAGATCTAATCTAGCAGAATTTAATTACGTCTATTTGTTGTAATATTATAGAGTCAGGAGGAATAAACATTATATTGTTAAATTTATTTAATATCAACCATTTAATTTAAATCAAAAATGTTCAAAATACCTACCCTCACGCAATTCATATTTCAAATTCAGATTCTCCTTCTTAAGATAAATTCTGACGTATTATCCTCACGCTCTACAATGCTGTTTCGTTACGTAATTCTTGAATTTTAGTTGAATTTGTTTAATTTACTAGAGATTTCAAGTATTCCGTCAAAAGAAATCCAAAGGAGTTCAATCTGGATATCCAGCTGGTTATACTGCTTCCATATATCTATTTATTTGGGTAACTGTGATCAAGATACTCTGATTGGTCTGCAATAACTAATAATATATCTGGTTTAATCATATTGAAAAATTACTTTTGTCGGATCGAGCACATAGCTTTGTTCGGAAATATCATCCTGGAGTGGGTTGGACCTTTGATGTGAAGATAACACTGATGTAGTTTTCCACAAACACCAAAACACTATATATTGCACAAGATGCGCGTTTCGCCAATCAAGTTGGCATCATCTGAATATGATTAAAACTGAGTTTTAATCATCATTTAATTGTCCAGAAATCGTATACATTCTTGTTTACACAGGAGCGTGACACTTCTACAGTGTACCTAATACTACCGAATTTATTATCTCGTAAACTTTTCCAATAGATAAAAGAACTGTTTTGTTGCCTACCCTTTATTCGTGTCGGTTTATTCTTTCATCGGTGCCTGGCGACATCGGTGTTTTTAATACTTAATAATAGGTCTGTTCCAACAAATATTTCGGAACTGTTTCAAATTAAGTTTCCAAGCGTAATTTACAAGACCTTGAACTGTATTCCATCACCTCAACTCATCAAATCAGAATATCAAAATCGGAACCATCCTGGATTGCTGTTGAAACAATCCTAATAAGAATTCTTTTTGATCTATTGCGCCTACTTTGTTTTGACGAACGAGCGACTTAGGACTATCTACGGTCTTCCATGAGTCAAGAAAGACTATCAGCCCTAACTACTCTATCCATAGAACATGAAATGTGAGGCAATCAATTTGAACAATGTTATTAAAAAGAAGCACTACAAGCAAAAAAATATTGAGATTAAAAAATATTGACCCATCAAAAAGGAAAATTTTCAACAAATGATTTCCTCCAGTTACAATACAAAAACAATAAAATATTAAGAACACTGTTATTTATTACAGCGAAATTTTTGCTCCTAGATTGAATAGTTGTTTTAATTTGTTCTATAATACAACGTAATGGAAGTATTGTTTTTGATTTGTTGTATACCTAAAACTTTTATACTAGCACATTCAGATAAGAATGACACCAAAACACTATATACTGCACGCGACGCGCGTTTCGCCAATCAAGTTGGCATCATCTGGAGATGATTGAAAGTTTTAATCATCTTAACGCTCGTCGAGTGCAGTATATGAGTCGTCTAGATGCAAAGTGCGACATGTCTAAACGAGCGCAATTTGAGAAAAACGTAAAAAACCTATAGGGGAAAAAGTGTTGAGATTAGAGGGTAATACATTTGTATACACCTTGTATTAATGTATTTTAGTTAACCCATCTTAAGCTTAAAAATATTTAGGTTATGATTTTCCAGGAAAATTTAAAATAATTATGGACATGTAGCACTTTGCACGTAAATAAAAGAAATACGTTTTGTTAATTGTTTTTATTTGTATAAAAAAATAAAAAAAATACACATTCTCCTACAAATAATGAAACTGTGCTTTGTTATTAATTTAAAACAACTAATTAAACAATAATTGTAACTTTAAAGTTCTAAATATTCTTCAACTTCACAGACATCTTGACTTTCTTCATGTTCAGAAGCTTCTAAAGAAGTCTGCTTATTATCATTTTTTTGAAATAAATTTATAAAATAAGACAATGATTCTTCTTTATTCCAGTTGGAACCATAATGTGAAGCTAGTAAACTTGATATGCTTTTTATTTTGTCTATTTTTAAAGGAACACCCAGTTCCAATTCTTTAGGCATCATTAGCTTAAAATTTTTTCCTTTCTTGCAAATCCCTTTATCTTGTCCGACATTATTGCGATAAAATGGTTCTCCTCTTACTAGAATTCCAATATGAACCTTTTCGTAGGCTGAAACTTAAAATGCCAATGTGCTGTCGATTTTATTACATTCGATGCTTCGGTTCTCCAGTCTCGAACCTGATAATCTTCTCCCATTTTTAAAACTGTCGCGTATTCTTTTATAATATTTATATAACCATCTGGATTTATCACTGTTGATGTTTTCCTTACTACCTTTTCTATATTACCAAACACTCTATCCGGAGGAATGTAGGAATGCCCTACTATAGGGAAAATTATCTCCAACTGGGTTACATGTTTCGGAGCATTACACAACAGCCAATGGCACAACATTCCTATAGCTCTCGTATTTTTGTTTTGGCTTCCAGTCCCATCGCAAAATAAACGAATAGTATTAATCTGAGGGCTAATTTCATAGGTACTTAAAAGATGATGAACTGCTGATGCAATTTCATTAGAACTTTTTTGGCTCTCGGTCTCGGTCCACACAAAACTATAAACATTGCTAGGTGTAAGTTTTGTTTTTGAACTTCCAATAACCACAGTGAAGTTATAAAAGTTTATTTGCATACTAAAGTAAGCCTTTTTGATCAGGCCCTTTCGGTAATTGCAAATTCTTTTGACAATCAAATACAAACACCAACACTTCAGAATTTTCTTCCCGTAGTAGGTCATAAAAGTTTTTAGCTCTTAATTTGTGAATTCTGTTTTCCACAATCAGTTTTTCTCTCACGGAGCTTTCGGTAATAGTTTTCATCTTCTCTTTAAACTGAAGACATGTAGAACATACGTCTGATTGTGGGCTACCAAAACCTATGTTATAGTTTTTGCAAAAATAGTTTCTGAAGTAACTTTGCTTCACTTTAAAATCATTATTAACTTCATTATTATACATCTTCCATAGTTTAACAATGTTCAGATCACAAGTTAGGAAAACTCTTTGGGTAGATTTACTACGGCAATAATAGCTCTCTGTACATCTTAATGACTGAATAGAAATTTTCATTTTTTCTTTTTTGGCATCATTTATGTTTTTTATTCGATTTCCGCCTCTCATCTCATGGGGTAATTGCCCAGTTTCTTGAATTTTTTCAGACTCTCAAAACACGGTCTTTTTTATGCCTAGAATGCCTAAAAATGCCTCTTTACACACTGATACTAACCATCCATGCGAAGCTTTGACTCTGTATTTAATTGTTATAGATTTTGACTTATGCTTCACACTACCAATGCGAGGTCGCTTTCTCTTTGGATTGTCGATTTTACAATATGAAACCAGAAAAGCGTCTTGTGCAACTTTCGATTTGTTAGCATAGAAGGTCGTATGAAAATATTTAATATCTCTCACGGTTAAATGTGACTTACATTGATATGGCTGATAAGGTCTTCCTATGTGCCCACATGTAGGAAAATCAGGTAACGACTTTGGCGAATATCTGTTATAATTATTATTAATTAGTTTCATAAAATAAAAGAAATATAATTTTATAAGAATTAACATACCTAAGTGCCTTTACTTTAGCTCTTTTATTTCCGTCTGCATTTTTAGTCTTTGATCTAGCTTTGTTCCCAGGACACTGTTTAATCAATCCTGCATTCATTGAATCTCTTTCCATTATTATTAAATCGCTTTAGGAACTTAAAAAAACTTACAACTACAAAGCAAATTAGCAATACACTTCGCTAACTATCAGAGAAACACTAACTGTGTTTTTATCCAAACCATGCTTGTACAAATGCATGTGATCATGTGGTCTAACTATGACAGCTCATTGGCTCTGGTGGATATGTCGCACTTTGCATAAAATTTGTACGTGGACATGTCGCACTCTGAATTTCAAGACACCTTTTATACGCGAATCACCACGTTAAATGTCGCACTTTGAAACCGGAAAACCCTCAAAACGATGCAGATTTAAATGAAGGATTTAGATACATACATAATTTGTTTTCCTAAAATTTGTGACATGTCGCACTTTACATCTAGACGACTCATATAGTGTTTTGGTGTTTCGTGGAAAACTACGTCAGCGGAAATATCATAGCATCTGTGATATTCTCGGGAATATGTATCGGCGTTGATAAATGATTTAATTGTCCAGAAATCGTATACATCTTTGTTTACACAGGAGCGTAACACTTCCACAGTGTACCCAATAGCAAAGACTACCGAATTGTATTATCCCATAAACTTTTCCAGTAGATAGAAGAACTATTTTGTTACCTACCCTTTATTCATGTCGGTTTATTCTGCCATCGGTGCCTGGCGATATCGGTGCTTTTACTACTTAATAATAGGCCTGTTCCAACAAATATTTCGGAACTGTTTCAAATTTAGTTTCCAAGTGTTATTGTATTCCATCACCTCAACCCATCAAATCAGAATATGAAAATCGGAACCATCCTGGATTGCTGTTGGAACAATCCTAATAAGAATTCTTTTTGATCTATTGCGCCTACTTTGTTTTGACGAACGAGCAGCTTAGGACTATCTACGGTCTTCCATGAGTCAAGAAAGACTATCAGTCCTAGCTACTCTATCCATAGAACATGAAATGTGAGGCAATCAATTTGAACAATTTTATTAAAAGGAAGCACTAGAAGCAAAGAAATATTGAGATTAAAAAATATTGACCTATCAAAAAGGAAAATTTTCAAGAAATGATTTCCTCCAGTTACAATACAAAAACAATAAAATATTAAGAACACTGTTATGTAATACAACGCAATTTTTGCTCCTAGATTGAATAGTTGTTTTAATTTGTTCTATAATAAAACGTATTGGAAGTATTGTTCTTGATTTGTTGTATACCTAAAACGTTTATACTAGCACATTCAGATAAGAATGACAGTATAAAATATAAAAAACTATAGGTATTTATTATTGTTATCATGTTAGGTTTGAACGAATGCTTATGTAGCACCCCATAATTATTTTATAATTTTTTTCTAGAAACCTCTCTGATATTTACATATACTTATACCGGTATTAGTCCATGAAATTAATTATCAGAAAAAATAGCAAGAAAATTACATATGCTGTTCGTTAGTCGACGCCTGCGTCGCAACGCCAACACAAAAGTTTTGGCGGCTAACTCTACCCTCTGCTATCAGTGTATTACATCCCTTTTACTGGAAAACCGTCTTAAAGCAGGGTTTGAGCTACCGATTGCGTGACACCAAATGTGTAAATAAAATAATAAAAAAGACGTCCTAGATTAATATAAAGCATTGTAATGAGTTCAGTTAAATAAATCGTGAAATACTAATACAATTTTATTTAAAACGGTACAATTATTCATTCAAAAAGTTGAATGAAATAACAATTTTAATATAAATTAATAATAGTTTTGAGTGAATGTGTTTTATTCCTAACGTTTAGTGGACATTTACCATGTGATTTATATACAGATTTAAAAATAAAATAAAAACCAACATTAATGACTTTTTCCAAATAATGTTGTTTTAAAAGTTTCTCAAGACTTCCGAGAGTGTATTAAGTGTACTTTTAAAAGTTCTTATTGTTCGCCATAAGTTGATCTTACCTGAAAGCTATGGACCCTTTGTAAATGTAAGTAATTGACTTGCTACTTTGGTAAAAGTTTTTTTGAAACTTCTAACTTTCGGGGATTAACTTGTTTCGTTTTTATTAGAAAGTACCGATTCGTAAACGATTACTTTTTATTGGGAATATAGGCGTACGCCAAAGGCTAATTTGTCACTCAAATACAGCGACGGAGGAAAAGATGCTGCTAAGGACCAACAATACCTGGTGGCATACATTTTGTTATTTGTTTCCATTTCCGTACTATGCGTGTCCTGAAGCACATATTATGATTAATTAATAATTGTTATAATTTATTGTCAACGCTTTGAGTTGAGATCACGAATTTGGATTGACAAGAAAGTGCTGATTATGTTAAAAAAAACCTGCAAAATCTTCAAGACAATATATTTTTAAGGGCGCTACCGATTTTTAAAGTTCGACTTTTAATCTTTTCTCTATTTTTTAGTACTTAATTCTATATAGACATTTCAAAAAATCTGACATCTTACTGCTTTGTATTCATGAATTTCTGGAAAAAATAATAAAATAATTATTGGGTATTACAAAAGTATTATTTCAAAACTAACATAATAATAATAGTAAATGCCTATAGTTTCTTTTTATATTTATACCGTCATTCCTATTTGAATGTGCTAGTATAAAAGTTTCAGGTAAGTATATGATAAATCAAAAACAACACTTCTAATACATTTCATCATAGAAAGTATTAAAACAACTACTCAGTCTAGGAGCAAGAACTGCATTTAATTAAATAACAGTGTTCTTAGTATTAGAAGCAAAAAAAATACTGAGATTAAAAAAAATATTAACTCACCAAAAAAGGAAAATTTTTACACTTAAGAAATGATTTTTCCTCCAGTTACAATACAAAAACGAAAATCCTTAGTCCGATATATGTATATATATATATATATATATATATATATATATATATATATATATATATATATATATATATATATATATATATATATATATATATATATATATATATATATATATATATATATATATATATATATATATATATATATATATATATGTATATATATATATATATATATATATATATATATATATATATATATTTGTATATATATATATATATATATATATATATATATATATATATATATATATATATATATATATATATATATATATATATATATATATATATATATATATATATATATATATATATATATACAATATATATATATATATATATATATATATATATATATATATATATATATATATATATATATATATATATATATATATATATATATATATATATATATATATATATATATATATATATATATATATATATATATATATATATATATATATATATATACATATACACAGGGTGTCCCAACCAAAAGTAGACACCCTGAATAACTTTGGAGATCAAATTTTTTTTGAAAAATTGGTGAAACACGTCGACCTTGTTTCCTAGGGGGGACATATTTTAATGTTATACTTGTATACCTTTCGTCATCCCTCTACCCTACACAGCCACCCCCTCAAAAAATTCAAATAGCAAAGGGGGTCGAGTGATACATCTTTTGAAAGGTCTTTCAATTCTCTACATAACTGTGTATTTTTTAAAACTTTTATCGATTCGTTCCTAAGAAATAATTGTTTCATTATTTTAGGTTCGGGAAATAAAAATAAAAGCAGCAGTTTATATTATCGTATGTATTGTACAAAATGACCCCCACCGACTTCCATACAGTAGTATAATCTGTCTTGAAATTCTGTACGAACATTTCTGAACACATCTGGAGTCAATAAACGGCATTCTCGAAAAATTCTTTCACGTAACTCTTCCAGAGATGCGGGTTTTGTTGTAAATACCATCGAATTCAAATGTCCTCACAGAAAGAAATCCAAGTGAGTTAAATCGGGTGACCTAGTGGGCTACTCCACAGGACCTCTTTTTCCAATTCGTCGCTCAGGAAATCGATTATCCAAAAATTGACGGACTGCTATAGCAAAATGTGGGGGTGCCCCATCCTGTTGAAAGAAACAGTTCGCCCTCTAAAAAGATTATCGTCTCCTTCGAGGATTTTTGTAATCATTGGGTCGATGTTATTTTCTAACAGATCGAGGTACCTTTCGCCATTTAAATTATCAGGACTAAAAATCGGCCCGACAATGTGATCCCTTAAGATGCCAGCCCAAACATTTAACTTCTGAGGCCTTTGGGTATGAGTTTCCATGAACAAATGTGGATTGGTTTCACTCCAATACCTACAATTGTGCCTGTTTACCTCCCCATTTAACTGAAATGTCGATTCATCAGAAAAACACATATTGTACAGTAGATTGGCATTATCGTTTAATTGTTCACTAAAAATCTCACAGAATTGAAGGCGCCGATCGGGATCATCTTCGTTTAATTCGTGTACCAATTTAAATTTATATGGATAAAATTTGTGGGTCTTTACAATTCGATGAACACTGCTTCGTAATACACCGGAAGATTCAGCGACTTTCCTGATCGATTGAGTATTATACATCTGCAAATGACCCAGAACTGCCACTTCGACTGCTTCATTCCTAATCGGTCGCTGAGGTTCATGCTTTTTGTTTCCTACAGAACCTGGTTTCATAAATTTTGTCAATAATTGTAAAACATACTGAGAACCAACCCTTCTATCTGGGTGATTTCTATTGAATATGTGCTCCGTAGCTCTAGCACAATTATCGTTTTTAAAATAAATGTTGACAATTTCTATTATCTCCTGAAGGGTATAAATCATTTTGAGAACTCACTCTGATAAAATGTATCTCGATTTAAAATTGATTGTGAACAAATGAATGTTCAAGGACTATCAAATACTTATGAGTCTTTTATTATTCTAAAAGTAAACGGACAAGGAAAGTGTTTTTTGTCGAAAAAAACTCGTGTTGATTTGAGAGCACTAAAAAATGTAGTTTTTTTTTTATAAATTCCAGTACCCAGTGCCGTGTATTTTAGATTTATTAAACAATTTCGATTGTGTGTAATCATCATTATTTTCCTTAAGAACGAATCGATAAAAGTTAAAAAAAATACACAGTTCTGTAGGGAATTGGAAGACCTTTTTAAAATATGTATCACGCGTCCGCCCTTGCCATTTGAATTTCTTGAGGGGGTGGCCGTGTAGAATAGAGGGATGATGATAGCTATACAAGTATTATATTAAAATATGTCCCCCTTGGAAACAAGCTCGACGTGTTTCACCAATTTTTCAAAAAAATTTTATCTCCAAAATTATTCAGGATGCCTACTTTTGATTGTGACACCCTAAATAACTACTTTCATTCTTCCTGAACTCATTAATTAATAATTATGATAAGGTAAACAGAAAAATTCTCATAAAATTCCTTTTATTAGTGTGACCGGTTTTCGTGAACAAGTAAATTACTTCACATCTTCAGACACAGGAATTTTTATAAATAAAAACCAGGGTAGTCAAAATTAAAATTAAAATAGTTTTGCAACATAGTTAAAATTGTAAGTAAATGTAAGATATAAAATTTTTTTTTTGTTTGTATCTAATTAACTTTCTAATAAAATTCTTAAAATTAACGTGCTTTTTCTTTTAAACACATACATACATATACTGTGTTTAAAAGAGAAAGCACGTTAATTTTAAGAATTTTATTAGAAAGTTAATTAGATACAAACAAAAAAAAATTTTATATCTTACATTTACTTACAATTTTGGCTATGTTGCAAAACTATTTTAATTTTAATTTTGACTACCCTGGTTTTTATTTATAAAAAATTCCTGTGTCTGAAGATGTGAAGTAATTTACTTGTTCACGAAACCGGTCACACTAATAAAAGGAATTTTATGAGAATTTTTCTGTTTGCCTTATCATGAATAATTACTCATATGGGATTAACCTACCTACGTTATAATTAATAATTAGTCTAGATATTGTCTTACAATTTAAAATGTCAAAATAAAATAACAAATGTTCATATTTTGAATTATCTAATTTAAATATTAAATAAATAAATTTGTTCCTGGACTAGTCTCCTGATGAATTCAGGAAGAGTGTAGATAAAGTTGAAATAATACGAAAACCTATATAATTTTTTTCCGAAAATGCTACCTTAACAAGATACAGGGTGTTAAATGGTCGACTAGCGGATCACTCTTTTTACTTATATCTTTTAACAGAGAAAATCAATGGAATTCATTTTTTGTATACAACAATTACTTAGAAAGAGCAGTAATCAGACAAACGTTCAGTGAATTCTAACAATCTAGTGCCATACTAATAGGGGTCATGTGACATGTTATACTCTAGAAATAAGTTGCGGTTAGGTTTTTTATTTTTGTTTTAATTTTCGCAATCCTTGTGTCAAACACCACAAAAAAGGTAAACTTGCATTGAAAGTTTGTCTGATTACTGCTCTTTCTAAGTAATTGTTGTATACAGAAGATGAATTTCGTTGATTTACTTTGTTAAAAGATATAAGTAAAAGAGTGTTCAGCTAGTCGACCATTTAACACCCTTTACCTTGTTAAGGTAGCATTTTGAGAAAAGAAATTATTTAGGTTTTTGTATTATATCAACTTTATCTACACTCCGTTTAAATTATGGTGGACAAGTTAGAATCACCTTGTATATCGGACTAGGGGTTTTTGTTTTTGTATTGTAACTAGAGGAAATCATTTCTTAAGTGTAAAAACTTTCCTTTTTTTAGTGAGTTAATATTTTTTAATCTCGATATTTATTTGCTTCTAATACTAAGAACACTGTCATTTAATTCAATGAAGTTCTTGCTCCTAGACTTGAGTAGTTGTTTTAATAGTTTCTATGATAAAATGTACTGGAGATGTTGTTTTTGATTTATTATATACCTGAAATTTTTACACTAGCATATCCAGATAAGAATGACAGTATAAAATACAAAAAATCTGTAGGTATTTATTATTATCATGTTAGGTTTGAAATAATGCTTTTATAATACTCAATAATTATGTTATTACGTTTTTCTATATATACATGTCGGAACTTATAACCATCTCTTTATAACCATTTTTAAAATATTTTTTATTGATAAATACGATAACAATTTTAAATTTCGTCTATGTTTGTTTTATTTCAAGCCTATAAGAGAAAAAAATCCAGAAAATTAAACTTAAATATTGTCTGAACGTTATTTGTAGCATTCTCTAAATTTTCCTTTTTATTTCTGGAGGCTTACGACCAAATGAATAATTCTTGGTTATCTGAAAAATACAGTTAGTTACCCACTATGCTACTGGAAAAAATATGCTTTTGCGCGTGACTTTACGTCAAAAGATACGAAACGTTAAGGAAATATATTATTATTTTTTTTTTTGTCTCATAGTTGTCAAAAAAAACACCTTCTGACTGATCTTCTGACGTAAAGTAACAAGTGCAGGAGTTTATTTTTCCAGTAGCATACTGGATAACTAACTGTATTTTTTAGAGAACCAAGAATTATTCATGTGGTAGTAAGCACCAAGAAAGAAGAAGGAAAATAAAATTTGGAGTCCTAAAAAAATCAATTTTTTTCTCATACGCAATATTTTTTCATACGGATGTTATGAAATAAAAGGACCATAGTAACTTCTGGAGATATAAAACCTTTAAATTAAAAAAATATATAGAATATATAATAACATAAGACATCAGAATCATTACTTCTAATGCATTAGTACTTAGGAAACCAAATTATGTTTTTTAAGTTTTGCAAAAAATAAATTAAAAGAAAGAATATGAGATTTATTGTGAGCCTTGTTGTTTTGTTTGTTTCTATGGCACTGGTTTAACACCAATTAGCCAGTTATTTAGTAAGCTTTGATTTAAATTATTTATTTAAAATTTACTAAATAAATTTGGCAAAATTTAAGATACTGATTTGAACCAAATTTACCACAAATTAATTTTTATACTCTCTACTTCAAGTTTTTTTTGCTATTTAATGGGATACATAGGTATAAAGTTCATCATAATAATAGCATCAGACTACTGAATATAACTTTAACAACTAAGTTTTTTTTTGTAAATTATAATTCTTTAACCTACTTCACAGTACACAATCTAGCATTATGTCTAAAAAATTAACTTTTTGATTACAAATTAAGTATTTGTTCTTTTAATTTCTTTATGATATTTTGCTTTATTGTTTTTTACGAATATATGTTGCACTTATTGTCGAATTATCAATAAATAACAAAATAGAAGTGACTAATATCGCTAAAGATATATATTATAATGGCAAGCATTTGGACGATCCAGAAAATATCGCAAATACCTACGGAGATTTCTTTAAACAATCGTATTCTGTTGCAGAACCAGAAAACATCTTTTTAGATGAATATAGCATCGAAAGTAGTATCATTAATCTCGTTTCCTTCTCAGAAAATCAAGTACTAATGGCTAATACCATTAGTACTTGATTTTCTGAGAAGAACATATTAACGATAATCATTTAATAATGATAATGATAATAATACCTAAACTTACCATGGAACCTGACGGCGTTCCAGCATATTTATTGAAACATTGTGCAGCTATCTTTGTTCAAGCCATCATGATTTTATTTAGTCCGCTTGTTAAATGCCTGTGCTTTCCTGATATTTGGAAATACTCCAAAGCATGGCAAGTATACAAAAAGGATAATAAAAATGATATAACCAATTTTTGACCAATATTTGGAATATTGGCTAAACTTTTGATATTTTACTGCACAATTTTATCTATTCGCATGTTAAAAACTCTATTTCCATTCAGCAAATGGATTTATGAAATACCGCTCTACAACTACTAATTTAATATGCACCACTCAATACATCTCTGAATCCATAAATGTAGTACACTTTGATTTTATGAAAGCTATTAATAGGATTAACGATAATATACTTATTGGAAAACTTTGTACTTTTGGTATTTGTGACCATTTGACAACTTTCATGGAATCTCACGTTGCGCGTAATGAATTTAATTCTTCTAATTGTGGCACGTCTTAAAGTATTCCTCAAGGATCTGTTTTTGAGTCGCTGCTTTTAAGATCTTCGTAAATTACATATATGCTAGATGTCTATTTTTCAATGTATGCGGATGATATAAAACTCGTATATAGAATTTATAACTTAAATGATCGTATACATTACAATACAACTTCTCCAAACTTGGCTCTTAGTGTTTCGAAAACAGTCTTACATTAGATGTGCAAAAATGTAATATAATGACATTTTCTACTAAAGATTCTGGTTATACCTTCGAATATACACTGAACGACGCACTGTTAATTCGACCATCTACGTTTAAAGACATTGTTTTGACAAAAACTTAACTTTTGTCGATCATGTTGATACGTTAATAGGTGACGTAAATAAGACTTTAGGTTTTATTATACAAAATGACCGTGTTTATTCAAATATTCCAACTTTAAAATTATTGTACTTTTAATTTTTATGGTCTAAGCGGTCCTTAATTATCACTTATAGGACTCGTGAACAAGAAACGGACGATCTAGAATTAATGCTTCCGTGAATATACGTCATCTTACGAGTATCTCTATCTAATTGACGCAGCTTATCTACTGTTTACTGTACATTATTCCAAAGGAGTAGCGGACAACTGGAACGACAAGCAATGTTCATTCCTGAAATTTTGGATGACTAAATTTTTTGAGTAGGCGCCTGTTTTTGCCTAGCAGAAAGTCTCTTATTTGTTTTATATCCTAGCTGTGATAAAGCTACACACATAGGTAAGTCTCCAGATGTCGTGGAATGCTTCCAACTGCAATGATAATGTTAAATAATTTTGATGATTTAGCAAATGTATCTAGAATTCTATAACTTTTAAAAATAATGTTTGATTATTAATAAATCAAAATTGATATAATTTTTTTGGAACTGGATAACGAAATTATTGATTGACACTACCATAAGATTGAAAATAATTCCTTAACTGATTACGTAAAATTTAGTTTGATTATCATTAGTGAGTCAGACACAGCCCCGATATTCTGAGGTATCGTACAATCATATTTTCTTAATAAAGTTCTAAAATATGTTTATTTCTAAATTACACCCTGTATAAGAAGATTTGTTAAAAACAAAGTTATTTTACTGGAGCTAAAAGAAAAATACTTGTCGTTCTAATCGAAAGGTTCATTTTGGGTTGAATGCTGTAATCGAATTATGTAGATAAATATGTTCAGAATTTATCCCAATCGACTCTTTGACGTGATTTATTTCAAATGACTCGATTGAATCGTATAAACGGATCTGATATTTTCAAATATTTATTACAGCCGATCACAGACAGGACTTATTGGAAATCAGTTGCTTAAATGGGTTTTACACAACCATAAATACGGTTAAGTGGAACGAATGGACGGCGAAGAAGAATGAAAAAATCTATATAGTAACTAGTAACCAATGGATGAGACAATGTTTTTATTCATAAATATCGTTTATATAGACTTTCTTGGTTGTTCTTTTTAAACTAGCTTCTTAGATTGGCTCGTGCTGATTCTGGAGGTGTCGCCCTTCTAAGCCCACCTCCACCTAACACAGTACACAAGTTTTTCGAAAAATATTCGCAATTTTGTTTCTTTTTTAATACAGTCAGTTTCATGAATTCTATTTTTTTTATACTTGTTTTGTTGAATAATGACAGCACCTCAAAAATAATAATCTGTACATTGACTACTTATGGTTATGATTTTTAACTCCACGTTGGTCGCCAATTTATAATTTATGCGCACCAATTTCTAATTTAATTAGGTTTAAATTATAATCGTTAAGGTAAAAGAGTTAAATTGTGTTGTCGGTGAAGGCAAAAGATAGACAACCCCAATTATAACCCACCACGGCTAGTCAGCTATTCTAGGAGGCAAGAGTCGTGGGTAAGAGTTCAGGCACTGCTAAATTTGAGAATTAGTTGTTAAAATTCGGTGTTGTTATAGCAAGATATTATTTAAGAATGGGAACTATTTCAAAAGGCTGTGGGCGCCATGAGTTAAAGAAACTCAAGAAAAAACAGAATAAAATTGAAACTAGTTTAATTACAACTACGTGAAGCAAAAATTTACAACATATCACGACACTACTAGCCCAAAAGATAGGCTTAGTAGCGGCAACTAGCTTAATAAGATATGCAAAAAGTCAAGCATAATAAATCAAAATACTAACTAAAGTAGCAGCTCAAGCGCTGACAGCGATAAGATAAAACACAAAAAAATACATACAAGGTACAAAATGCGTTAAAAATATTCAAGAATATGACTACTTACTACTTGCACAAAAAGCAAACATCCAAAGCCCGAAAAGCGTAGGTAATAACCTACAAAGTTACATACCCCTACGTGAGGTAAAAAAAGGTAAAGCTACTGTACTACAGATTCATGGCAAAAATTGTAAGCAAAAGGCAATTACAACGGCTGTGCTAGCGATTTTAGGCAAAAGGCAACTAAAATCAGGTAACTGTGGTTAACATAACCTAGTAAGTACTAAATATATAGTTTGTAAGCAAAAAAAAATCCTGCAAGCAGTAAATTACAACTATATAAGGTTCTACGCCTTACGCATTTAAACAGACACTAACACGGGACTGAAGGTCATAGAAATACAAAAAAAGGTAAAGGCATGTCCGCTTAAATGCACACGGGCACAAAACAACACATCTTAAAATTACATCAACGGCTACAAGCAACTACAAGCATAAAAAGCAAAAAGCAAAAAAAAAGGCAAAAAAAAAGCAAAGTAAGACCGGCTACAGGACCTCTAACAACGGTAATCTATATCCTGACTAGCAGACAAATGTAAAAGGTACTTATCTTAAGCAATGGGGCTGAGCAACAGCTCCTTCGGGATTCCGCATAAGTTGGCTAGATCGGCATCAGGCTGTCGGTACCATCTCATAGTTACAGTGACCTCACAAGCTTAAGAATTCAGTAATACGTCCAAGGCACAATTAACCACGTGCGTAGTTTCCCAGGCAAACTAGTTAGTGCTCCAAAAAAACTCCTTGGCCGACATCAAGTTATGGAAATATCGCTATCCCAGTTAAAGGGTAGTAATTACGGTGGTATTCCATAAAAAACGTAAAACTCCAGTACCAAAAAAAGGTGCCTCACGAGGAATGCATACAAAAAATGCCTCCAAAAAAATTACCGTGATCGTAAAAAAAATCGAAAAGTAATAAAATATATAAAATATAATATATAATAAATATATAAAATATAATATATAATAAATATATAATAATAATCAATCAGGAAAATCTGCAACTAACATCCAATAAAGAGATTGAATTATTCGAGCCACGAGGTATTTCAAGAAAGTGTAAAAGCCGACCGCTGCTTGTAGTAGCCTCGTTGGAAATCCTGTCGGAAATGAGATTAAACTAAATTCCACGCCGCGACCGCGCAAAAGGGTATCCGCAATTGTTGAGTAGCTAAATTAAATGAATTGTCACCATGGACTAATATTGTACCGATCAAAAAGGTATGTATATTAAGTTTCAGACTTTACTGATAATCATTTTCAAATTCAACAGCCTGGGCGTATTACGTGAATTAACAATTTGTCAGTTGACTAGCCTCGTGTCGCCGTAATTCTTGAAACAGGAACATCTAGAGAGGGTGTTCCGAAATGAAAATAGGTAGTAAACTTAGTTGTGACAGAAATTAAAAATTTACTGTTACATGGTATATTATAATTATGAGTATATGTTCACTGAATTTGCTGTGAATCATTTTGGTACTGTAAAATTCTGTTTTTCCTTTTTTTTAATGTACGTTATTATGTAGAAGTATTCCACTCTGTATTGATTTGTAAAATTTTATTGCGTAAATTGTGTGCTATTTACCCCGTAAATGAATTTTTTGTTAAGCAATAAAGCTATTGTTAATGTCATTAGATTATTATATTTAACTTCATTAAACTGAATAATTCCCACACAATACAATAATAGGCATTTTTATTAATAGTATTAATATGAAAAATTCTTCATTTAGGGATAATATATTTTAATTACTCTCAGCTTTTGTTTTCCTCGTTACATTTTCAGACTAATCTATATTTCGCTTATTAGAATATGTTGTGCATATAACTTTGACCGTAGGATGATTTGGCGAATTAAATTAGTCATAAAATGAACTGTCACGGAATTTCTGACGCATGAACAAGCCGAAGGGGAAATTGTAGGCTTTAATACAATTTATGTGAATTTATTTTTTTTGTTCCAAACTGAAAATTTGTAAGAACATTTTCCATTACGTTGTAATTTACTACGTATTATCTTTTTTGCACTTTCTTTGAGTATTAAGCTACTCTCCCACAGATTATTCAAGATAATTTTTAAATAAACCTCTGCGTCAAGACGATTTATTTTTGCAAAATATATTTCTGTCCAAGAAAAACCTAAAAAAAAATAACTTTAAAATTGAATTATTACATATAAAATATGATAGGCTAGAAAATTTGACATTTCGGAATACAATCTGATTAGATTAGATATATTTCCCAAATAACACAATTTTTTACACACTATTATACAGGGTGAGTCAATAATGTGTTCTCCTTCGATAACCTTTGAACCGTTAGTGATACAACGATTCATTAAACACAAAAGTATTTTGGATCGATAAGATTTATCATTTAAAATTATTGTGAAATCTATAGGGTACTTAAATTTTCTGTTACACACAAAAAATAATTTTTTTTAAATGGAACACCCTCTATATTTTGTCACCATTTTATTAAATGAAAAGAGTATTATACAGTGTTATTTTGTTTTTTGGATTTGCATGCAACGTTGCCAAGTTATTTTACATTTTCTGGAAATATAAGGATTTATATGGGTCCGTTTAATAATTTTTACTTACCTATGAAAACAAGCTGTGTAAGCAAATATTATACTATTCTTAGTTCATACTACACGCTAAGTATTTGTACCTTTTTTACATTATTCTATTTTACAGGGTGTCCATGACGGCATGTCAATAAATGCGTATTTCAAATGGGAAAAACTCTGTTTTTTAAATGGAACACCCTGTATTTTTACGTGGTTGGATTCCTCCTTCAAATTGCTTTCTTTTTTGTATAACACTTCCTATACCTAACTGTTGAAATTTTCGAGAAAATTATTTATCAAGAATGGCTTTGGAAAAACAAAAATTGTGCTGCCAAACTGATATTTTGTGGTTTACACGTAATTAATTTTACTTGGTGGTGACTTTTCTGTATTTCCTAGTTGAGTTAATTAGTTTTGTTAAATAAATTATGAATGTTTCACACAAAGAGTTGATCGACACGGTTTATGCATTGGGAGAAATTTGCTATTGGCATCAAGAATTTATATTCAGCGTTATCCAGAACGAAGACATCCTCATTCTGCATATGAAAGGTTGCGAGAAAGGTTTGAACGAACTGAAAAAAGTGTTTCAAGTTACATTAAGTTGTCGTTGAAGATCCGCATAAAAGTACGAGAGAAATTAATAGACAACTTGATATAAGTCAATCCTCTGTAACAATAATATTGAGGAGACAAAACTTTCATCCTTATCATATTCAACTGCTTCAGGAATTAGAGTCAAATGATTTCGAACGTAGGGTAACATTTTGTGAGTGGACACTCAATAAGATTCACCAACAGCCGCATTTTTTTGATTTCGTGCTATTCACTGATGAGGCTACATTTCATAAAAATGGTTGTGTTAATAGACATATAGTTTGTACGAAGTCAATTGAAATCGTATAAAACTAAAAGCCTGCAAAAACCGTCGGCATCTCTTTATTGTACATGGGCGGAGGTAAATAGAAATGCTTGTCATAAGAAAATGTTATACTTGTTTGAAAATTGTATTAATTTTTATTATTTTTTTGTTTATTAGATAGGCTATTTTTGTTCATTTCGCCAATAAAATATTTTTGAAATATTATATCAGTTTTAGATATAAAGTCTAAATATTTAAATTTATTGGGTTTAGTTTTAAAGTTAACCCATACTATATTGAAATATGTTATTGCTCTGCAAGGACCAACAAGAAGGTATGAACATATCCTTGCCAGGATGAGGGAATGGGATAGGTTAGATTAGCGAGGGGCAAGGATGTTATATAGTAAAAAACAAAATAAAAGTTTCTTCTAAAATAAAAATAAAAATGTAAGTTTCTTAACCAAAGCAATGAATTAGTACCACAAAAATAAATATTTGTTTAGATAAAACATAAATAAAAACAAAATTAAAATATGTCTCTAGAATAAAGTAACTTAAATTAAAATTTCTTGTCAACTAAATAAAATATATTTCAAGAAATGTAACAATAAAAAAGTAAACTTCATACCTAATATAATATCTAAATATTTTGTTCTGAAAATATATGTATATTAAAAAAGTTAAAGGCTAAAAGTTGACGCGTCCGAATCTTCACTTTCTGAAGAGGAATCATTACCAGGTTGAATTATAATCGGCGCATCTAGATACACTATATGCCCGTTTAGTTTACGATATTCTCTGATTTTTTCCAAATAATCTACCCGAAGCGCTACTATACGTCGTGATCCCATAATTACCATACGACTGTCAAGTTTTTTATGTTTAAAACCGCATTCTAATAAAACATTTCGTAGTGTATCTAAAGAACTATAATTATAATCAGGATAATCGCTTAATTTTTCTCGAATCATTTTTAACGTAGGAACTATATTTTTTTTCATACATATTATAAATTATACGCCGTATTACATCTTTGGTAGCATCATCAATATTTTTTAATTTCATATTTTTCCGTTTCCTATTTGTACCGTGATCTATAACATCTCCTTTTCTAATTACACGATAAATTGTTGATTTTGATATTTTAGTTAATTCGTTAATACGTTCTATTATTTCTTTCTCACATTTTTCACGATTTTCGCTTTTTAAACGTTCATATATATTTAAAATAATGCGTTGACTTTGTACGTGTAAATCTTTATTTTGAAACTCTAAATTTATTTCGTCTTCCTCGACAATAACAGGCTCAACTATTTCGGGATTTTCGGGCGTTATTATATTATCTTCTGTTTCAAATGGTCTCCAGAAAGCCATGGTAAATTAGTAAATACCTAATACAATATCTTAAATACCTTTTATGTAGTAATAAATATATACCAATATGAACACTAAGTATAAACCGAACCACCTTGATATTATAATAGGTATTTCTGCACTGCACTGGACAAATGTAATAAATAAATAGGTAACATCCGAGTCCACGTTGACTCCTGACTGATATAAACTCAAACACCCACCGACCAACCGGATTGACGAATATTCTGATCCCAGCCAATCGTCGCCCATCGTCCTCAAAACATAGCCAATGCCTGCACATCTCACAAGTTTCCGTAATTGCGGAGAAACGATTTAATGAGTTTTTTTTTATACTAGTGGGCCTGTCCGTTTTATTATCTTTAAAACACGTGCAGTCGTAGATGGTTCGTTCAGGCTGATTACATTGCCAGTCTCGGACTCACCTGCACAATTTCAACTACCATTTGATTCTCGATACCATTGCTAAATACATAGGACAAAATATCAAGTTAAGTGTGCACAGTCCTGTGCTTTAACAATGACCAATTTCAATTGACTTCGTATAAACTATAACTTACACTACTATGATACCATGAACCTTCATTTTACGAGAACTGTAGATAATCAACACCGATGGTCACTCAATGTGTGGGCAGGGGTAGTAGGTGAATATGTAATTGGACCGCATTTCTTTAATGAATATGTACCTCGATTTTTTACAAAATGTACTGGGAGGATTGTTAAATGGGTGTCCTCAAAATATTTTACAGAGGTTGTGGTTCCAGCACGACGCAGCTCCACCCCATTATATATTGCCGTAAGAAACTTTTTAAATGTTACATTTGGTGAAAATTGGATAAGTCGAGGAGGACCAGTTCAATGGCCACCAAGGTCGCCAGATTTGACAAAATTGGACTTTTTCTTTGGGGGTACATTAAAGGATTAGGGTACAAATCATCAACAACTACAAGAGAAGACATGCAGCAAAGAATTCGACTAGCGTTTGACACCATCACGCTTAACATGTTGCAAAATGTAAGTGACTCATTGCTTCATAGAGTCAGAATTTGTAATTTACAACTAGGAGGTCACGTTGAGTATATTTTGTAACTTGTTTTATTTTTTCTCTTCTTTATTTTGTTATGTACATACCTAAGGTGAGGTGTAAATTTTGTCATTCAAGTTCAATAAATTTGCTACTTTTACTGTGTCCTTTATGATTTCATAGAAAATAATTTTTCGCCTGACCGCAATTTTTGTTTTTCCAAAGCCATTCTTGATAAAATTGTATTAATTTTTAGTATGATTGTGAGGTTAAAGAGAAAACCTTAATTTTCTCGAAAACTCGAAAGCAATTTGAAGGAGGAATCCAATCACGTAAAAAAATACAGGGTGTTCCATTTAAAAAACAGAGTTTTTCCCATTTGAAATTCACATTAATTGACATGCCGTCATGGACACCCTGTAAAATAGAATAATGTAAAAAAAGGTACTAATACCTAGCATGTAGTATGAACTAAGAATAGTATAATATTTGCTTACCCAGCTTGTTTTCATAGGTAAGTAAAAATCATTAAACGGACCCTTATAAATCCTTAAATTTCCAGAAAATGTTAAATAACTTGGCAACGTTGCATGCAAATCCAAAAACAAAATATCACTGTATAACACTCTTTTAATTTAATAAAATGGTGACAAAATATACAGGGTGTTCCATTTAAAAAAAAGTATTTGTTGTGTGTAACAGAAAATTTAGGTACCCTGTAGATTTCACAATAATTTTAAATGATAGATCTTATCGATCCAAAATACTTTTGTGTTTAATGAATTGTTGTATCACTAACGGTTCAACGGTTATCGAAGGAGAACACATTATTGACTCACCCTGTATAAAAATACGCATGCACAAATACATACAATGCAATGTTGAAAGCGCCGCTTGGGTATAGGAAAAATTAATCATATTACATCATAATATTAACTATGCATACATATTCAATAATAAATGCATTGGAAAGAGTATTGAATTTGCTTAATTAAAGTTTTATGAAATATTCCTGTAAATTGTAAAGAGTGAAATTATTTAACATTGCGATAGTTGTTTTTTGAAAATGTTTTCATGCCTAGATTTTTTATTGGTAATGGTAAATGATTAAAAATTTTAATTTCTATACCATATGTATAGCGCCAAGTGTGGCCAGTTAGGAAAAGAATACGAGCGATGGCTGCAAACTGGGATGAAATGAGATGGAATAAGACACACCCAGCGAACATAGGAAAAGGGTCCTTCTATGCTCCACCAGTCAGCTACAATACACTGTTACGTCTATCTCGCTTGTTCAACCGGTCTTTGTTAACAGTTGGCCACATTAGCCATTTTACACACGTTATACAAAGGCCCTTTTCTGTTATAGTCCAGTTATAATAAGGCATTATTATTATGTTATTATTGTGTCGCGTTGGATACTTGAACGTCAGAAGATATTTCCAGATTAGGTTATTCCCTTAATATTATTAAAACTAATTTATATATTAAACTATTAGACAATTAGAAAGCGTAAAAACTTTCAACTGTTTGAAGTATTTCAGGCATGAATCATGCATATTCAGGTTACAAACGACTCGAATGGCATTTTTTAAATAATAAACTCAGATTCTGCATGGGAGCTGTTTCCCCAAAATTCTATACCATATTGCAAAATGTTGTGAAAATAAGTATTTCGCAGCTTGGAAGCTATCCAGAGCCTTTATATTTTTTACTGCATAAACAGCTATTCCCAGTTTTTATCCAGATCATGTATGTGCTCCAACCAACTTAATATATATATCAATTTGGACTCCCAGAAACATCAATGAATGTACTGATTGGATGCCACCAGATTGCGTTATTATGTTGACATCTTCCACTTTTCTATTAGGTTGTTGAAACGTAATATTTTCACACAAATTGGTGTCAATTTGTTGGCCCCAAACCAGTCCAACAAATTATTAATGGATGTCTTAAACGAGATCGTGGAGATTTTCGTTATACATAATGCTCAATATCATTATCCTCAGCGAAGAGAAAAAAATTAACATTCATCACTAGGCCATTAACGTAAATTATAAAGAATATTGGGTCGAGAATTGAATCCTGTGGTAAAGTATTTCTAAAGTCAGTTGGAGAGTTATAAAAATGTCGACAAAGAGACTTATCTATTAAATGAGTAAATCCTTTTGGTCGTTTACATTGTTTGTCAGCGTTTTTATATTATTCCAATTGACTTTACCATCCACACCTAATTTTCTTCGTCTCCCATGACTCCTTCTGAGTGTGTTCAATGTCCCCTCCAACAATTCTACCTGTGCCGACCGATTTTTCAAATAACAAGTGAACCATTTTAAAGATATACCCCCAATTCTGTAATATTCCAATTTTTCTATTAAAGTCGTGTGGTTGACACAATCAATAGCTTTGAAGAGGTCACAGAATCCACAATTAAGACTAATAAGAAAATTGTTTTGGTAGTATTTCATTTTTGCATTAATGTCAAACATGACAGTTTTCCGTTTATTATATTTCTATAAACACGTGAGATATTATATTATGTTGATGTTGTTTTTACTTCTTTTAAGTATTGTTAACCACTTACTACAAAAATCTAGAAATATAAGGCTCATTGAGTCAGAACCTTTCTGCTAACATATTTACCCATTGATCCCTCTTAAATTGATTAAATAAAATAAGTATACACTGCAGAAAACTTCTACGATGTCCTCCTTTGAGGGCATTGTACAAGATCCAAAAATTAACTTAGTATCGAGAACTGGTATACTGGTGTGACATAGAAATATACTGTGATATTCTTAGATGGAAGCCATTTCAGCTTACATATAACATGTGGTCAGTTTGCGTTTGAAGGCAGCAAACTGAAAGAGTTAATGGTCGATATGCACAAGGGGTACATCCTTTTGAAGGCTGATCTGTTATGTTTTAACTAACATTTTTGGTGGAGACAGCTTTAACTGGATGAAATTAACTATTTGCTTTTACCTCTGCTCTCTCCAGATCTCAATTCGATTAAACAAATCTGGGACATGCCTAAAAGTGCGTGTGTGTGTGTGTGTGTACATGTGTGCACAATATTTAAGCTGTGTCTTCGAATTCTATACAAAACTGAGTATTTGCTTTTAAATTATTTCAGTAGCAGTTTTCGAGAAAAATTTCTGTTCCTATCTTTCTACTGAACCATGTCATATCACTTTATTTTAATGTATAGCATCAGACATAATTCTACGAAACCAAACACTCCTGGTTTCATCAGCACTGATGGAAGCCTAAACGCCTAAAACTGTCTTCATGTAGTAAGAGATGTTTACCATAGGTAGCTAAACCCAAACAGTATTTACCGTGATATCAACATCACCCAATGCGTCCTGACGTTGCTGGATGATGTTGTGATAACGACTATCTGACACGCTTCTGCATCAATTCGACGGAAAAAACTGTTTTAAATTTTTTTAAGAAGTAGTTTATTGTTTTCATTTTTATCAATATTTCAACTGGCATCTTCATTAAAAAGAAAATATTTTTCTTAACCTCTAGTGGCATGTACAAACTGCCAGGTGCCGTGACAATTAATTTTTTTTTTTTAAATATATTTTTCTGGAGAAAATGGTATCTCACACTATACTTAATGATCAAGGGAGAGTATTTTTTCCGCATGTATGAACTCCAATATGAGCAGTCTGAGAATAAACATTTTATAAGCAAATGGAAATAAATAATTACCTATATTAACTTTTAATTGCCGTTAAGTGCATTTTCATGATCAAGGTTTACGACAAATTCACTATTTCCAATATATAAAGTAACAGGCACAGTTCTGGGGGATAATATTTACTGTTTCAATAACCTCTAATCTCAGCTAATGATGTAAATAAACATTAACTCTCAACCAGGCAAGTAAGCCTATAAATAAATCGGTATGTGTTTACAGTCGTACGTGTAATTAGTGACATTAAAGCTAGGATGCCAATTACAATTTTTGTATATTTGTGAGATCATTAAACTAATCAGAAGTCTTAATTAATTACATGAAACATTTAATTTGCGTTCTGTAGATATTTCGTCCCTAGGTAAATGTGTGCTATACAAAGTGTAACAGGATCATGGTACACTCTCCTTTTCTCCTTTAGTTTTGAAGATAATTGATTGAAATTTGGGATATCCTATATACATAATAAGCGGCACTTCTTGACATAAAAGTGATTTTTTTTTCACTTACGGTTTCGCCGAAAGTGACACTTTCGATTTTTAACTGGAACATCCCCATTTTTGAATTGTGCATAATTTTCTGAATCCAACGATAAAAAATACATTTCAAAAGTCAATACTTTTTATAACATAATTTTTAGTTTTCCATTTAAGTTTGCCATGACGATTCCGATTTATTCTAAATCACCCGTCTAATGCTAGAAAAACCGAAATCCCGTCAAAAATACTAAATTACGTGATTTATGAGCAAACAAAGTTCATCAAAATGGTTTTTGGGCAAAACTCAATTTTTTCAAATGGAACCATATTGGTACCGTGGTACCATTTATTAGTACTTTCAATAAAGAATTTATTCATATGTCGTATTAAAATGTGTGATAAATACAAACAAAATTACAGCTAAAAGAAAATAAGAAAATACAATTTTGTTCTAATTAAATGTTAAGAAATAACTAACTAAGGTGGCTTTGAAAACAACGAAATATTTAGCTTGTCAAACATATGTTGGTTTACCGGTGTTTTTATTGTGTCTTTAAAAATTGTTTAAAATTCTTGTTAATTGTGTTTAAAATGCCGTAAATTTATACAAGAGATGAAAAAGTGGACGTGTTAATTATTTATGGGAAATGTAGAAAAAATGCCGTTGCGGCTCGACACCTTTATGCCGACCGATATCCTGACAGACAATGTCCTGTGAGAACTTATTTTAATCGTCTTGAAAATCAATTCCGAAGTGAGCTCAACAATGATCCCAAAGAAAATTTCATTCTTGACGAAGGAACGGAAATTAATGTTTTGGCTCTAGTAGAAGTTGATAAGACTGTTTCTTTAAGGCAAATTGGGTTTGAATTGGAAATCAGTCACCAAACAGTAAGCCGAATTTTGCACAAATACCACTATAAATCTTTCAAATACCAATTGCACCAGCACTTGTACGAAAATGATTACGAACGTAGGATGGAATATTGCAGTTGGATTTTGCAGAATAACATGCAGCCAAACAATGATTTTTTGGGAATGATTTTATTTTCGGACGAGTCTAGGTTTACAAATTTGGTATTATTTAACCGATAAAATACAAAATATTGGTCACAAGAAAATCAAAATTTATTATGGGAGGGTAACTTTGAAGTGCGGTTCGGTTTCAATGTTTGGTTTGGAATAATCGGTAGTAGAATCATTGGTCCAATAATATTTGAAGGACCCCTGACTGGTGACAAATACTTGGGATTTTTGCAAAATGAAATTGAGGATAGTTTTGCTGAATTACCTTTCCATTTACGACAGGGAATTTATTTCCAACAAGATGGTGCTCTTCCCCATAATTCAAGGATAGTAATTGATTACCTTCAACGGATATTCGGAGGAAACGTAATTTCGACGAATGGTTCTGTGAGTTGGCCTCCAAGGTCACCTGACTTAACACCCCTACGAGTAAAACGCGCAATTAATAGCATAACAGCCCAGCAATTGATGAACGTTCTTCGAGAAACGGCAATGCGAGTTCAGAAGTGCATTGATGTTAATGGACACTATTTTGAACAACTGTTGTAATGTTTTGTGTTCCAAGGCCACCTTATGTATAGCAAGGTAACTAGAACAAAATTGTACTTTCTTATTTTCTTTTAGCTGTAATTTTGTTTGTATTTATCGCACATTTTAATATGACATATGAATAAATTTCTTATTAATAGTACTAATAAAAGATACCACGGTATCAGTATGGTTCTATTTAAAAAAAATTAGTTTTTCCCAAAAAACCATTTTGATGAACTTTATTTGCTCATAAATCACGTAATTTAGTATTTTTTTACGGGATTTCGATTTTTCTACCATTACATGGGTCATTTAGAATAAATCGGAACCGGCATGGCATACTTAAATGGAAAATTAAAAATTGTATTATAGAAAATATTGACGTTTGAAATGTCACTTATTTGGTATTGTTTGATTCAGAAAATTATGCAGAATTCAAAAATGCAATAATATATAGGGTGTTCCATTTAAAAGTCGAAAGTTAGTGTCACTTCCGGCGCAACCGGAAGTGAAAAAGGATCACTTATTATGTATATGGGATATCCCAAATATCAATCAATTATCTTCAAAACTAAAGGAGAAAAGAGGGGTGTACCATGATTATGTTACCTATTCTTTTTAAACTAGAGAACAAAATTGTAAACTTCACCTTTGCTTGCAAACTATTTTTTGAAGGAGTGATGCTGTTCTCTGTAAAGATAAAAAGTCCGCTGTATGTGGCCAATCCCAGTAACAATTTAATTACCTTTTAGATTTATTTAGGTTTCATAAGTGCTTTATAGTGGCCAGCTCATAAACTAGTGATTTATACCAGATTTATTATACGCCAAGAATGTTTTGTCTTAAAGAAATTTTTAAAGAAGTCCTCAAGAAGTTATATTAAAACTAAATTATCTTTTAGTCTTTATTGACTTATGACGGCATTTGTCAAGCCTTCATTAAAACTTTATAGATGTTAGCTCCACGTTAGGATTATTGAGTGTTTATAGAGAATTTAGGATGTGTTATGGTTTTATAATTGCTTTAGAAAATTATCTTGGAGTAGTTGTTAATGCCTCGTTATAAATTTAAAATGCTTTGAGATCACTAAGTTTCAGGTCGAACCTTCATATAGCCAATTACTTATTAATGTTTTAATGAGGCAAACGAAAATCTGTAATAAATCAATATCAAGCATAAAACAGTTTGGTTCCCTTTTTCTAGAATATATTGATTTAAAATATTGTCACGTATATGACAGGGAACAAAATAAGAGAGTGGTAAGATATAACAATTTCAATACACAAATTTATTAAACAATCCAAAAGTCATACTTACAAAAAATTCATAACACATAATAGGAAAAAAACCTACCTGACTAACTTGCCTGGGAGGGAGATGTGTTTCTTGCTCTACATTGGAGCAGCCTCAAAAATCAACTAACTGCCACATACATTTCCATTTAACATTTCTATAGTTTGTTCATTAGTCAGCATTTGTCAGTAGCTATCCAGGTCATTGCCTGGGTTATTGAATAATTAATGCTGACTTTAAAATCATAATTATTGTGAACTATGTATTTTACATTATTCTCTTTACAAATATATTATGTTTAAATAAAATTCTTATACAGGATGTTTCACCAAGTTTCTAAAATTGCCAATACTGGTATTAAATTAATTAATATCTTGCTACTTGACAATATCAGTATTGTCGGGCCGCTATAAGATTGCAACTTTCGTCTTATAGAGTCAAATACATAAATAATGTTACTCGGTTTATATGTCAGCGGTAATCAAACAATATTTGATAAAATTTTAGAAATTCCACGCAGGTCAGGTGTTCGCTGTTGTACAGCTCGAAGAGGAAATAAGGGTCACCATTTCCCTTTTCGCGTGTGAAATAATTCTCCATCATTAGTATAAACTGATGACGTTTATCTCGATTCTAGTTCTGTGTTACATATTTTTCTCTCAATTTTTCATGATTGTCTTAATATGAATGTTTTCGAATAAACAAATTCACAACTGTTAATTTGTTTATTCGAAAAAAATTCATATTAAAACAAACACGTGTTACCACTTCGGCTACTCTAAGTTAAGGAAAACGTAAAATGCAGAATTTATTTATATCTTTCAGCGAGAATACATAATTCTCTTAGAACTTTTAGGTCTTATACAGTTTACGTAGAGATTTTCTATATCAGGGATGCAAAATTTTACTGCTCTAAATCTTTTCTAGTTAATAACACGAAATAAATGCTTGAATGAATTTCAAAATAAAAACACAAATATATTCATTTACTGTTTGAGTTTCACTGTTCACCAAACTTAGGTTACAATTATAAAACAAAGTATTTGTACATGAGTCGCTTATGTGTATACACCTATGCACAACTGGTCTGCTGATAATTGAAACGAATGAAATTAGTTGTAATTTCGACTCTCTGATGATAGTTGCAATCTTACACCGGCCCGACTATAGCAAAACTAATGTACTGGATGAAAAACTAGGGAGGCGCTTAGAGCAGACGTTTAGCACCGCAAAAAACTAAATTTTTAGGCTATGTTATTCAGGCACCATAAATCCTATAGATTTTAAAGCGGTTGTATTATGTGTTCAAAAGGTTTAAAATGGGTTTTATGATAAGCCTATAAGTTTCAAGCAATATGATAAGGCCAATGAGGCTTAAAATATACTTCTAGAAGAGCAAATCGACATTCTTTAAGAGCAACTGGTAATTTAATAGGCATTTTAAGACAAAACATGTTTGAAGTAGAATTATTCAAGACTAATAGGGTTTATACGAACTGCGGCCATTATTTATAGCGGCAAAAGATGTATAACGGTCAGCCATATTGACAATGTTCCGGATTAAATAAAAAAATGTAATTTGTATCTAATAGAAATGTTTTCTAAAAACAATTTACTTACACGGAATCATATTTTGGGCGGATGCTACCGATTTATTTATTTTTAAGTCACCGAGAAAAAAATTAACCATATATTTTTTAAAATTTGTATTTTTAGGGAGCACACGATTTTTTAAGGATTATCTAATCCATGTTTTACAGTAAATTTAGCGTCGTTGGAAATTTTAGCCCACTATGAGAAGTCTCAATACTTCATTATAAGTACATACATCTATAAGCTGAATTGTTCCTAGTGGTCGTCATATGTTCATTTTAAAACTATGCATGATGCCCATATAAAATATCGTGCTGGATCAAGTGAGCGGAGCACTATATTTATTTGCATATACATATGTTTACTTCATTAAATACAAAACGTTGCTTAAAGCATTTATGTGTGCCTTTTAAGTTTTAATATGGTACTTATCCTAAAGCAAATATGGTTTTATAATACTCTTCAGATACTTCACTAGTAAAGATTTGGACAATTCGTTAAACATTGAAAGTTTTAATAGTAGTTTAAAAAGAATCATATAGACCCTTCTCTAGATGGGCCCCTGTACTCTTATAAGGGTTTTAAATATGATTCTGTTAGACTATTTACGTTTATAAGTAGTCTTAGAAATAAGCTTTGAGGATATATTATAGAGCATTTTAAAACTAAAATTGTTACTCGGAATGTTTCTAATTAATATTTCGACAATTTTTCTAAACTTTTAATACACTTTCTGATATAAAATAATTACAAATGGGTGACAGAAAGGCAATAAAAAGTAGTGGTGTGTTTCAGGCCTTCAATTGATTTGAACACCTGTATTGCTATTTACCCTGTAGATAAAAGAAATTAATAATTTATGGCGGTCAATGGTCAGTGAGTTTTGCTAAGAATTACAAAAAACAGCATTAAGATTATGATTGAAAACGGCGTTTTATGGCACGAAAATAACAAATTCATCAGAACCGACATGCCATCTGGGTGTCTGTAACTTTAGAATTGATAGAATTTTCTCAAAAACCGTTTAACGCTTAATGTTTGCGTGGAATCAAAAAATGTTTCAAATAAAAATTGTTCAGAATAAGAAACTGTGTTAAAAAGACTTTTTATCAGAGGAAACGTCACCGAGAAAAATTTTGCTGAACTTAACTTTTCGTCCAATCACAAAATTCAGTACAGTGTGAATGAAAGTAATAATTAATATTATTAAATTCTTTCATTTCGAATTTGATATGATGATAAGAAAGTATGTTGAGGCGTACTTATCTGAAAAAACTGGCTTTTCATTTTAATTTTATGATCTTCCTAAGATAATTAAATAAAATTAAATGAGTATACATTTAATTAAAAAAATAACTCCGATGAAAAAAGCAATATAAAGTATTACCTCAACTTGTTCAGAGGTGTTTAAATTAATACACGTATTTTGTAATTTAAATGTAATTTCAACACAGGTCTAACGCCTACTAAATAATATTTTGTTTCATTTAAAACGAACCGTATAGCTTACATTCCTCGAGCTGCTCAGGATAAGCTAATATTTTATTATTTTTTGACACCTAAAGCTCTGTAACTGGTTTATTTTAAATTGTCGACGTTCCACGAGTAAAAACCAATACACGCTGAAGAATAAAACTAGTAAAAGTAAATTTAGATGCAGTAATAGGGCCCAAATATGATGATTTGTGGTAATATTAAAGAAACAATATCATAATAATAATAATAATAATCGTATCTTTATTTAAAGATTTATGTATAAATATATGACTTCCTTAAGCATATAAAGCCGGGTACTCATATGCGCTCCGTATCTGTATTTGTATCATGTATTGTAACGGATACTGTAACAAAATTTTGAATGTGTACGTCTTGCGTTCCATGTTCGCGAACTTACTAAGAACATGAAGAGCGATCCGAGCGCTTGTCGGTAAACGCCGCGAACACAAAGAGGAACGGTCCAGTGTTGTGGACGGTTCGTAGCTGGAACGCAAGTCAGTGTCAGTGTTCCGATCATGGAGTGGAGCGAAGAAAAGTGCCTCGAGTTATTCGAGACATACAAGAATGCCTCAATTTTATGGGACCCAAAAAATATAAACTTTTATAAAAAACATTTGAAATTATTGTGTGTACGAGTATATAAGCACCACTTGCTATCATCAGACGGTATACTTCTGGAGACGACATGTTGCTGTGAACTTGCTTCGAACACTGCGGGTCAAGATGATCGCAGGTCGTTACGTCGACTATTCGCCTAGGCGTACATACAGCGAACTGATACTGTAACTGTTACAATACATGATACAGATACAGATACGGAGCGCATATGAGTACCCGGCTTAAGAAGGCGAAGTTTAGCCAAGTGGCTACTCCTTACTTAATCTTTCTCATTTCTGTATACGTAAACACATATAGATGGATATACAAGTAGAATATTACAAATATGGTAAAAAAAATGCATAACACAACATTAGGAAAAAGTTATTATACAGCATAATATGTAAAATTTATCTGAAACAGGGCTAATTTATACTGGGGCATTGTAAGTTGATTTTAATATCGTATGTTACGGGTTGGCGATGTGTATTGATAGACAAATTTTTCTTTTAAATAAATAGGGATAGATGAGCGTAAATAAAGTTTCTTGCACATACTGTAACCGTGATTTTGTCTGCTGATCAAGGATTAAACGCAATATTGCGATAGTGGAAAACGGGTGATATCAACGTTTCACCGAGTTATATTCTCATATTCTGACAACACTAAACGATTTGAGTGCTTTCCATCGCATATAACTTTTTTGCAACTGCAATTTTACGTGTTCCTTAAATTTAAGTTTAATGTCCAAAATTACGCCTAAATTATTTGCGTGTGTACGATAAGTAACAATTTCTCCTCGAATGTCACTAAGTAACTAAGACTAAGTATTATTTTTTCACGATCAGTAATAGGCCAGCGAAAATTAAGAGCTATGATTTGAGGCTACAAAATGATGTTTGACATTCCGAATTGTTATAACGGGTGTAACAGGATCATGGTACACCCCCCTTTTCTCCTTTAGTTTTGAAGATAATTGATTGAAATTTAGAATATCTTATATACATAATAAGCAGCACTTTCTGACATACAAGTGACTTTTTTTCACTTCCGGTTTCGCCGGAAATGACATTAACTTTCGATTTTTAAATGGAACGTCCTGCATATTATTGCATTTTTGAATTCTGCATAATTTTCTGAATCCAACGATACCAAATAAGTGATATTTCAAATGTCAGTCTTTTTTATAATACAATTTTAAGTTTTCCATTTAAGTGTGACATGACGATTTATTCCAAATGACCCGTGTAATATTAGAAAAACTCGTATAGCTGTTTCTCGTAGAACGTTCGCCAATTGCTGGGCCGTTATGCTATTAATTGTGAGTCTTACTCGTAGCTCCAGGTCTTCTCGGGTTGTAACGGCGGTTGCGTAAACAATATTTTTTAAATAACTGCAAACAAAGAAATCAAGGGGTGTTAAATCAGGTGACCTTGGGGGCCACCTCACAGGTCCATTCGTCGAAATTACGTTTTCTCCGAATATCTGTTGAAGGTAATCAATTACTGTCCTTGAATTATGGGGGGGAGCACCATCTTGTTGGAAATCCAAATGGAAAGGTAATTCGGCTAAAATGTCCTCAATTTCATTTTACAAAAATCCTAAATATCTGGCACCAATCATGGGTCCTTCAAATAATTGGTAGTAGAATCATTGGTCGAATGATTCTACTACCGATTATTCCAAGCCAAATATTGAAACCGAACCGCACTTGAAAGTTACCCTTCCGTAATAAATTTTGATTTTCTTGTGACCAATATTTTGTATTTTGTCGATTAAATAATCCCAAATTTGTAAACCTAGACTCGTCCGAAAATAAAATCATTCCCAAAAAATCATTGTTTAGCTGCACGTTATTCTGCAAAATCCAATTAATCATTTTCGTACAAGTGCTGGTGCAATTGGTATTTAAAAGATTTATAATGGTATTTGCGCAAAATTCGGCTTACTGTTTGGTGACTGATTTCCAATTCAAACCCTTAAAGAAACAGTCTTATCAACTTCTACTGGAGCCAAAACATTAATTTCCGTTCATTCATCAAGAATGAAATTTTCTTAGGATCATTGTTGGTCTCATTTCGGAATTGATTTTCAGGACGATTAAAATAATTTATCGCTGGACATTGTCTATCAGGATATCGTTCGGCATAAAGGTGTCTAGCCGCAACGGCATTTTTTCTACATTCCCCATAGATAATTAACATATCCACTTTTTCATCTCTTGTATAAATTTGCGGCATATTGAACACAATTAACAAGAATTTTACACTATTTTTAAAGACACAATAAAAACACCGGTAAACCAACAAATGTATGACAAGCTAAATATTTCATTGTTTTCAAAGTCACCTTAGTTAGTGACTTCTTAACATTTAATTAGAACAAAATTGTATTTTCTTATGCACACTGTCCCTTGAGCTGACTAGACCAGAGATATGCGGGTGGAGTTAAAGCGTATTTTCGCATTAGGTATCAACAAAACGAGGGGTTATCACATTTATCTGCGAGCCTTCTTGTTTCACCACTTAGATATAGTGGCTATGGATTGACAATTACGCCGCGGGGTACAGTGAGATTCGTTTTACAGTTCTAGAGAAAAATCTTACTCATGCGGTATCTACTAATGAAATGTCAATATATTCGTAGTTCAAATAGATAACTCGGATTTACTTGATGAACCACGATATTTTCCGGATATCTCGGGTCGTACGGTATTTGTAGACAAATAACGGACAAGAGAAGGAAGCAGAAATGCGACCACAAACGGTAAATGACGGATGTGCACCAAAATCAACAATAAAGCAATAAAATTGTGCAAAAGAATTCTTACCACTGGAGGATTCGTCGGAGCACACTGGAGTTCGGGAGCGGCTTGTACGATACGGTCGGAATGTCTGACCAGTTGTCGGAAGATCATATTCTTGGCTCGTGCGAACGGTTTTATTCACAGATCCCCTACCCGAAAATCTCGTGCCCACATGTTCAAAGGATTCTGAATAAATTGCTCGCGTCGTAAATATATTCCAAGCAAGCTTGACGTACTGTACATAAACAAATTCCCTGCGTTATTAACTTTTTTCTCCAATGTATACTAAAACTGCCTCCTTATTTTTTTCATTTTCATGCTAACACATCAGGTTTCAAATTCTCGATAACCTTTTTCATATCTTTCCCGTGATATAGATAATAGCAAATTGTTGCTGTAAACCTGCGTGGCTTCACTAATATCACTTGGAACTTGTGAATCACTGTTTTCTCTAACTTTTGTTGATTACGAGCTACAGACAACACGCAACTTGTAGATATCGTTTGCTCTGACTAGGCACTGTTTTCTGGGATTAATTAGGTTGGTGGAACTGTAAGGTACAGTTAATATGGTCTCAGATATTAGTACGTTATTTGTATATTTAGTACAAGGTGGTGAAGTATTTGATTCAAACGGAATTGAAGGTGGCTTTAGTGGAGGTCTTAGATGAGGTAGAGAGCAGTGATAGAATGTGTTGCAACAATTACTATTACTTGAAATGGTTAATAATATGAGTAAATTGCTTTTAGATTATTGATGTGGCATATATTCCTCTGGAAGTAAACCAGCTCACAGACGAAATTTCTAACTTCAGGATAAACGTGCGAGAGAAAAACTTTAGTGAATATTTTTGTTTAATCTAATAAATGTGTTATTGTCAATGCCTGGAAAATGTAAAGGTTGGCGCATAATTCTACAACGTCTCTGACAGACTTCAAATCATATATAGCAGTACTTTTGATTAAGTCGGAAGATATCAAAACTATAAAACTACACATTTGGACTGACCTGCTGGATTAAGGCTGGGAATTTTCCAGATTTTAGTATTTGAATATTCGTTCGAAAAAATATTCGAATATTTGAACTATTCAGATATTCGAATATTCAGATTATTCGAATTATTCGAATAGGTATTAGAATTATTCGGATATTCGAATTATTCGAATATTCGGATATTCGAATAATTCGAATTATTCGAATACCTATTCGAATAATTCGAATAATCGAATACTCGAATAATCCGAATTATTTGAATAGGTATCCGAATAACCCGGATCCTCGAATATTCATTATTAATAGGTATAGCACTGAATACTAGTGAATAGTGAATACTTTATTTGAGTATTTGGTTGGATAGACCACAATAGTAGTCGTGACGTAATCCCTAAGCAGGCAATTTGATTTGCTTTCCATACCCACAATAGGGTATGTCTCCTGTACATGTGCATTAAGGGTCAGAATTATTTAGTTAGCATTTTATTTCAGGATTGAGGCGCTATTGTTCACATTTAACTATTGAATCTTAAATGAAACGAAAACAGAGCTAGTTTATTATACTTCTGTGTGATAACTATTTTTCCTTTTCAAAAAAAATAAAAGTGCTCTAAAATTAGAATGTTTTTTAAAAAGACGCAGATGTGAAGGTAAAACAAATATATGAAAAGTCAATAGTTAAATATTTACAGTTTTTCTAAAATTTTAAATTTAATTTTAACCCCTGCCTTAGTACAGTAAGATTAAGGTCGAGGCGAGAAAGAGATGAAATAGTGTGACTGGGAGTAAAACGTGCCACTAATGTGGTCTATTTATATAGTTGAATTTTAGAATAGGTACCTACCTACACCTACTATCTACCTACTTTGGTTAGATGCATATTGCATACCTATTCGTACATAATTTAATAATATTAATGTTCAAATTTACTCAAATATAATCGAGTATTCGAATATTCGAGTATTCGAGTACTCGAGTATTCGAGTATTCGAATATATTCGAGTATTCGAATATTTCGAATATTCGAATAATTTCCCATTAGAATAACTCGTATTCGAATACTCGAATATTGGAATACTCGAATTATTCGTATTCGATTCCCAGCCTCAGTCTGGATAACATCAGTCATGTAATTCCAAAGATGGCAAAAAGTACAGAAAATAATGCTAGTTGTGTAATAACTATACTATATATATTTATGTGAGGATTGGGGGGTGTAAAATCCATCTCCCTACAAATTATTGCAAAGCATATCACAAATAATTTCAGTAATTTTCTACACAGATTCAGCCAATGGTGAATCCTATTTTTTTTAAGTTTAAATTTACGATTCTGACGATGTATTTTTAAAAATAAATAATAAATAAAAAAAGTTGAGTTTTGTCTGATTCAATACTTGGCCGTAAATGGGTTAACTCGTATTTCGTTCCTAGATTAACCGGGCTATAACATTGTAGCAACATTTTTATAGGAAAACGAACAAATAAAAACGAGCTGAAAATCTCATCAATTATTATGTAGAGAGATAAATCATTATCGATCTAAAACGGGTTAACAAATGTTCACACTCAAAACCAGTAGTTTAATTTGTTACAAAATTTTTCTTACACACCCGATAACAAGCCGCTGCAAAGCAAGTGTAAATTAAGGGCAATTTATCACTCGATACAACGTCTCCGGGATATTCAAAACGATGCCACATTAGTCATCTAGACGACGACGCCACGAGAACGTCAAAAAAATTACACTAATTGCCTAGTTCTTTCCGCAAATCCAAGAATATAAATACATTGTCTCCAGCTTTCCGTTTTGAAAAATAGCAGTGCATTACTTTCAACACGGCTGAACATGATGAAAGTTAGTAAATTCTAGAATTAGTATTTCTTTATATACAGGGTTGCAATCAAAGATGGAACCAAAGATCTCTTGTTACAACAGTTTAAGCTGTAGGAATTTGTAAAGTAAACAGAAATAAATTATATTCCATAAAAGTTGCTGGTATTTGCATTATTGTTAATTCGATGGTAATCTCGATTATACAGGTTGCTCCAATTCATAATCACCCAAAATACAAAACAATTTGACACAAAAATTGTATAAAAAAAAACGTATATTAGTCGTTATTAACTCCATAGTAACAACCATAAGTACTTATTTATTGGCTAGTAAGTTAAATTTTAGAAGAAGAATTTTAATTCACTGGCCTTAAATGCTTGTACTTAGGGAATATATCGATCGCAACGTTTCTCTTGTCACCATTAACAACAGTAAAGATTCGCTTTTTGTATGTTTTTATCCTGGAGTGGGTTGGAACCTTTGATGTGAATATAACACTGACGCAGTCTTCCACAAAACACCAAAATACTTTACACTACACTCGACGCGTTTCGCCACCCATGATTAAAACTCTCAGATTTAATCCTGATTAAAACTGACAGTTTTAATCATCTCCAGATGACGCCAACTTGGTTGGCGAAACGCGTCGAGTGCAATCTATGGTATGTTGGTGTTTTGTGGAAAACTACGTTAGTGTTATGTGTTATATTTGGAATTTGAACAACCAGTTACCTTTGTCGTCAATAATCATGGTAGGTAACATGTTTCCCAATTTTGCATCCCTGCTTTGTATCTAACAGATCAACTACTACGAACTTAGTAATATTCAGTCAAACAGTTTCCAATATTCTAGACGAACGAGGACATAGACGGTTTGTATACCGATTTTACCAAAGCCTTCGATCGCATCTACCATCGCTCTTACAGAAATTAGAAAAGTATGGATTTAATTTAAATCTATTAAATTACTTTCAATCATATCTAACAGACAGACAACAATTTATATTCTACAACGGATATAAATCCTCAATATATTTAGCCAGTTCCGCAAGGTTCTAACCTAAGGCCTTTACTATTTCTATTATTTATTGACGATTTATGCACTGAATTGAAGTGCGACAAATTAATCTTTGCACATAATTTAAACATATTTAAGAGCATACATTCCGTAAACGATTGTAATATCTTCAAGAATACCTTAATATCGTCAGCAAGTGGTGCGGCCTGAACATAGTTGGTATTAATGCTGCTAAATCTAAAGTAGTGTCTTACACAGAAAAGAAAAATTGTTTTAACTACAACTACAGCATTAACGACATTGATTTAGAGCGCATACAAACAATTAAAATTTAGGATATATTTTGATTCTGAGCTGAGTTTTGTCGAACACATACATATCAAATCTAAAGAGGCAATCAGAATTTTAGGATTTATCATAAGTAGCTGTAAATTATTTACTAATTTAAATTGTTTAAAATCATTATATTATTCTTATGTAAGATCAAAACTTGAGTACGGATCCGTAATCTGGAACCCTTACTATCTAGTTCACAAAGGCGCGTTAGAGTAAGTTCAAAGAAAATTTTTAAAATTTTTATCATTTAGAGACACAGGAATATATCCTGTGAGGGATATAGATAACAATTATCTTCTAAACATATTTCATTTTGAAAGTTTAGAGTAGCGGCGAATTTGTTCTATGCTACTTTTTGTATACAAATTATTACATAATAAAATTGACTGTCCTCAAATTCTTTCATAAATTAATTTTCTCACTCCAAGAATGCATTCTCGACAAAATCTCACATTTTACACTAAACGAACCAATACTAATATGTTGCAAAACTCACCAATACATTGTATGTGCCATTATTTTAACAAATTAAGTTAACATTGTGATATAAATCTTTGCACACAAAGTCAGCTGGTAAAATATGCTAAGCAAACATTTAGTACATAATTTTAGCTTACTATTCCCTTTATTGATTGTTCCTTTGCGTGTTATGTAGATATACATTTTTTTTCTCATCGTTATTTATATTACTTTACATTTTTTTCAACAATTAGTTCTTATTTTATTTTTCTTAACTATTACTATCACACTATCTTTTTTTATTTAATTTTCAGTTCTTTTAATAATATCTGTTGTACTTTCCTTTATGTTTAATATAAAGATTTGTTACTAAATATTATAAAATGTTTCGTAGTATTTAAGAGTAATTTAAATTGTCCTGTAATTGGGTGTTGCCTGTTGGGCAAATAAAGCATATTACTATTTTTTTTTCCGGATTATCCAATGCCGGACAGTCCTCCCGTGGCCTCCGACACCTCACGTGAGTCGCGCCGGCGCATTAACTACAGCCACTCCCCACATCCCGCAGGGTTAGTGACTGTAGATATCAGAATCGTGTGCCTTAAGCAGACGGAGAGAACCCAGAGTGACCGCCTTCTGCATTTGGCCTGCCAGCCACTCGGCTGATTTTTGGCAGGCCGGTATGATCTTCAGTTCCGAGAGCAGCGTAGGCTTTATCCCTTCGAGTACACCGATTGCAAGGACGACCATTTTTACCGAGCAGTCTGGGTACAACACTTGGAGCTCTTACCGGAAATCGCGATATTTGGTCCGTTTTTCCTCCTCCTTCAAGGTGGTGTTTTTCTCCGCGGGTGCCGAGAATTTGATGACATACATCACCTTGAGTTGATGGTCGAGGAGGAATATGTCAGGCTTGTTGGCTTGGATTAGCCTGACAGTCGGGAACGAGTAGTTCCAGTAAATCCGGCATTTCTTGTTCTCGACAACGGACTCAATATCTCCGGGGACGCAAGGCAGCACTGGTGTCTGGTCTACCCCATACGAGTGCCTTAGATGGTAGTATAGCACTCGTAACGCCGCATTATGTCGGTGGATGTAGGCCGAAATAGCGTATCTGGGGCATGCAGATAGTAAGTGCATGTTCGGCATGTTCGGCAGTTCCATTTCGGGCTTTCAGACGATTTGGCTGAAGTTCGGTGACTGACTCTACATCAGCACCCCGCCGGCTTCCTCGCCTGATGTCAAATGCGAGACCGAGTTCATCTGCGGCTCTTCTTGCTGCCTTGAACAATCCAGCTCCCACTCCTACAGTTTCGTGATGTTTTACAAACCGCAAGAGGGGATCTGAGCTCCTAAGGATGTTACATGCCATACTCAGTACTAATCTGCCATCCGTACATTCCAGGCTCAACAGTCCTCGTCCCCCCCCCGTCGACGTGGAAGGTACACACGAGGAACGGACGATCTAGGATGAATACTTCTGTGAATATTCACCATCTTGCGGGTATCTCTGTCTAATTGGTGCAGCTCATCTACCGTCCACTTTACTACGAAGGAGTAGAGCAGAACTGGAACGGCAAGCATATTAGTTGCTGACACCTTGTTCTTCCCCGAAAGTTCGGAAGACCAAATCTTTCGGAGACGGTGTCTGTAATTGCCGCGGAGAGAATCCTTTATTTGTGTTACATCCTGGATGTGCCTTTGTTGCGCACCCAGATATGTATAGGTCTCTCCGGCATCCAGATATTTTAGGATGCTTCCGTCTGCGAGCTGCGCATCTTCAGGGAATTTCCCGCATCGTCCTCTCTTGAGGTGGACGACTGCACATTTGTCCAACCTGAACTCCATACCAATTGCCCGCGTATATTCTTCGACCACTCTAAGAGCGTTTTGTAGTTCGCGCTCTCCGGAGGTATGAAGTTTAAGGTCATCAATATAAAATAGATAGGTGACCTTATGCCTCCGGTCGCTGGGTGGTCCACATTGATATCCGCGGGTTTAGCGGAGCCCAATAGACAACGTCAGCAGTGAGATGCAGAAGAGGAGGAGACTCAGGGAGTCACCCTGGAAAACTCCTTTCCTAAATGTCACCTTCTCTGTGGTGACCCGCTGTGCACCTGATGTTGTGGTGAAGCGAGTCTTCCATAGTGGCAGCAGCTGTTCTATTCATCTCACTAGAGGTGCTGGCACCATAAGACATTCGAGCAAGTGCAACAATAGCTCATGCAATGTTGTATCAAATGCCTTGCGGTAATCAATCCAGGCCATCGATAGATTCCTCTTGTATTGCACAGAATCCCGTGTAATACAGCGGTCTATCAGCAGGCTGTCCTTGCAACCTGCCATGCCCTTCTTGGCACCACGCTGTTGGTGTATCTGCTGGAACACCGAATCAATAGACCTCAGTGTCCTAGCGTACAAGATACGTGTAAATATCTTGTAGCAGGAGTTGAGGCAAGTGATCGGCCTATAATTCCTCGGGTCGGAAAGATCCCCCCTTTTGGGGATAAGCACAGTACATCCCTCCATGAACCAGTCCAGAATCTGCTGCCCCTCGTTCAATCATGAGTTGAAAACTCTCGCCAGACGGCGGTGAGTGGAAGGAAATTTCTTTCATCACCAGTTGTTATTGCCGTCTGGGCCCGGGACAGCGAAGTTCTTGGTACCAACAAGTGCTTGTTGGACTTCTTCTGTACTGATTGCCGGGCACACTTCTTCTGGCTCAAGATGTCTGTGGCACAGAGCTTCGAAGTGTGCAATTGCTGGAGTGTCGCTATTGATTGGACGCGTCGTTTCGTAGATTCCCTTCCAGAAGGTTTCGACATCTTCTACAGTCGACGGATTATCTACAACACGCTGTGGCTCTTGAAAGAGGCGGGAAGGATTCGGATATTGAATCCAAAATATATCTCAATCGCTATCCAGAAAGAAGGCAACCTAATAAAATTATTTTTAAGAGGTTAAAAACAAATCTTATTAATTGTGGGTCATTCAACAAGCTAAGACCAAAAAATTACAACATTGAAGATGCTGAAGAAACTTTTATAACTATAATTGGAATAGCGATTGCAAATCCTTCAATTTCAAGTCGTCAAATTGAAACTGATTCTGGGATATCAAGACGTCGAGCTTTGGTTTTTTTGAATACACAAATTCAGGCCTTATACAATAAGGAAACAACGTCACCTGCAACCAACTGATCTTCAGCTACGATTGGAGTTTTGCGTATGATATCGTCAAACAGGTCAACAAGATCCATTTTTGTCTAGAAACGTAATTTGGACAGATGAAGCCCATATTAGCAGTGCAGGAATTTTCAACAGGCATAACGAGTACAATTGGTCTGAGTGAACCCTCACCGTACCATTGACGTGCAATCTCAGGGACGCTTTGGTTTTAGTGTTTGGTGTGCTATACGTGGCAATCGTGTTTTAACATATCACATATATCAAGAAAATCTTATTGGCCAACGGTACTACGAAATCTTAAACCAGAAAATTATTGAGGAATTTATGGACAATCTACCCTTAATTGAGGCAAGAAATCAGTTCTTCCAACCAGATGGCGCACCACCTCATAATATCAGGACTGTTTCAAAATTATTAAATACCAATTTCGAAAACAACTGGATGGGAAGTAATGGACCAGTGAAGTGACCACCACGCCGGATTTTTTCTTTTGGGGCCACATTAAAGACAAATTATACAAAGAAACCCATACCGACATAAATGAACTCATACACAATTTAATATACTGTGTGAATTCCATTTAAAATCTTCACATTTATAACGCAGTTTAGAGTGTTATGAAGAGGTGTAATTTATGTATCAAACATAACGGACATCAGTATGAACATTTACTTTAATTTTCCTTTCTAACTAAACTATAGCCAACTATGATTCCTATTTAAAAAATAAAACTTTATGCCATAACTCGAAATTGCACCTTTTTTAAATTTTCTCAACGCCACTGTATTATACAGAAAAAAGTGCCTCAAGAATGTAAAAGTTGTTTTTTCGTAACTTTGCAAACTACCAAGATATTGACATTTGTCTAAAATTCGAAAAATCAACCTTTTGTTTATGACTAGAAAACAAAAGACGGTAGCAAATTTTTGTGTTCGCCAGTGAATTTGTCTCGGAAAAAGAGATCGAGAGCGTGTCTTCCATTTTTTTGAATCTCTTGCAGTTGCCGAATTATCTTATATAAACATCGAAATATGCCTACCCTGTACGCAAACCTGCTTAAGACCATTTTTTCTTTCACACATAATATTTTTTTAAGTTACGAAGTAACAATTTTTATAAAAAAACATGTTTCTTTAAAACGAAAAACAGAGAAGTTTCTTCTGTAACAAGCATTTCAGCATTAACTTGAAAATCTTGGTTTTACATGACATGCAATTTTTTCCACTAAATCCTTAATTTAAGTCAATTTCAAGATTACAAACAACAATTGTTCCCATTTTCTCTAAAAAGAAAAATAATTTTAATTTACCCTCGAACAAATTTCACATTTTTTAAATTTTTGGTCACTCTGCATAATTTATCGAATATTTGATTGATTACGGCTTTTGAATTTTCAAAATCAGTCAAACTTTTTATAAACAATGGCTTTTTTCGAAAAATTGGAAATTAAAAAATTTACAGGTATTGTGAACTTAATCCGGGGACACACTGTATACATGCACGCATAAATTCTTGTCATATAATGTATAGAATTGTTCATGACAATAAATAGAAGGTTTTTAACATTTTACATGTCATAAATAAAGGTATACGTGAAGCTGTTAAACTTGGCAAAATCCCTCGTTTATCTTTTTGTATGATAGGCCAAGAAAACACATTTCTGTCTGAAATGTAAATCAAAGACAAGCTGTTTACCAAAGGTTAAAAAGAAAATCTTCGATAGACTTGAACTATCGCCGAAAAACTTTGTTTGCTTTGTCGATTTACAACTTAAACTAATCGTTGTAAATAAAGATAAGACTAAAATTGATTGAAAAAGTTTATCGTCAGCAGTGTAACTTCGTTAAATTTTCAAGTGGATTTTGTAATGGAATATACAAGTTGGGAATATTTTTGTGAGAGTATCAATTAAGGTAGAAAATTGAAAGAAAATGCAATTATCTTTGTTAGAATTCCGTTTTTGTATTCGTATTATTTAAATGAACCTTAATTTGCGGAACGAGATTAAAACATTAATTACGGTGCACCAACATTGTTTCTTCTTTCAAATAGGTTAAGAGGATTGCGATAACGGGAAATTAAGTGGAATCTTTTTCAGAGTAGTTTATTTAAGGTAATCGATAGAAACAAAATTCTGTTACAACACAAAAAAAGAATTAAAAAATATATTGCTAACAAATTAAAATAATTAGCAAAGGAAGAGCGGAAATTAATATTTAATAGAAAAGTTTTTAGACCGGCTTATTTATAGTTGGAAAAATTTTGTTGGGTAAGGGACAAAAACTATTTTGTCAACTTTCCGACGTTTCGGTAAATTTTATTACCATCTTCAGGGCAATTATTTATGAGTTTTTCTTCCTGGTCACCATAAACTATATATAAAACAGGAAACAAACAGATAGAATTGATGGGTATTGAGGGTCTTATGTTAATATATTTATGTAATGTATATATATATATATATATATATATATATATATATATATATATATATATATATATATATATATATATATATATATATATATATATATATATATATATATATATATATATATATATATATATATATATATATATATATATAGATTTTCTTACCAAGTAGAGATCCGGATAAAACTAAGACAACCAGAGATCCACCTTTAAAATTACAAATTTCGAAGTATATATTTCATAAATAAGCTGGGAACAGATATCCTTAAGTTTACTGCCGCAGAGGGGAAAGAAATTATGATTTTAATTTTTTTTTTGATAAAAGTTAAGTAACATGAGATCCGGTAATAAAAATGTACCAGTTGAGATCCTTCAGTGTATAAAATGATGAATATACATAAATATAGGATAAGGCGAGATCCTGCACTGTTGCCAAATATAACGTAAAGACATAACCTAGGTCAGTACCGAGGATTTAACAATCTAAAGATGAACTAAGTGATCAATGGCGAATGATGAAATTTAGATTGGCCATATCTCAGTGTTGAGGCATGGGACTTGAGCCATACTTTATGACATAACTACCGAGAGCAAATAAAGCAGTTTTATTGGACAAAAAACATTTTGAGAAAAATATTTTCAAAAAATTTTTTTTCACAAGAAAATTTATTGACATTTCAGGTTTCACTAAGAAATTTTAAAAATTTCTTTTAAATTGGTTTTTGATTTATAAAAATAAAACGGTGTAACTTAAAAAAATTTAAATTGTGATGTTTGAAACCTGTTGATAAATTTCCTTATCTTATTTTGAAAATGAATAATTTGTGTTGACAATATTTTTCGCAAATTTTGGTCTCAATTTTTTTCCGAAAAACTGGTTTATTTGGTCTTGATAATCATGCCAAAAAGTATAGCTTATTGGATCTCATGCCTCAATACTGAGAAAATATGGTCAATCTAAATTTCACCATTCTCGCCACTGGAACTTATACAGGGTGTCCGGAAACAAAGTAGAAAAAAATAACTGTAGATTCCTTAGCCCAAATTAATTGGGGTTCTTCGTATAACATTTTTCAAAGTACTTCTTCGTTGTCAAGTTACAACCCCTTTAAAGGGGTACGTTTTAATTTTTTTTACTCAAAAAAAAAAAATTCCAAAAAACAAAATATTTGGCATATCTACTACACTTATTGAATCTTGTGAATTTTTTTCATCCCATTGAGTGCTTCACGAAGGGGTGGAATGGGCAGTCCCTAATATATTTTTAAAAATATTTTTAAAATCCATTCATTTTACATTTCAGAATAAAATATTTTTTGATTCCCTTGTTAATTCTAGAAGAAAATTCACTAGATTCAATAAGTGTATTAGATATGCCAAATATTTCGTTTTTTAGAGTTTTATTTTTTGTGTAAAAAAATTAAAACGATTTTTAACGTACCCCTTTAAAGGGGCTGTAACTTGACAACGAAGGGTTATTTTAAAAAATGTCATATGAAGAACCTCAATTAATTTGGGCTAAGGAATCTACAGTTAATTTTTTTCTACTTTGTTTCCGGACACCCTGTATGTACTGTTGCGCCACTGGACTGTGTAGACTGATTAGATGAGACTAGAATTGTACGCTAACGGCCGGGAATATTCTGGAATGCCCTAGACCCTGTGAACGGATGTATAAATAAGACATACGGTGGGCCGAGCCTCAGTCTGAAGTCGAACGTGAACGAGTAAAGAAGAAATAAGAAAGAGACTTATAAGTGTTCAAGGGTGATTATAATTAAGACAGTTATTAATCTATTGTTGTTAATTGTAGTGAGTAAGTGGACTGGACTTTCAATCAACGAATCTACGAGTAGAGGTGTTTGTGTGGATACCAAACACGTAACAATTTGGTGTCGGAAGTGGATTGGAAGAGAAATTTCTGGAATATTCGAAAAGGTTCTACAGTGTTCTTCTCAGAAATTAGTGGTAACACGGAGAATTAAGCTACTGGACAGTGTTTGGGGATCTATTTCTGGACTGAATAGTGACTTTAAAGTGGATTTTCGAGAAGTTTCTAGAACATTCGATTTAGAAATAGTTGCAAATACGCGAGTGCTGCTAGTAATAACGTGTTGTAGACTGAGAAAAAGGACTACTAGTGCAATTTCGGGAAAATTCTAGAACATTCTATTTGAAACCTACAGGAGATACGTGAATTGTGTCAACGGGAAAGTGTTGTAGACTTAAAAACAAGATTATAAGTGACTTTTAGTGACAATTCTAGAACATTCGATTTGGAAACCACAGAAGATACGTAAACTGTGTTAACGGAAACGTGTCATAGACTCAAAACAAGACTTATTAGTGATATTTTGTGAAAATTCCCGAACATTCCATTGCACAATTAGTGGAGATAAGTGAATTTTTTTCAACACAAAAGAAGTATAGACTCTACATAAGACTTTCTAGTGCTGTTTCGAGATTTTTTCTGGAACATTCCATTATTAAAATAGACGTGATATCAACATTTTACGGATCTAATAGTGTAATAAACTTTATTTTGAACTGATTTATGTGTCGTGAGTTAATGCCAATAAGAAGAAGTATGGCGGAGAAACAAACACAGGACTTGCTAGCAGCGTTGTTGGAACGAATGAACGATCAAGAAAGAATACGACAAGAAGAGAAAGACGAACAGAGTAATATTATGGAAGCTCAAGAGAGAAAACGTCAGGAAGAAAAAGAAGACTTAAGAAAAATGATGGAGGGCTTGGAAATAAGACGATTTTAGAAAAACGAATATATAAAAAGAAGACTAGAGGAACAGCAGGCAGCCATTTTCTCTCACACTGAAAAATTTAAAGTCGATGTTATAGGAAAAGTCGGTGAAGTGGACAAACAAATCAGTGAAGTTAAAGAAAAAGTCAGCCAAGTTGAAGGGGAAATAACCGAAGTCAGAGGAGAAGTAGCCCAACTCAAATAACAATTAAGAGAGAAGGGGGCCAATTGGTACTGTCGTCTGGTGCTAGGTTACAACCACCTTCCTTCGACGGTCAAAGTTCATGGTCAACTTATAAGAGACAATTTGAGACAGCTGCACGTTCAAATAACTGGAACGATGAGGAAAATGCAACAGCATTGGTATTAGCACTAAGGGGCCAAGCATTAGACCTACTCCAAACAATTCCTGCCGCACAACAGCAAAAACTTTAGCATTTTGGAGGCAGCGTTAGAACTAAGATATGGCGACCAATATCTCGCCCAAGTATATCAGGCTCAGCGTAAATCACGCAGACAACGAGGTGGAGAAAGCTTACCCCATTTTAAATAAATACAATAAAATTATCAGGTTAACTAAAGCTATACAGTGCGGTCCATACAGACAAATTCGTTTTTTGCTTTATTAGCAATTAAAAAAAATCCTGAAACGTCGATTTTGCAAGCTGAACCTGAACGACTAACCCCCGTATCGATTTCTGATATGTGCATAAGTTAAGCGTGCGCTACGCGCCCACTTGGAGCATTGCAAGGCATCCTCCTTTGTCGCAACAAAAATTTGTATATTATTGGCCGCCACGCCGCGCCGTTACGATGCGTCGGATCGAATTCGGTCGTAAGGCTTTTTTGCGTCGTTCGCGACGTAGAACGACACGCCCCCCGCGATTTTGCCGAAATGGCGCGCTCCTTAATCTGCCGAGGAAGTATTTTTTTCGGACGATCGATCAATCAAATTCGGTCATAAGACTTTTTGGCGTCGTTCGCGACTTAGAACGACACGCCGCCCGCGAATTTACCGAAAAGGCGTTTTCCAAAATTAGACCCCCCTCACCGACCCCCCACCCCTCGATTTTTTTTCGAAAATCTCCCGTCGAATGACGGTCCCCCACGAAAGCGCGTTCCTTAATCTGCATATTTACTATATTTCCCATCCGTTTGAAAAAAAACGCGAAAACGCGATCGATTTGATCTGCCTGCAGGCTAAATTAAGCGTCGTACGCGTTTCGCACTCCTATACTTTTTTTGTAGGCCCGGACATTTGCCTTTTCATAGGGGGTCACGACCCCCTTCGTCTGAACTCGGGGTATGTAGCACCCCCTCCACAAAAGTCGCTGCACGAGATAACGGTTGCTCATTGGATGGCAAGGGGGGGACAATTTTCCGGGGCTTATATCTCGACGGCGTTGTACTCGTCTAGTCGTCCCACGCGGACATTGAGGGTACCATTTGTTCGAAAAAACGATTATTTCAAAATTCACCCCCCACCCCCGCGAAAATGCGTGGAGAAACCATCTAACTTTATAAGGGCAAAATGTGCGCAAGAGCACCCCTTTTACGTAAAAAATTCGTTGCGCCCGCGAGAGCTGTTTAGACCGAGGTCACGTTCCCCATTAGCGGATATTTACGTGAAAATAAGGAAATGAAAGAATTCATTAGTCTGTAGTGTTGTTTATACAGGGTGTTTCATTACTGTGTAATCTATTGATATCTTCTTTTCAAATAGAATAAGTTTTACCTACAGTGTGGTCCATTTAATGTGTTTTTGATTTTCTGACTATTTTTAAGATAGATGAAAATTTCAAAAACTATCGAAATGCTAAGTAGATGGCTAATGGAATTAATTCAAAATATACAAGGTGTTCCATTTTAAAAAGGCAACTTTTGCCTGCCACGGATAAACAAATCGCACTGTATTGCTACACATAGTTTAGGAATGTGATTTTCTTTAGTATGTAGAATTTTTCTATTTGAGACATTTTTGTATCTCTATCATAAAAGAAGATATCAAACAGTTTTACACTTATGGAGCATTCTGTATAAACACATACAATAAAACAGATAGTTTTTGTAAGTTATATTTTTTAGACATCCTGGAAAGCTAATGAGAATGAAAAAAGTGATAACAAACAAAATTATTTTTTCTTGTATAAAAACAATTCGTTGATAATTTGGCCATTATTTGTTATGTTACTCAATATATGATTAGTAGTTTCAATTTTCTAATAAAATGATAAATAAGATATTGTTATGTAACAACAAACATTGGAATAAATGATAGACTTATATTTCAAAATGTTTATCTTAATTTAATAAAAATACTCTGGGAACCTTAATTATCCACCGAAGAAAACAGAAAGGGAATGAGCATTTGTAAAAGATAAAATCCACTTGCGTAAGTTATTAGGTTTAATTTTCATCTTATTTTTTTTTGCTTGAACACAATATACCAACGTATCTGGCTTTTTCCATTAATAAGCTCATCTTCTAGCAATGCCGTGCAATATTCTCAGCACTTCCAAAATTTTGAGCGGAAAACTCGAAAAAGCTATTTTATTTTGCTAAAATTCGCAAGAAAGATACCAAATTTCGAATATCCATATACAACAGTAAAATAATTAACACCCTTTTTTTTATCGCAACGCACTACTCTACAACACGCTAAAACTCAAATTATTATGTTGATTTGAAATAACATATAACTTATTTCAAACTTCCCGGGCAATGGAGCGATGTATTTGCAGATCGCCCAAAGAATAATTTCTGTATGTAGGTACGTATAATTCTTTGCTAGAGATTTACTAACAAAGATGAGATCCGCCACGTTGCCAAATTTAAGGATCTCGTCTTGTTTAGAAACGTGAGAGTATATACACATATACAACTTGCTTGTCAGCGCACTCTGGCGGACAAATCTGGAACTACTGGTGTATATAAATAGATAAAAATAGGCAAGGTGAGATCCAGCAAAAATTTTGAATTTGGAATCTACGTTATCGGCTTTACCGAATAAACTCGATATACACGCTAAAAAAGGCGAGATCCGAAATCGGATCTCGCCTTTCAAAAATGATCTCGACTTGGTAACAATATATCACAAAATGATCTCACCTTTCCCCTTTTTACATCTATCTATATATATATATATATATATATATATATATATATATATATATATATATATATATATATATATATATATATATATATATATATATATATATATATATATATATATATATATATATATATATATATATATATATATATATATATATATATATATATATATATATATATATATATATATATATATATATATATATATATATATATATATATATATATATATATATATATATATATATATATATGTATATATATATAAAACTAGAAATTTTTGGGATTGCAGTCAGCAGTAATAACGGTGTTAGGCCATAGATTTCAAAAAAGAGTACTCTTTGTTGCTTTCGGTAGTGTTTATTTCCTTTATCAAGACATTAACACGAGGGTTAATTATATAAAACTTTCATTATCGTCAAATAGGAAAAACTTTCTTGCTTTCTCACGTTAGATATCATTTTATTTAGAGTATAGGTTAGGTTTTAACTGCACTTTTAACTTATTAAATACATATAAACATTGATTAATAAAATATTTCTAGAAATAATTAAATTTACGTACAATTTAAAAACCATGTGCTCAAGGAGCAGAAATAGTAAAATGTTTACTTTTTCTGCTCCGATTGTCTTGACAATTAGTTCTGTAGTGTGCGAGTCATGATCGGTGTTGAACGGTTGTGGTACAACTCATCCTAACCTCATATTGACTGAAGATATCAAAATTACTTTCCGTATACCGGGTGTAACAGGATCATGGTACATCCCCTTTTCTCCTTTAGTTTTGAAGATAACTGATTGAAATTTTGGATATCCTGTATACATAATAAGTGGAACTTTTTGATATACAAGTGATTTTTTTTTTTACTTCCGGTTTCGCCCGAAGTGACAGTAACTTTCAATTTTTAAATAGAGCACTCTGCATATTATTGCATTTTTGAATTGTGCATAATTTTCTGAATCCAACGATACCAAATAAGTGACATTTCAAACGTCAATATTTTTTATAATATAATTTTTAGTTTTCCATTTAAATGTGCCATGAGGGTTCTGGTTTATTCTAAATGACCCGTGTAATGCTAGAAAAATCAAAATCCCGTCAAAAATACTAAATTACGTAATTTATGGGCAAATAAAATTCATTAAACCACCAAAACATGATTCAGCTCTTTATCAAAAAAGTCTTTTTTTATAAAGTGTGTAATCTTTTCAATGTTTTACCTGAATCTATTAAATGTTTACCATCAATTTATAAATTTAAAACTGCTGTAGAGTCACTGTCAATAAATAAAAACTGCTATACCATAGGTGAATTTATGTAAACTTTTTAATTATGGTTTCGGGTTACTGTTAGCTGTACTATTGTATATTTATTAACATATCCTTCGTGTATACGTGTGTCTTTTCTATGTATATTTTATTACATTTTCAATAGTTAGTTGTCTATACTTTTGACTGTATATTTAATTTTATGCTAAAATTATTAAAAATGACAATTTTATAAGTCATAAATATGTTAATATTTCCTGTTGTTACTATTACTAACTCACTTGTACAACTATGACAAAATTTCTTAAACCTGTACTTGTACAGTAGTTTTCTGAAATTAATAAACATTATTATTTCTTCTTTTTTTTTTTTTCGGTTGCCCGACGTTGGACAGTCCTCCCGTGGCTTCCGACGCCTCACGGGAGTCGCGCCAGCACATTAGCTTCAGCCACTCTCCACATCCCACAGGGCTAGTGACTGTAGGTTCCGGAATCGTGTGCCCTAAGCAGACGGAGAGAACCAAAAATGACCGCCTTCTGCATTTGGCCTGCCAGCCACTCAGCTGATTTTTGGCAGGCCGGTATGGTCTTCAGTTCCGAGAGCAGCGTAGGCTTTATCCCTCCAAGTACACCGATTATAAGGACGACCATTTTTACTGAGTAGCCTGGGTACATCACTTGGAGCTCGTACCGGAGATCGCGATATTTGGTCCGTTTCTCCTCCTCCTTCAAGGTGATGTTTTTCTCCGCAGGTGCCGAGAACTCGATAACATACATCACCTTGAGTTGATGGTCGAGGAGGACTATGTCAGGCTTGTTGGTTTGGATTAGCCTGACAGTCGGGAATTAGTAGTTCCAGTAAATCCGGCATTTCTCGTTCTCGACAACGGACTCGATATCTCCGGGGACGTAAGGCAGCACTGGTGTCTGGTTTACCCCGTACGAGTGCCTTAGATGGTAGTATAGCACTCGTAATGCCGCGTTATGCCGGTAAATGTAGGCCAAAATCGCATATAAGGGACATGCTAATAGTAAGTGCATGAGCGATTCCGGCGAAGGTCAGCCTGGTCGATAAACCCAGTGTTTCTATGTTCTTATAGAAGACACCATGCTGGGGTTTATCGACGTGCTGCCGAAGCAGATTTTCGGCATCCAGATGTCTTAGGATGCTTCCGTCTGCGAGCTGCGCATCTTCAGAGAACTCTCCGCATCGCCCTCTCTTGAGGTGGACGACTGCACATTATTATTATTATTATTATTATTTTTTCCGGTTTCCCGATGCCGGTCAGTCCTCCCGTGGCCTTCGACGCCTCACGGGAGTCGCACCGGCGCATCAACTACAGCCACTCCCCACATCCTGCACGGTTAGTGACTGTAGATACCAGAATCATGTGCCCTAGCAGACGGAAAGAACCCAGAATGACCGCCTTCTGCATTTGGCCTGCCAGTCACTCGGCTGATTTTTGGCAGGCCGGTATGATCTTCAGTTCCGAGAGCAGCGTAGGCTTTATCCGTCCGAGTACACCGATTATTAGGACGACCATTTTGATCGAGAAGCCTGGGTACCGGAGATCGCGATATTTGGTCCGTTTCTCCCTCCTCCTTCAAGGTGATGTTTTTCTCCGCAGGTGCCGAGAACTCGATGACATACATCACCTTGAGTCGATAGTCGAGGAGGACTATGTCAGGCTTGTTGGCTTGGATTAGGGAACGAGTAATTCCAGTAGATCCGGTATTTCTCGTTCTCGACAACGGACTCAATATCTCCGGGGACGTAAGGCAGCACTGGTGTCTGGTCTATCCCGTACGAGTGCCTTAGATGGTAGTATAGCACTCGTAACGCCGCGTTATGTCGATGGATGTAGGCCGCAATCGCATATATAGGGCATGCAGATAGTAAGTGCATGAGCGATTCCGGCGCCTGATGGTAGGTCCTGCAGTTGATATCAGGAACCACACGCGGCTACGGTAGACCAAGGTGTTGATAACACCAACTTGACAGGCCATAATGAATCCTTCGGTCTCCGACTTAAGCCCTGCTGATCTTAAAAAGGCGAATGTCAGCCTGGTCGATAAACCCAGCGTTTCTATGTTCTTATAGAAGACACCATGCTAGGGTTTATCGACGTGCTGCCGAAACAGATTTTCCTGTTCGGCAGCTCTAATTGGGGCTTTCAGACGATTTGGCTGAACTTCGGTGACTGACTCTACATCAGCACCTCGCCGGCCTCCTCGCCTGATGTTAAATGCGAGACCCAGTTCATCAGCGGCTCTTTTTGCTGCCTTAAACAATCCTGCTCCCACACCTACAGTTTCATGATGTTTCACAAACCGCAAGAGGGGATCTGAGCTCCTGAAGATGTTACATGCCATACTCAGTACTACTCTGCCATGCGTGTCTGTACTTGCCGCGGAGAGAATCTGTTATTTGTGTTACATCCTGGATGTGCCTTTGTTGCACACCCAGGATGGTGTGGTCTCTCCGGCATCCAGATGTCTTAGGATGCGCATCTTCAAGGAATTCCCCGCATCGTCCTCTCTTGAGGTGGACGACTGCACATTTGTCCAACCCGAACTACATACCAATTGCCCGCGTATATTCTTTGACCACCCTAAGAGCACTTTGTAGTTCGTGCTCTCCGGAGGCATAAAGTTTAAGGTCATCCATATAAAATAGATGGGTGACCTTATGCCTCCGGTCGCTGGGTGGCCCACATTGATATCCGCGGGTTTGGCGGAGCCCAACAGACAACGGCAGCAGTGAGATGCAGAAGAGGAGAGGACTCAGGGAGTCACCCTGGAAAACTCCTCTCCTAAATGCCACCTGCTCTGTCGTGACCCGCTGTGCACCTGATGTTATGGTGAAGCGGGTCTTCCAGAGTGGCAATAGCTGTTCTATGCATCTCACTAGTGGTGTTGTTACCGCAAGACATTCGAGCAAGTACAACAATAGCTCATGAGATGTTGTATTAAATGCCTTGCGGTAATCAATCTAGGCCATCGATAGATTCCGCTTGTATTGCACAGAATCCTGTGTAATACAGCGGTCTATCAGCAGGCTGTCCTTGCAACCTGCCATGCCCTTCTTGGCACCACGCTGTTCGTGTATCTGCTGGAAGACCGGATCAACAGACCTCAGTGTCCTAGCATACAAGATACGTGTAAATATCTTGTAGCAGGAGTTGAGGCAAGTGATCGGCCTATAATTCCTCGGGTCGAAAAGAACTCCCTTTTTGGGGATAAGCACAGTACGTCCCTCGACGAACCAGTCCGGAATCTGCTGCCCCTCGTTCAACCATGAGTTGAAAACTCGCGTCAGACGGCGGTGAGTGGAAGGACATTTCGTCCACCACCAGTTGTTAATGCCGTCTGGGCCCGGGGCAGCGAAGTTCTTGGTACCAACAAGTGCTTGTTGGACTTCCTCCGCACTGATTGCCGGGCACACTTCTTCTGGCTCTTCAAGATGTCTGTGACACAGAGCCTCGAAATGTGCAATTGATGGAGTGTCGCTATTGAATTGACGCGTCGTTTCGTAGGTTCCCTTCCAGAAGGTTTCGACATCTTCTACAGTCGGCGGATTCTCGACAACATGCTGTGGCTCTTGAAAGAGGCGGGAAGGATTCGTACGGAACAAATTGTTTTGTTCCATACTCCTCACCCGTCTCTTCAATGTTTTCTTTATCGCCATGAGCGCTCGGATCCTATCTAGACAGTGCTGCTTGATGGTAAGCATCACTGTCAGATTTAGAGTATGGTGTTGACGTCTTAATCCAGCTGCTATGCGCCGGATCCCGGGAGTAAAAACTCTACCAGTCGTCTTATATTCCACCACACTCTGGATCCGAGAAGCGTGTTGTCTGGCCGATTGTATTTTGTACGATTTTTTGTACACGCCGCTTCGCTTTCTCGACCCCGTGATTGGTTGACCTCTCACGGGGGACGAGTTGCTTCGCGGCGTTGTACACGGCACAGTTGATTTGCCAGATGTCTGCATCTTCCGGAATTTCCTCATCGATGGCCGCGTCCATTCTAGCCAGGTCTTGTGGCTTTAGGTTAGCCCTTGTGTTAAGACTAACCCTTGTCCTTAAGTCTATATCAGTGAACTCTAATGGATGTTCCCCATCAGCTGGTAATTGCCGCGGTGGAACTGCGGCTGGCAGTTCTTTCAGCTGACGGGGTGCCCTTACATAACCTGTCCTGCGCAAGAAGGATACGTGATCTCTCAGGTGTTGTTGAGAGAAGGCGCGATGCTCTGGGTGCATTTCGCACCAAAGTGCATGCAATCGCGCCATGTATCCCCTTCGCTCAGGTTCGCTACTCTCGCGGCAGGTCAGCAAGTCATCCTTTAGTTCTCTCGTCCACTTAAAGCGTCCATGTACAATTGCGGTGTCGTCATCGTTTGGACCGTCCGGTAAGGCCCCTCCCATCTGTCCTTGACCTCCATCCGACTGAGGTCGATTGTGATGGGCTCTTCTTCTTATTATTATTATTTTTATTGTTATTAATCTTGTGACATCACGAGAGCCAAATTGGTGTGCAAATCAAATCTTCGCTCTTATTGAAACGCCTTTGTTATATCTACGCTCTTTGTTATGTCTACTCTTATCCTATAAATGGACCTCAGTCAATTGGATATTGTAATAAAATAAATAAAATACACAAAATAAAACAAATAAATAAATATATGGTTAAAATAACGTCACGTTAAAAACAAAGAGAAATAAATTATGTACTATAACTGATCCAACAAACAGACCAAGAAAATGTCTAATTATTTTAAAGCTAAGACAGCTCTTCGGAATATAAATTAATCCTTAGTTCGATTAATAAGAAGTATTCAGCTTCCCTTACAATAAACAAAATTTATGGAGTTTTAAGAGTTGACAAATATCATAATCATAAAGTTTTTAGCGTTTTCCAACTTTAGTTTGCTACAGCTACAGTCATATAATGTTTCAAAACTTTTCGTTGTGTAAATACTTTCAACATGGATTTGATATATAGAATTTATGAGATATTAGTAAACGCGAATTATCGTATTCTGTTTTAAAGTTCAACTGTATGTCTTAATCACTATTTTTTTATACACAGCCTCCAACTTAAAAAAATTTAGGATCTGCATAATAATTGCTAGAAGAATAGTTAAACAAAAGATGAAGTACGTCATATTAATAATATCTAAATCTTTGTAATTTTAAAATAAATTGCAATCTCCAGATGAATTACAAAAAGTAAAACAAAGATATACCTACATATAGGCAAAAAACATTAAGTTATGGAAAATTTTCTTTGTTGAATATGAATAAATGCAAAATGGAGTATTAAATATAATGCAGTACACAGGAATATCGCTCATTTACTATTTGTTACTTTTTAAGTTTGTGTGCTGATTGATCATCGATATCTCTTAAATTGAACTAACGGAAACTCCTGGCTAATATCTTTTATGGGAAAACATCGTTAAATCTTTTGATTTTTCTGATAGTTGTGTTTAGATTTCAGTAAATTTTAAAATAAAATTCCATTATTATTGAAAATTAATGGTTAATATAATTTTGTTGGAAATAGAAAACAGAAACTGTTTGCCACAAATAGAAATTGCGATGTGAGCACATTAAAAATTCCACGACAGAGAAAATTAGCATCACACCGTCGGTTGTAATGAAATGCTCCTGGACTTATTCCTCTTCATACATATTTGGAGAGAGGCCAGATAGGCTAGAGATGTGCCAAATGAATCGATATTTTAGAGAATCGATTTATTCTTATCCGATTTTCGATTTTTTAAAAAGATTTAATGTAAACGATTTATTTAGTCAATCGACGATTTATTTAGTAAATCGGTTATTCTTAAAAAGTTTCTTTTTATAATAAATATTTTATTAGTTGTGTTTCACTGTGGTAAAATTGGAATATTTTTACACTATCCAATTTGATAGAGTAGAGATAGTAGGTTAGGAAAGAGATGAAGCATTCTGTTTTATTTTTTTGAAATACTTTTTTGTTGTTTTTTTTATAAGAAATAAACATTAATTTATGATTTTAACGTTTTATTTTCAATTTTGATGAATCGTGAATCGATTTTTGGGAAATTAATCTTTTACGGACGATTTTATGCAGAAATCGATTTAAGAGCAACCGATTCCGAATAGATTTGTAAATCGATTTCTTTTGTTTGTTGGCGCATCCCTAGTATAGACTGCAACTAGCGGCCATCAATATGCCGCATACTAGTAATCATGGATAGGAACAGGCTGCTGAATGGCACAGAAAGTCTAATCATATTGGGAATGCCCTCAGATACTATGTCATGACCAACTACGAGTCGACCTTCCACATATTTTTTATATGTTCTTATATAACTAGTGAACAATGTATATATATGTTATATATATATATATATATATATATATATATATATATATATATATATATATATATATATATATATATATATATATATATATATATATATATATATATATATATATATGTATATACCCATTAATTTTTTTTTTATCTGCGAGTTCTGCTGGAGAGTGGCTTCTGTCTGCCGAAGGCAGGAATTCATGGTCAAAAACCAGAAACTTTAGCTTATAGTCGGAGATCTGGCAACTCTGGCCTTGCTTATTGCAATGAAGGATCCACAAGAATCCATTCGTAAGAACCTAAGCTAAGAAAAATTTTTATACTCCACGGCATAATAGAGGTTTGGCTAATTTTCAAGTTAGGAATGCCAATGTGTTTACACAAGCACTGATAAATTTATGAGATTGGACTTGGTAACGGAATTAAGTTATTAAATAAAAAAGAAAAACAAAAAAATTCACGGTAAAACTTTCTGTAAAAAATATATAGCACTTTTGTACAACGGATACGGTCTCATAAATGTTATATCAAACATTTCAATATTTGCTATAACATATATATGTTTTCTCGTAATATTCATAAACTTTCCAATATTCAGGAAAAATATTAAATCGCTTAGTAAATTCATTAATAATGATGAGTTTTATACACAGGGGCGTAGCTAGGTGACCAAAGTCCTAGGTGCAAAATGCGCCCCCCAATTAAATCATTTTTTTTGTCAAATTTTAAATCGTTTAATGCACAAATATATATATTTTTACTTTCTCACCCTCAAAGTGAGGAAGTTATATATTCGTGAAAAAATTTTTGAAAACTTTTATTGCATTTCTGGACGAATCTCGACGAATTATGACGATACACAAAATTTCAGACAGAAAAAATTTTCTGTCTGTGTGTCTGTGTTCGCGATAGCAGCTATAGTTTTTGCAATAAAGCTTTCAAATTTGGTACACACATTCTAGAGTTCAAGGAAGAGATTGAGTTCCGTGATGAGCAAAATCGGTCTAAAAAAAATATTAGTGACATTCTACCAATGTGACTTTTTTTGAAACGTCAAAAAATGTGACTTTTTTGAAACGTCAAAATGTGACGTTTTTGAAACGTCAAAAATTACTTTTATTATAAACTTCACCACACGTCGAGTTTTACTACGGTGAGGAAGTTCTGATCCCCAAGTAATTGGCAGCGGTTTTTATGATTAAAATCAAATATGTAAACTTACGATCTATGCAATGTATTGAACAATAAAATAAGAATAAAATAGATGTATTAGTGCCATCTATTACTTCCTCACCCCTCAAAGTGAGAAAAAAATTTTGAAAACTTTTATTTCATTTCTGGACAAATCTCGACGAATTATGACGATACACAAAATTTCGGACAGAAAAAAATTTCTGTCTGTGTCTGTGTTCGCTATAGCAGCTACATTTTTTGCGATAAAGCTTTCAAATTTGGTACACACATTCTAGAATTCAAGGAAGAGATTGAGTTCCTTGATAAGCAAAATCAGTCTAAAAAAATATTAGGGACATTCTACCAATGCGATTTTTTTGAAGCGTCAAAATGTGACTTTTTTTGAAGTCAAAAATTTCTTTTATTATAAACCTCCACCACACGTCGAATTTTACTACGGTGAGGAAGTTCTGATCCCCAAGTAATTGGCAGTGGTTTTTTATATTATTATTCAAGATCCAAACCAAATCGTCAGAACTTCAATTTAATAAACGTGGCAGATTTCCATCCATTGGTAATAGGATGTTCCCAATTGTAATTGATCTGTTACAAACGTAGTAGCAAGAATAACCCTGGAACTACCATTCATCAATAGATAAAAAAAGTCCATTCACTTTCTGTAATCCTAACTAAAGGTAGATTTTCGCGTTGTTAAGTAGGACGAAAATTCCACTCCAGTGCAGTCCTGTTTTTTATGTCGTGCCGTTATTACTATTTAACCTAAAAAAGTTATTGCCAACTTAAGAATGAGAAAAACTACCTTTCGTTAGGACTATAAAAGGAATGGATTTTATACATTTGGGTTTGATGTATTTATTTGTGCATCTTCGTAAAGTTATCGAAATTGATTTAAACAATGACGGCTGATGAAATTTAGGTTATATCTTAGTATTGGAGCATGGGACCTAAGTGATACTGTAAGATACTATCAAGACTAAATGAAGAAATTTTGCACAAAACAAATTGTGATTGAAAAATGCGAAAAAAGTTGATTTGTATGCCTCTAGGTTATTTTTTTAAATTTGTGAAATAACTGCTAAAATTTTTTTTCTAGAATCAGGTGGAAAATACAAATTTCGAATTTCATAAAAAAATATTGCTTTTTTTATAAAGTTACACCATTTTGAAATTTAATTTTAGATTCATTTTTCGCTGTGCAAATTTCAAAAACGTGCAACTTTGTAAAAAATCATATTTTTTTATGAAATTTTAAATCTGTCGATATAATTTCTACCTGATTCTGAAAAAAAAGTTCTGCAAATATTGCACAAATTGTTAAAAAATAACCTGGGAACACAATATTTTCAACTTCTTTTCGCAAATTTCAATCGCAATTGTCTTTGTGCAAAACTTCTACATTTAGTCTTGATAGAAGTATCAGTTCGGTCCCATGCTCCAATACTAAGATATGACATAGCCTAAATTTCACCAGTTGCCACTAGATTTGAAATAAAATTTGATTATACTTGTTTCGACTGTAGAATTAAGATAACATTAATTGCCTTTAAATGATTTATGCACGTTAGCACGTTGTTATTACTAATTTTCATATCAGTGCGCTACAAAAACTTATGCTCCAATACAACGACAGTGAAAAAAAACAAACGTTTTTGTCAAAGCCTATGAGCTATGGGGCCCTTTGCACTGCACCATGTTTCCATATAATAGCTACGCACTATACAATTTTATTGCCAAGTACGGCATTTTAAAAAAGCGCCAAGTAATTATAATTTATTCAGTGTCAAAATATAATCTATCATAGATGCATTTTCAATTTCATTTCTAGTGTAAAACAATCTTCCATTTATAAATATATTAAGCTTATGTATCAGTAATCCACCTAAACCGTGACGACAAAAAATATTAAAATATCATCGATTTTCTTTACAAACCGTGAAGTTTAGTTGAATAAAATATCTAATGGAATGCAGACAGAAGCGGCGACATATTCAAACTATTCTGTATCTCTTTATGGCTCCGGCACACAATTTTTATACGCACATTTCTATCTTATTTATTGGCAAAACTCGGAACGTTGGGAATACCACATAATGTCGATTTTATATATGATTTTCCGATGTTATACATAGAGCATTTACAAACTTTATTCTCGATCACATTTCTGATTATTCTAAAGGAGAAATGCTTTATATTTAATGTCATAGTTTATTGAATGGCCTATATTTTTAATATGCAGTCACATTATTTAGCACAACATTGGCGTGTTCCCTTTTTATGACGTTTATGCCTCTATTGGTTTGTTCAAAGTAAACCAGTATCACGAAATGCCATTTCATAGACTCCTTGAGACTTTAGTGGCATTTTCTCCTTTGGATTTGTAAGGAAGGAATAAATCTTACGGTCACTTTTAAATAAGTGTTGATGATATTATAACATACTATGTTGTTGCTTTATTTTCTATATTATAAGCTCAGTAACCTTATAAAGACTAATACCTCAGTTATTTGGAATCTTGTACTAAACATATTACGTGAAGGAGAACGCTAAAAGCTAAAGCAATGCAACGCAAGACAAAGAAAGATAAAGTAAAGTAAAGTAAAGTAATATAAAGTAAAGTAAAGTAAAGTAAAGTAAAGTAAAGTAAAGTAAAGTAAAGTAAAGTAAAGTAAAGTAAAGTAAAGTAAAGTAAAGTAAAGTAAAGTAAAGTAAAGTAAAGTAAAGTAAAGTAAAGTAAAGTAAAGTAAAGTAAAGTAAAGTAAAGTAAAGTAAAGTAAAGTAAAGTAAAGTAAAGTAAAGTAAAGTAAAGTAAAGTAAAGTACAGTAAAGTAAAGTAAAGTAAAGTACAGTAAAGTAAAGTAAAATAAAGTAGTGTAAAAGTAAAGTACAGTCAAGTAAAGTAAAGTAAAGTAAATTAACGTAAAGTAAGGTAAAATAAGGTAAGGTAAGGTAAGGTAAGGTAAGGTAAGGTAAGGTAAGGTTCGGTAAGGTAAGGTAAGGTAAAGGTAAGGTAAGGTAAGGTAAAGTAAGGTAAAGTAAGGTAAAGTAAAGTAAAGTAAAGTAAAGTAAAGTAACGCAAAGTAAAGTAAAGTAAAGTAAAGTAAAGTGAAGTAAATTAAAGTAAAGTAAAGTAAAGTAAAGTAAAGTAAAGTAAAGTGACGTAAAGTGAAGTAAAGTAATGTAAAAGGAAATTGAAGCAATGTGAAAGGAAAGTAAAATAAAATAAAGTGCAAATCAACAAAGTTACACACGCTGATACGATAGTTAATGAAATTGTGTCATTTTAATCTTAGTCGGTTACATATTTCACAAATTAACTGATTCCTTGTATAACAGAATATTATACACAAGCTAAGTTATACAAGCCCTTGTTAATTCAAATTCATTACTTATTATTGGAAGCGATATAGGTCCGTATATCATTGGAAGGTTGGATACAAACCCTTCTAAATCTTGTGCAAGGACTGAAGTTTTACGTACTTAAGTATGAACATTACAGTTTGCAATAAAACCGATCTCATTCATCAGATATCAAACTGTATGGGTCACTAGTCATAAGTAAGTCGTATTTTTTTTCTTGCTTGGAAAATTAGGCATAGAAATACAATATATGATAAACCTTACTCAAAGAAAAAATTGACAATCATGAGAGCTGTTAATCATCTATATAGCTGCATTTCTATTTTTTATAGTCAAACCGTCATCGTCATTTATTAAATTGTTTTTCAACATTTCATTGTATATAAGGTGTCTTTAAATTTCACCGACAAACTGTAACCGAGAAATGCACTCTTGCAGAAATTATTTATTTAAAAAATGTTTAAAAAATTCAAAAAAATACCAACTTTATGTTTTTACAATAATAATAAAGAATATAACTAACCACTACATAATACAAGAAATAATAATAATAGACGAAATACAAGTACGTAACTCTAATAATCTAAGTATTGACCAAATAGATAGTGTAGGTTTTATTAAAAATATTTAAATTACCACATAAAAGGTTAAAAAGAAAAAAACTGTTTCAAACCCACAATTACAGGTGACATTCTAACAGCCAGAAATTGGGTCAATTGTTATGTGGATACATTTGCTTGGGTACAGAAATAGTCCGCTAATTATTTTTATATTTCTAAATAATTTATTATCAGTTTTGTTGGCGGCAATTACTACTTGTATTTGGAATTTTAATAAGAGTTAGTATCTGTAATTGAAATAAACTTATAAAGAAGTGTAATGTATTTTCTGAACGTTATTTGTGGCATTCCCTAATTTTTATTTTTCTTTTTTGGGACTTACTACCACATGAATAATTATTCATTATACAAAAAAATATAGTTTGTTACTCAGTATGTTACTGGAAAAATAAACCTATACGCTTGTGACTTTACTTTATGGATGTTACATAAATAAATAATATATGTCAAGTTTACGCTTCACATATTCTAAAAAGAGGTAAATAACTTTGAAAAAGGAAACAGATTGGTTTTCCGAAACATTAGGGAAATATATTATTATTTTTGTATCTCATATTAGTTGTCAAAAAACATCCTCTGACTAATTTTTTGACTTAAAGTTATAAACGCATAGGTTTATTTTTCCAGTAGTACACTGGACAACTAAAAATGGTAATGGTAATGGTGGGGGAGGCTGACGTCTGGCAAGTAGGCCACAGATGGGTCCTTTTTACCAACCCCCAGCTGTCCCCTCAGCCATGTGCTTATCTTGCTCCCTCATTGAATCTTTTCGACCTTCTGATGAAGGTCAGGATGTCACTCATTGCGATGGGGCTCATCTCCTCCTTTAAAAGCGCCTCAGAACCGAAGATACTGTGTCTCAGGCGCCCAAACGCTTCACATTGGCCCAGGAAGTGGTAAGATGTTTCTTCATCACTCCTGCATCTTGAACATGTAGGGCCTTCCTCACTACCTATCAATGATAGATGCCTCCTAAGTCTGCAGTGGCCTGTCAGAACACCGATTAAAAGATTCAGAGTTTTCCGACTCCGTCCCAGCAACCAGGCCGATCTTGATTTGTTCGGCCCCGTCACAAAATCTCGGGTTTACCTGGAGGCCTTGTTGGTCCTCCGGTGCGTTCTCAGTATCCCGTGGGGCCACTCATTGAAGACCGCTGTGACCTACCTTCTTGAAATGCCTAACATAGGCTCAGGCTCGTGACAGGGTTTCTCGGTTTCGAGTCTAGCCAATTCATCGGTCTCACTTGTTTATGCCTAGGGCATCCCCATACTCCTAGACGAGAACTGATCTCATCCTAGGGGAGCACACCGCTTTTAAAGCAGCCTGGCTATCGGAGCAGATGTATGTTATCTGTTCCTCCCCATTCCTAACCTCAGCCCTACCCGCAACCGCTAGGTTGGCGTAAATCTCTGCCGTGGTGTACGAGCCTAGAGCAAAGCTTTCGTGTACTTCTTTGCCTTCCAGATATATTCCCGCCCCGGACGATGGTCTAGTGGGCAACTAAATATATTTTTAAGAAAACGAAGAATTTATCCATGTGGTAGTAAGTCCCAAGAAAGAAAAAGGAAAAAGTGTGATGGGACGTATTACCAATACGTAAAATATTTTATGTTAAATATTATTTTCGTGTTAAAATTTTGATTATTAATTGTAATCTATGGTTGTGATAGTCATGATAGGTGCAAAACGAAAATAAAAATAATTCTTCTTGACATATCACGCCCATATAATTTTGATCATATGCATATATAGATGCATCTCATCAGCTCTATCGTGTTATGTACATAGTAATAATGAGAGAGTCAGATTGAAGAATGGTTGTGTATATTTAATAAACGGTGTTGAAAAGAGATATTTCACTACGATTTTATTCTTCCTTCTCGTGTTCTTTATAGATTGGACATGATACTTATTCTCAATTTCTCTGAAAGCTTCTCTGTGCTCCAAACTTTTGTACATAGCTTAGAATGATATTCTCTATCATAGTTGAACTGTTTTTCTGTATTATCTATTCCTAGGGATTAACTATTCTTCACCTTATTGGTGAATATTTCAATATAGTTGTGATGTAGTTTTAATCTTGAGTGTGATACTGTTTTCCACTATTGTGTCTTCATTCTCGATTATGCATCGAGTGTTACTAGTCTTGGTTCCGCTTCTGTAGAAAATTAATATCTTTGTGGATCTTACGTGGCCCTTTTACTCTGAAACCGTTTCTGCTTCATCATAGCTCTCGGTATGTGTTATTTTCGTATTCAAAATGTTACTGACCTCACTTCCAAAGTTCTCAAAGTTATACTTCTTTATAGGTCGGTCTTTCTATGGTAGTTTTTTTCACACGCTTTGCTCTCTTCTGTGTGGTGTCCATACATTCTTGGTCAAACAAGTCGGCTGTAAGTATAGATTAAAAAATTGTATCCTTTATTTTTTGCAAATCGTTGTCAACTGTTGCTCTCACATCATTTTCCATATTGCTTTTGTTAACATTGCCTTTTCCCTTCTATAATATATTCTTTAGCATTTCCACATGAAATTTTCTGGATCCTACTTGTCGAGAGTCTAAATGTCTTTTAACAATTCCAATATATTTTTTAAATAGTGGGGCGGTTGTATAATTTACTTCTTATGTAAAATAGTTTTTAATCGCTATGATAAATATACTCGTAGTAATGAGGGCTACCGTTTTTAGACTCACCAGTTGGCGCCACTGGCGAGTAAGGTCGTTGTCAAAAGTTACTGTTAGGCGCGGAACAGGTTTATAGGGTTTTATTACAATTATTTCGTACAACAGCAAATAAAGAATTTGTTAATTATGCCTCAGTGTTGTACAGTTCCATTTTGTAAAGAAACAAAAGGCGGACATATGTTTCCGAGAGACAAAACGGCGATTCGCAGGGATGACTTTAATCCTTCGAAACATTCACGTGTTTGTAAGAAACATTTTAATCCTGACGATTATGCGTTAACAAAGGAGCCTATTCCAGAAAACTGTAAGTAATAATCATGAACATTCATTGTTTTCATCATGCTCATGCTTGATATAACCTAACTTTAATGATATAAGACACCTCTGATAGGTACATTAATTTTCCTACTCAGCAAGCAAATTACTACTTTCCCCTTCTGTCATCATTATGTTAAATGTTTTTCAGCTGTTTGAAATGTTTATTGACATAAATTTTAGATTAGCCTGATTTAATCGATGCGTGTCTGTGAATATCTTATCTGTATGTTATATTAATATGTTATTTAAGGTACTCTAAAATATATCTATTTCAATTTTACTGTAATTGTAATAAGGATCAACGTTATATAGTTCTGCATTTGTGTACATATCTCAAATAAAGACATTATATGTGCCGCGTTCTATATTTTAAATAAAAAGTTTCTATAATATGATGAAGGAAGCAGTAAAGTTTTCCGGGACGTCAATACTTTATTATCCTTGGTTTGCATATGTCAAAAACACCCTCTGACGTTTCTCTGACGTAAAGACTCAGGTGCAGAGATTGATTTCCTACTATTACATCCAGTAACGTTAATTTTAAGATATATTATATTCGGTAATATTTTTTAAAATCCTAGTAATATTTTGTCATATATTTCATAGTAAACTAGGAGAAAGAAATTAGTATTTTCAATTTTAAATCGCTCTAATCAATGTCACAAATATTAGTCTTGGTTTTAAAAATATTGTTATATGCAATTAAGGAAAGAAAAGGTACAAAAAAAATAATATGCAATGTATTTTCTACAGAATTATAATTTAAGATAGATAGTACATTTCTATATGAAAGTAAACAAAATAAAAAAATACGTAAGTTTGTACTAGTAGGGCACTCACAACAATCTATTTATACCGTGTGTAAACCGTCAAATGTGGCCAAATGTTAACGAAGATTGATTAAACAAGCGAGATGGACGTAACATTGTGAGTGTATTGTAAGTGGCTGGCTAGGCGCAGATTGGGGCCTGTTCGTACGTTCGCTGGGTGTGTCTTATTCTATCTCACATCATCCTAGCCATCGCTCGTATTCTTTTCCAACTGGCCACACTTTGCGCTTTACATAGGATATAGATCGTCAGATTTTCTGAGTGACCGGAACTACAGCTTTTATGAAAGACGCTCACCATGCGATATATTTATTTCTGTTACACATATATGATAATATGTAAAATATATGGAGACTCCGTAGGTATGATCAAGGTATTTGATAAAGTATGGCAACAAGGTCTCTTTAATAAAGTCATTATATTATTGATTACCTCAGTTGTGCCTGCTGATATAAAATTTTCTTTCTACCGGTTGCTTTCACTGCGGTTGATGAAGTTTCTTCAGAACGTTCTCTACCAATTCTGATGTTTTTCAAAGGTCCTATTTTGTTCCTTGTTCATGCTGATTTACTCTCTATAAGGCAGGTCAGTGTAAATAAGTACCGTCTCCCAATCTTACGTCTCACTGTATCACTGTGGTTTCTTATTTTCGACCAATGCATTTTAATAAAAAAGTTTTACATTATGCAGAATATTTTAAACATTTCACACCAATAGTAGAGAAAAAATAGTTAGTTTGTTCTTATTTTCATGAATTAATATCAACATTATTAAAAATCGTTTGAACTTGGTTGCATTGCAACAAGCTGCTAGTAGTCTGATGTCTGGCTGTTGCAATTTTCTCTGTATGTAAGATTATAATATTCATTGCATTTGTGTGCGCTGTCGTTGAGCTATTAATAGAGATCAGGAGGTAGCGATAAATTCAAGACACTACTATTACGTAGATATAGGTAATATTTTATTGTAAACATCTAATGAAACATTTCCAAACAATATGAAATGATAAAATAAAGGTTTGTAAAGGTAATTCTACGGCTTGAGGCTGTAAAAAAATAGTTACTTACTGACGGCCATATTTACGGAGAAATGCTCGTTATTGTCGAGTGTCCAATAGGAATGCGAATGCATATATAGATAGGAGGATCACGTCGCTTGGCTATTACGTTTACGCCCACTGCCCTATGTTGAAAATGAATATACTTTAAATACGTAGTATTTATAAAACGTCTACGTGAATAACTCATAGATACGTAAAGAATGCGAAATTGAAGGAAACGGCGGTTAACTTGTCTTGTTTAATTATTTCAGAGGATAAAGTGAACATGTGGCTTAGTGATTTCCCAGAGTTGCAATTTAGTGGCACAAAATCATATTGCACAAGTTGTAAAAAGTGAGACACACTTCCTGACGGTCAAAAAAGTGTGTTAGGTAATATTACAGATAGTGACAAGCAAACAAAGTTTAACTTTCTGAAAGCGGAAATGATGGTTGTGTGTCGTGGTGTCGTGAATGAAATTAGATAATCCACTATTAAGGCAATTTTTGTAAAAGTGTATTAGTGGACATTATAGCAATGCTCAGATGCCATCGGAAATGACACTAACAAAAAAATATTTGTCACAAAGATGTGATAGTACTAAACAAAAAAATAAGTTCTGAACTAAATGACTTTCACCTGGATTAGCGTGGATGAAACCACCAATGCTTGCGGTTTGAGGATCGCAAATGTTTTAGTGGGTGCATTAATATTAGCATTATACTTTTAGTGTTGTGATCGCTAGTTAAATATGTGTATTAGTGTTACATTCACCAATACTTTCAGCTCTATTAACTTTGGATGTTAGTAATGGTAATGGTAATGGCGGGGGAGGCTGATGCCTGGCAAGTAGGCCGCAGACGTGCTCTTCTTACCAACCCTCAGCTGTCCTCTCAGCCATGTGCTTCTCTTGCTCCCTCATCGAATCTTGCGAGGAGCTCATCTCCTCCCTTAGAAGCGCCTCAGAACCAAAGATACTGCGTGCCAGGCGCCCAAACGCTTCACATTGTCCCAGGAAGTGGTAAGATGTTCCTTCATCACTCCTACATCTTAGACCTATAGGGTCTTCCTTAATACCTATCAATGATAGATGCCTCCTAAGTCTGCAATGGCCTGTCAGAACTCTGATTAAAAGATTCAAAGTTTTCCGACTCCGTCCCAGCAACCAGGCCGATCTTGATTTGTTCGTGCTCGTCACAAAAACTCAGGTTTGCCTGCAGGCCCTGTTGGTCCTCTAGTGCTTCCTCAGTGTCTCGTGGGCCCACTCATTGACAGCCGTTGTGACCTTCGTTCTTGAAATGCCTAACATAGGCTCAGGCCCGAGACAGGGTTCCTCGGCCCCGAGTCTAGCCAATTCATCGGCCTTCTCGTTTCCCGGAACTCCTATATGTCCCGAGATCCACACCAGTCTCACTTGGTTATGCCTAGCCAATTTTTGTAGGGTATTCCCACACTCCTGGGCGAGAACTGATCTCGTCTAGGGGAAGCACACCGCTTATAGAGCAGCCTGGCTATCGGAGCGGATGTATATTATCTATTCCTCCCCATTCCTAACCTCACTCTTACCCGCCACCGCTAGAATGGCGTAAACCTTTGCCTGGAAGACCGTGGGGTACGAGCCTAGAGCAAAGCTCTCCTGTACCTCTTTGCCTTCCAGATATATTACCGCCTCGGAAGACGGTCTAGTGGCCACTCGAGATCCATCGGTGTAACACACCAGAGAGTCCGGGCGGAAGTCAATTCTTTCTTCACTCCACTCCTCCCTACTGGGAAGAGTGAGAGTGTAATTCCTTTCCAAACTTAGCTGATCTTTCGCTTCTCTCACCTTTAGGACAGAGAGAGGAATTTCCCTCTCCTCCAGTTCAGCAATTGCTGCGTGACCTTCAGCTCTGCCTGAACACTGCCAGCTCCCAGAATCCCGCATTCTCAGATAGGCTGCCATAGCCTCCCTCTTTATCCACGAGGGAAGCGTTGGCAGGCCTAGCAGAACCTCCAGAGCAGCTATCGTCCTCATTGCAACTTTGAATGTTATCGAACTCGTCAAAATAACCACAAGGTAAGATATTGTGTCATACATATGGTGACACACAACCTTGCTTCCATCCCGGAGTTGGCGCTATTTTTATCGTTAGTGTTAGTTTTCTGTGGTTAACTGAAAGAGATTTTATCCGCAAAAATTCGTGATATAAACGCTAATGGGTAAATAGATATTAAGAATTAGAAATTGCTGTTTATGTTACATTTTCTCATGCTACTGAATTTCGAATTTACTAAAAAGAAAAAACAAATGTCGGAAATGTTTTAGATTATTTGTTTAATATTTAACTAATATTGATATGATTGTCGGTGCTGTGTCTTATATTGTTTGGAACTTCCATTGAGATCCTATCAGAATTCTGTTCATAGCAACTATTTTCTTTGTTCTGGTAAGTAGGGAGAGTTCGAGTACAATCCGAACATCCTGTATAATATAATACAGATACCGATTATTTCAAAATGTTGCATTTCTTTAATGGGACGTTTTTTACACTTCTGAATACTGGATTAATATAATGTAAACATTATTGAAAATAAGATACAAGGAGCAGATCGAATTGTTATCAATGGCCATTAACGACCTATTAGACTAGTAACAAGTTTGATAGCGGCGCCCGACGGGTTGTAACTAAATCGATTTGATTTTCCTCTGATTGATTTATCTGCAGATACAGCATCCCCACAGGAGCATATGTTACAAACTGTTTCTGTATTATATCTATACTCTTTGTTAATATTATCATGTTTAGGAAAATTACCATTTTTAATCGAATCCTATATGTATATACCTATTATATACCTCGTTTAATGCATTATCATTGTACAAAGCAGAGTGGGCCAAAAAATAAAAGTTCGATTTAAAGAACACAATAAACAATACTGTTACAATACTTGCGAAAAATTGCTTACTAATAGATGGGTAAAATTAAGGAAATATCCAAACTATTGTTAAATATTTTATTTTCATCCGTAAGAAATAATTTTCGATTCGTGTAACAATATGAACTAACGAACCAGTTGAAACAGGTATGACCTTGTCGGCTATTGTTTTATGACTAAGTCTGCATTGTTTATAAATACACATTATGACATTTTCAGTTATAGCTTGATTGTCGTGAGTTATAGACGTGTTACTATTGGAATAGGTATATGACAGGGAGTCGTATTTTTTCTCATACAATTATATTTTTACACGACTAGTTTAAAAGTTAATCTGACCTCATTTTCAAGTTAATAATAAATAAAACATGAGATTTATTTAAATTGGTAAAGAGAATGGCAAATAACAAATGATAGAAAATTAAGATCTGGGTCTTGAGGCCCTAACTGTGCTCCTCCATCACCAATTCATCTAACTGGATACGATATGTCCAGGAATTTAGGTTGCAATTATCCTAAAATGTGTTGGGACACCAACTTGCATAAACGATATACATTTGAATTATCCATTGACATAAACCAATCCTGGTAGTACCGCACTTTTTGTGTATGGTAAGGGTACAATTGGTGTTGCCTCAAAATGTTTTTTAGCTACTTGTTTCAGGATATTCATCAATTACATTAGGAACATTATCTTCTACTAGCTGTATCCTGTGATTATTCCTTCATGATTACCTACTCGATTTATAGAAAAAGTATTTGTTTCCTGAGAACATAATGATTATATGCAAAAACCCCCGTAGGGAGGCAGTCGACCTTGAAGGTACATTTCCCCATGGAGACGTCTAATTAATTCCCATTGGCAGAAAGTGCATATCAGTCATTTCTGCATCCATTAACTTTTTTATAATGAGGAACATTTTCAGTTGCTAATTCACTTCAACCCGATTCACTTAACAATCAAGTAAATAATGGTCCTTATAAAAAACTTTCTAGAAATCCGTTACCAAAAATGATTACTGAAGTAAGAAATGTACTTATATCCTGTAACAATCTTATCACTTTAGCTTTAAATATGAGGTTATATGGGAGTCGTTCCATGTGAAATCGTCTAAAAAAAATTTTTTTGTTGCTCCACTCTTTTAGATTTTGCTTAAATCTGAGAATCTTCTTTAGGGTTCCAAAGAGCATTTAGAAAACGTCATTTTTATGCTTTAATATTTATAGCTGTAAAATTTTTTTATTAAAGATCTACACGTTCAAGATGGCATTTCAAAGCTGAAAGATAGTTTTTGTGCAAAGAATATAAGTTCACACAATCAATACCCCCGAAAAATAACACGGTGCGGAGATTGTCATGTTAAAAATAATCAATTATAAATAATATTATTGAACTAGAAAACAACAAATGACTGATCTTTTTGCTTCTTTTAAGCCACCTGTACACGCACAAAGGATGAAAATAACAAGACGAGCATTACAGGCTTTTGAAGTTCAAGGTAAGAACTAAATATCCTGTAAGTGTCATATTCTTATCTCGTAGTCAACACATTCATATTATAGCCTAAATAATGCGATTTTTTTTAAATTTAAAAATTTCAAGCAGAGATTTTTTTTATAAAGAGTAGGCCGAACGAGTCAATTGTAGGTTTTATTTCTTTCACGATAAGTGCACTTTTGATCTCTGAGAAATATTAGCTGGTTGCATTCAACAGTCGAGACACTGGAGTCATTTAAAACTCATGAAAAATCAGTAAAATATACGTATTTTCAGCACCGTGTTATTTTTCGGGGGTATTGATTGTGTGAATTTATGTTATTTGACAAAAACTACTATATTTTAGCTTTGAAATGCCATCTTGAACGTGTAGATATCTTTAGTAGAAAAATGTTTACAGTTCTAAGTATATTTAAGCATAAAACTGACGTTCCTTAAACGCTTAAAATCGGGCAGGCTGGAACTGACGCATGCGAAAATTAAATGACAGTGGATTTCCTTCTTTGAAACCCTAAAGAAGATTCTCACAAAGTTTGAGCAAAATCTAAAATAAGCTGTTTGGCTAAGATACATAAATCAGGAAAGTAGGCGCGCATCCTATTGCTTCAGCAATTGGATCGCCGGCTTACCACCTATCAAAATGCTTAATGGAGAAGTTAGAAAATTTACCCATTGCACCACCTAGTTTCTCTGTGATAAATTCCAGTGATTTCATCTAAAAGGTGAAAAATATCCAGTTACAAGAAGGTGAAATTTCTCATTTGACATTTGTTCATCGCCTCCAAGTATTCCGATACCACAGATCTTGGATTACCTTAGGGATCTATTCGAATTAAACAATCTATCAAGATGTAGTAAAAGTATATCCTCAACTTACTAAACTTTGCATGAAACAAAATTACTTTCGATTCAATGATAACATTTTCGAACAACATGAAGGAACAGCAATGGGTATTTCTTTGTCATCATTGCCAGTCTCTTCTTAAACAGATTCGAAACAGGAGAATTCGAGTATTTGCCCAGGGTTTGGCTTAGGTATGTGGATGATATTTTTGTAGTGTTTGATACAAGTCACAGATATAAATAACTTTGCTTCTAAATTAAACACTCCTTTTGCGTTAGTTAAATTAATATATCAAATTGACAATCCTGGAAAACTACCATTTTTGGATTTATTAATAGCACATGCCTACAAAAAAAAGTTCTGTTAAAAATTTTTTTTGACGCATCAATTTTTCTCTACGACCCCCTATAACTTCTATAATCCCCCAGGGGGAAATTTTTTGTGAAAATTTCTATAAGGGTTTTTGGGGCCGTTGATCATGAATCTGAAGTCCAAAATGAATTTTGACATAATGACAGCTGTCAACAAGCTCTCAAATTTCATGAAAAATGTAAAAAGTCAATATTTGGAGCATATTAAGCATATTAAGCTTCTTTGAGCTGCTGATCACGAATCAGAAGTCAAATATGAATTTTGACATAATATTTAATGAAAGTTTTGTATCTAGCACTATGTTTTTCTTTGTCGTAACTAAAATGGATAAAGGTACCCTTAATAAAAATTTATGTTGATGACACAATTCTTGCTATTCTTGAAAATGAATTGGATAATATATTAAATTATTTTAATTAGTACTACGAACATATACAGTTCACAATGGAAACCGAATGTGAAAATACACTACCTTTTTTAGATGTATTATTAATCAGAACAAACGAACAAAAGATTATCACAAATTGGTACGAGAAAGACATTAGTTCTGGGAGACTTATCAACTATCACTCTCAACATCCCTTCAGACAAAAATTTAATATTATGTTAAGTATGAAAATAAAAATTTTAAAATTAAGTAATGCTTAATTCCACGATCAAAATATGGATATTTTTAAACAAAAAATTAGACAAAACGGTTATTCTAATGAATTAGTAAACTTAATTATTAATAACACCACACTTAGTAACACAAATATTGCCATAACAAATCAACAACTAGCTGATAATAATAATAAAAAATATTTCAAACAACCTTAACTTGAAGGACTTTCACCACAGATGAAACGAATGTTCACAAATGAACATTTTCTAGTTTTTTGTCACACGAAAAAAGTGGGAAACCTATACTCGACAATGAAGGACAAATAATTGTTTGAGTATAAATCAAATTCAGTATATAAAATTCCTTGCAGTCGTGGGGCAGTATATATTGGACAAACAAGACAACTGTTAAAAACTCGGATTAATGAACATTCGTAGTTGGGTAATGCAAGACATATTAACAAAAAAGGAATAACCGCTCTTGCAACACATCATTTCGAGTTAAATCTTGATTTTCAATTCGATAATACTAAAATTTTGGACAACTAACAAAATTGTAAAAAAACGATTAATAAGCGAAATGATCAACAGACACAGTAATACTGTCAATAAAAAAATGGACACCAAAAATTTTAGCAGAATTTACAACAACCTGATAGAAAAATATATAAAATTATACCCATCCTTGTATACATAAATGAACTACAAATTATTGATTCTTTATTTGAAATTTATTACAAACGTATTTGTTCGTTCACTTCTTAACTGATATATGAATAAATAATAATAACGTTTTTTACAGAACTAATTTTTAATATTCTTTTTTTTCAAAGTTTCTTTGATAAATATCCATTAACGTTCAAATCTTTATACATATAGTAAATTGTTTCGGTACTAACTGCATTGAAATATTTGCTCTGAAATTCTATATGTTATGCTCTTTTATTAATTTTTTTGCAATATTTGACGTTAATAATTGTGTTGACAAAAAACCAAATAGCTGATTAGGTAAGCGTGACTAATAATTTTTTACAAATGTTTTACAATTTTTTTTTAATATTGTAGTTGTAATTATTTATATTTTTTTAATGTTTTTACATTTCTTGTTGAGTTTTTTTTATTGAATTATATGTGAGATTAGGAAATTTTTGAAATTTTAAATTTTTCTCAAAATGTTTGCATTTTTGTTTTAATTTTTTTTTAATATATTTCTATCTTTTAGATGTATTAAATTATATAGAATTTGTTTATTATTTGCTGTAGTCTTGAAGAACACAATAAATATTGTCGAAACGTTGACTTTATGAGAAATTGAGGTTCTCTTACATTTTTATTGTCCGATATAATTCCGATAAAAAAACATCAACATTTTGACATTGTGACAGCTGTCACAAGGTGTAAAATTTCGTAAAAAATGTAAAAAGTCAATATGTCAAAGTTTATTTTTGACTTCTGATTCATGATCAGCAGCCCAAAAAACTTAATATGCTCCAAATATTGACTTTTTACATTTTTTTACGTTTGTTGACAGCTGTCATTATGTCAAAATTTATTTTTGACTTCAGATTCGTGATCAGCGACCCAAAAAACCCTTACGGAAATTTTTTCAAAGAATTTCCCCCTTAGGGGATTATAAGGGGTTATAGGGAGTTGTAGAGAATTGACGCGTCAAAAAAATTTTTTGCCAAATTCGGTTTCTTTGCATCAAAATACATGGGGAAAGTTGGGCATGATCTCTAGGACAGAAAATTTTTTTTGTAGGCCTGTGTAATTTGATCTAGTGAAAATAAGTTAGAATTTGATATACATACCTACAATTAAAAGTGAGGGTTTTTTTCAAATAATTACAAGAGAAGGTATTATAATAAGCGTGTTTTATGGGCATTATGTATGCCCATAAAAATATCACACCAGCAACAATCCAAAATTTGAAGGAAAGGATGATAAATGTTTTTAGAGGCATCACTCTGGCAATTTTATGAACAGTAGAAACCTCATTCCAAAGACGTATAGAAATATGTGTCAATCAAAATGGGCAACATGTGGAGCACTTTTTATAATATCTTCTCTTGAATTACAAAAAAGAAATATTTTTCATTTTTATTGCTGAATTTTGCAGTTATTGTTCAATAAATCGAAAATGATTACAAATAATCATAGAGATGTACGTACAAAAAATGTTCGTTTTTCAGTTCTACATCAGATCGTCTAAAAATATGAAAACGGCTGAGTGTCATCATACAGATGTCTTATAACTGGTACTAACATATTTTTTCTTAAAATCGATAATTGTGACTAGTGATTTTTTTAATATACATGTGTAAATGGAATAATTTCATCAACAAAAAGAATCATTACATCGAAGTGGTTGGGAGAGAGTCAATAATAATACAGGAGTGGAAGGAGGCCACAAAGAGGTTTCAAAAAATGTTCTGATATACATGGCATTCCATTCAAAAAAAATTTTAATTGACCCTGTAGAATCGTCTTGGCTCACCCTGTATTATCGAAAATAATTTCCGGTTATAGACTTTTTTGTCTAGTTTATTTATTTTTTTTAAATCAAGTTTCTAGCTGCCATAGAACTCGACATATCGAAGTCAGACGCACTATTGCCTCACCCTGTATGCAGAAAAGATACCAGTACTTTAAAATATATATTCCTAAGGACGCTCATCATTGTGCTCAATACAAAATGGCGAGTTTTAATTTTTAAGTTTATCGCCTATTAAGCTTCCCGCTCAACAAGTAGAGGTTTGAAAAAGAAAAGGCCTTGATTAAGGATATACCTGCGAGTAATGAATATTCTGTAAGTTTAGTTGATGATAAATTAATTTAGAAACTCTAATTTAAAGAAACAAGAGACAAATTCTTCGACCTTTCAAACCGAAAGAGAAAATCCGAAATTGGTATCGATTTCATACGATTCTCGATTTACCTGTGACACGGGTAAAATTTTTAAATATGATATATATGACAGTGGTTAATTCGTCGGAAAATAAACTGCAAGAACTTTTAGGCAATCCGAAAGACAAAATTGAAACAAACGGAATGTCGGGGATTTACGAAATTAGCTGTGTGGACTGTAATCAACAGTATGTTGGACAAACTAGACCATGAATTCAAATTAGATTCAAGGAGCATATGGTAACAGTGTTGCTCAACATGCGTTTGAGAACAAGCATAAAATAGACAGTAGCAATTCAAGATTAATTAGGAATATAACATATATAGCTTGATGCATTTGAAAGCTTGAAAACAAGGTGTAAAAATAGCATGAATTGTGACAGAGGGCAAATCCCATATAGCCCGTTCTATTGGTTAGTGAGTCACGGATCGCCAAACCATAGTTTAAGTAGAAATAAAGTACATTGTTAGCATAAGATTAGTTTTAATCATTTTCAGATGATGTTAACTTGATTGGCAAATCGCGCGTCGAGTGCAGTATATGTGTTGGTATTTTGTGGAAAATCACGTCAGTGTCAGCTTCATGTAAAAGGTTCCAACCCACGTCAGGATTATAAATTTGTTACTTACTTCACTGGTGGTGCTATTAAATTTTTTTAAATCAAGACAATCTTAATCCAAAAGTGAATATTTAAAAATTTTTTGTTTTTGGACACATGGCATATTCATATGATTTTCCCCATAAGATAACACAAAGAATCACCTCATATATTATTGAAACGAACTTAGTAAACACCCTGTATAATGCTTTGGTAAAACAAATGTTAGCATATTAGTTACATATTATCAAAACCTACGTATTCTGTAGCTTCATTACATTTAAAAACAAATTAAGTTCCTCTTCTTGGTAAAAGTTAAAATACAGAGTGGAATGAAAAATAATATTAACTGAAAATTTTTTGCTAATTATTATTTACTAACTTTTACAAATCTTATCACAGATAAGTATAACATATATCTTTTTAAACAATTATTTTCCCGGCTATTTGCCTAAACGCTGAAACTTGGATTACAAAAAAGATAATATGCACATTATGTTCAGTACTGAACTTAATATGCACATTATGGTCAGTACTGAACATAATGTGCATATTATCTTTTTTGTAATCCAAGTTTCAGCGTTTTTGGCAAATAGCCGGGAAAATAATCGTTTAAAAAGATATATGTTATACTTATCTGTGATAAGATTTGTAAAAAGTTAGTAAATAATAATTAGCAAAAAAATTTTCAGTTAATATTATTTTTCATTCCACTCTATATTTTAACTTTTACCAAGAAGAGGAACTTAATTTGTTTTTAAATTATTTTATTCGACCCCAAGGGGTATTTGCACTATATAATTTCAATTATTCTGTTCTCTGAAGCCATCAATGTTTATTACATTAAGGTTTACAAGTTTCCTTACTTTGGATTCTTTAAATGTGCTGGCTACCCTGATGACGCAATGCAAGCAGAAACACGTGTCGGTAGATATTTTAAAGTGAGTGGCAACTGGTGAGTACCTTGTGTTTTATTTATTTTTGGTTTTACTAGACAGAATAGTTGAAATTAAAAATAACATTATTGAGTCAGTTGTACTGAACATAATGTGCATATTATCTTTTTTGTAATCCAAGTTTCAGCGTTTTGGCAAATAGCCGGGAAAATAATCGTTTAAAAAGATATATGTTATACTTATCTGTGATAAGATTTGTAAAAATTAGTAAATAATAATTAAAAAAAGTTTTCAGTTAATATTATTTTTCATTCCACTCTTCATTACATTTGTTTTATTTGATCAAATGACATCCTTCATTTACGTACTTTCTAGTTATAACAGAAACCACCATTAAGCTTCAATTGGCGAATAGACAGAATGTAATCCGACACATAATGTTTAGATTGTAATTCTGTTTAAAATTCGGTTTGTATTTGATAGCACACGACTCTAAATGAATAATTTTCCATATTAATTTAGTTCCATTATTTCAGAATGAATATAAACCGTGAACCATATTGTGGCTTTCTGTTAATGTTCTTAGTGTTCGGGTATGTTATTTACATCATCCCGCCTCGTAAAGGAAACATCTAATTCTACGTCTGGAGATTTCATGTTGATATAGGCATAGAGCAAATTATGATATAATTATAATTAATACTGTATCATTACTAATTTAAACGACAAATTGCGCTATCTGAAATTATCGTTTACAAGTTAGTGTAAACGATATTTGAATCGATTCGGCAACAAAAAAAATTACATTAAAGTGGAGTTAATTTAATTTGTGAATAATGCAAAATGAACTTAATTTGTCCATAATTAAGGATACTAAATATATAACTAGATTGGTTCTTTCTGTCTTTTACAAATGATGTAAATATCGCCACTGATCAGTTTTATTCTAAATTGTACGAAATAATTGATATATATGTGCCCCAGTATAGAACATTTAATCGTAATTATCCAAAATGGTACTTGGCAGATATAATAAAAAATATACGTAAAAAATCAAGGCATTTTGATAAATATAAAAAAACTCAATCAAACTATCACTCTCAAGAATTTAAACGATTAAGGGCACTTATAAAAACACAGTCTAAGCTAGCATACAAAATTTACATTGAGAAGGTTCAATCCTCAATTTCTTCTGATTCTCACAAATTTTGGTCATACATTCACTCAAAAAGAACCACATGTAGAATTCCAGGAAAAATGGAGTATGAAGGAAACTATTTTGATTGTTCACAGTCTATTGTAAATGCTTTTGCTGCTTTTTTCCAAAATGTATGCTTACCTAAGCGTGATAACCATAACATTGCTGTGAACCCCTTAACTGTGCAAAATAACTGTTCGATTAATATTGTTTCTGTGACCGATATTGAAATTCAAATAGCAGCTAAAAAATTAAAAAACAAAATGACCTCTGGCCTTGATTTAATACCCTCATTTTTAGTCAAAGATTGCAGTTATGCACTAAGTGCACCTTTATTAATATTATTTAATCTAGCTTTGAGGACAGAAACATTTCCCGATATTTGGAAAAAGCAAAATTTGCCCAGTGTTTAAAACAGGTGATTCTACAGTTATTAGTAATTACAGAGCGACTGCAATTCTCTCCAATTTTGCAAAGGTCTTTGAGATTATCCTCTATGATCGCATCTACTTGTCGGTCAGTAATAGGATATCACTCTACCAGCATGGATTTGTAAGTCATCGTTCAACAATAACCAACTTGACCATTTTTACACAATTTATCTCTCAAGTTATTGATGAGGCTGGACAGGTGGATGTGATCTATACTGATTTCTCAAAGGCCTTTGACTGTATTGATCATGTCATCTTATTAAATAAATTGGGCAATTGGGGATTAAGTGATTCTTTATTATCACTTTTACAGTCATACCTCTCTAACCGTGAACAACTTGTTTCATATAATGGTTTTAACTCCGCATTATTCATAGCCACTTCAGGTGTCCCTCAAGGTTCTAACCTTGGACCGCTTCTCTTTTTACTTTTTATCGATGATATTACCTCTTACATCAGCAACTGCAATAAACTATTATTCGCTGATGATATCAAGCTATACAAGAGAATCTCCTGTTGTTAAGACTGTGCACAACTACAAAAGGACATTGACAGTGTTCAAAGTTGGTGTATAAATAATATATTACATCTTAATGGTTCCAAATGTAAGGTTGTCACGTTTACAAAGAAGCACTCTAGTATCGAAAATGTTTACACTATTAATGGCACGATATTGTCTAATCATAGCTCCATCAAAGATCTTCTAGTCACATTTGATCGTCAACTTTCATTTATTGATCATATTAACCTAAATGTAAAAGAAGCTACAAAGATGCTTGGCTTTATAATTAGAAATTGTAAATCATTTACCAATATTAGATCATTAAAAATCCTTTACTTTTCATATGTAAGATCTAAACTCGAGTATGCGTCGCTTATTTGGTATCCATATTATTCAAATCATAAATTAGTCTTAGAAAATGTCCAAAGGAAATTTTTAAAATTTTTATCATTTAGAACTAATACGGCGTACCCAGAAAGACGTATAGATCAAAATTTTCTTTTGACTAGGTTTGAAGTGACTAGTTTAGAACTGAAGAGGGAATGCAGTTCTATTTCTTTTTTATACAATTTGTTACATAATAATATTGATTGTCCTGAATTGTTGTCTCAAATATGTTTTAATGTACCAAATTACAATTCTAGACATAATACCACATTTTTTCATCCTCATGCTAGAAGTAATGTTCTTTTGAAATCACCTATTCATACAATGTGTATATACTTTAACAAAATTTGCCATTTATGTGATATTAATAATTGTACAAAAAATGTAATTTTAAACATAGCCATGAACAATCATTAAACAATCATCATTGTATTTTTTTAGTATTGTATCTTTATATTATATAATGCATATTATAAGAATCTATTCTTCTTTTCTGCTTTCTTGTTTGTTATATAAATTAATGTATACAATCAGGTGTATTTATAAATCGTTTCTATGTGTATACATATATATTGAAATTATGCAAAATTGTCCTGTTATTAGTTGTTACCTGTTGGGCAATAAAAGTATTATTATTATTATTATTATTATAAGTATTATTATTTAGGGAGTTTGGATGTCATCCCAGAGATGGATTTTTAAATCTAATACTACATTCCGAAAAACGCGTAATATAATAGTAATAAATTAATCTGTAACATTTGACAGTATACTTACACATTAATGAAATTAATTAATTAGCTTTTGCATGTAGAACCGGCACTGTTGAGCGGTCGTCAACCACTGAGAATTATACTGGCACAGATGAGCGACCGAGAATTATATTATGTACGTATCATAGTCTGCTTCACGTTCCAGCCACGAAATAAGAAATCGTGCAACGTCGCATGAAGACCTGTTATTCCGAATAATGGCCACTTGTGTATGATTATGTATTAAAGTGTCTATTTACCTCAAATCAGTGTTCTTTACAAGTGATAATTGCTCAAGACTTGTAAATTAAAGTGCATTAAATGTAGATAGTGTTGTATAGTGATAATTTAAAATACAATCTAATTGTTCGCGAGTTTTTATATGTTTTATTGCATCCGTACGCATATAACCTAAAGTAGGTAAATAAACATGTCGACACGGTGTTGTATCCCCGGTTGTAAGTAATTACGACTCATCTGTAAAAACTGAGGGCGTAAAAAGTGTTTTTGGATACCCTAACGACGATGGGTTAATACAAAAATGTCTCAAAGCTGTTTCTAGGAAAGAATAGACACCCTCAAAACATTCTGTAGTATGTGAGTTGGATTTTGATTCCTGTGAAGTTATCAAACTTGACAAATAAATACCTGTTACCAGATGGAAATTATTGCGTGTAAACCAAAATTGAAAGATAATGCCATCTATTTTCCCATACTTACCTAAATATTTGTCAAAAGAAAAGCCGATTGTTCAAAAAGAGCTGAATGTATTCGTATACGCCGAAACTAAATCCAGTAACATGAAATTTAATACAAAATTTTGGAAAATAGGCAGCTAAAATCGAAATTCAAATATTAATTAATAACGACCTCACCGTAAAAGTGTTTGTAAAGGAAAATTGAATTATATTTTAACCAGTTAAAGTTTATTTTAAAGTTTGATATGAAAATTAACAGATGGTCACAAATTTAATTAAATTTAAATATACGGATTATCCAACTAGTTCACAAACAAATTGTATTCAAAATACATTGCAGCAGGCCTTGTTGTATTTAAAACAAGCCTTAAATTTTACTGAAAGTATAATCGGGAGAACCTCCAATAAGGAGAATGTGGAGTGCGTCAAGACAATCCTATCTTTCATGATTTGTTCAGCATTTGTAAATGTTTGTGAAATTAAATCATTACCCTAGATCACTCCTTATAATCCATCGTTTTTATCTTTCACCTCTTCATCTTTCCCCTTTTCCTATCTGAGCAAAAATACGCGTGTTAATTTAATAGTATGAAATATTTATTATTATTGTTTATTTGAAATGAATATGCAATAACTATATGGTTAATAGTATATGCAATAATATGATATTTCATATTATTAAGGAGCTTATACACCTTCGTGTTGATTTTGCTGTATAATTGAATATCACATGTTTTTATGTAGAATCTAATTCGTGATTCTACATAAAAACATGTGATATTCAATTTTACATGAATTATTGTAATATTTAATTGACCAAGCAGAGACCACTGTATAAGCCTATTTTATTAAAAAAATAAACTAACCGGCAACCGCAAATAAGTGGATGCTGTGCCTGTGCTCAGTTTCAATAGGTATACATCTTCGATGCGGCACGAGGCGCTGTGTTGCCATATGTAGTTCATGGCTGGAACTTAAAGAAGGCTGTGGTACGTATCTGGTGTCGCAGGACGGGTCCCTTGGCGACTACCTGCTTATTAATATTTTATTTAGTTTTCATCCTTGCTCCATGCTTTTTGTAATTTGTTTAGTTCGAAAACACTCTAGCTAGCAATCTGTTGTGTGTACAGCGACTATAAAGACATTTCTCATTTAATTAAAATTTTCTGTTGTGTAGTGCGTTAGTAGAGATAAAAAATGGCGAGGAACTCCGCGTCCTCAGAACGACTGATGTTTTGTGTGATGTTATATGTAGTGTGGGGCACTAGACTGTCATACGTAAATCCAGCCCAATGATTAGTAAATTCGCTGTGATGGAACACGTGTCGTCGAAAACTAAATGTTAATTGGCTTCCACCAGATGGATAGGACGCTGGAGATACGAAGTGCTGATGATGGTTAAATGATGGGCGAGAGAAAAAATGGAGTTGTTAAATAATGTCTGGTGTTTAAAACGAGAAAACTTGGAAAGTGAAATAAAATAATTTAATTACAAAATTAGCTATTTTTAACAGAAAATATTATAAGCAAGTAAAATTTTGCGTCCCTGATATAGAAAATCTCTTTACGTAAACTGACTAAGACCTAAAAATTCTAAGAAAATATGTGTTCTTGCTGAAAATAATAAATTCTTTATTTTACGTTTTCCTCAACTTAGACTAGCCGGAGTGGTAACAAGTATGATAAGTATGAACTTGTTTATTCGAAAATATTCATATTAAAACAATCATGAATCAATCGAAAGGAAAACATTTAACTCGAGACTCGATTCGAGATGAACATCAATTTATACTAAAGGTGAAGAATTATTTCATTCGTGAAAAAGGAAATGGTAAACCCTTGTTTCCATTTCAAGCTGTAAAACAGCAAACACCTGACCAGCGTGAAATTTTGCAAATTATATCATATTGTTTGTGAATCGTTGACAATTGAGCTGAATAACATTATTTATGGCTTTTTTCCTTTAAGACGAAAATTGTAATCTTACAGCGTCCCGACTATAGTGTTATTTAAAACATTATATTATGGAAAAAGGGAATCAAACTCTTTTATATTTAAAATTGATTTATTACAAATTTTTATCTGCTTCATTAAAACTGTAATAAGTAGTTGGCTTTATGACGGTGACCTGAGACTTAGGACCTCAAATCATTCTAGATTTATAACCGGGCATTAACAACTACTCCAAGATAATTTCATAATAAAAACACAACACGTCCTAAATTTTTTATAACACGCAATACTTCTAACTTGGACTTAACAGCTATAAACTTTTATTGAAGGTTTGACAAATGCCCTGATAAGTCAGTTATAAGCCAATAAAGACTAAAATATAATTTAGTTTTGATATAACTTCTTGAAGATTTTTTTAAAACTTTCTTTAAAACAAAACTATCTTTAAGTGCACTTGGTATATAATAAATCTGGCATAAATCACTAGTTTATAAGCTGGCCACTATAAAGCACTGATAAAACCAAAATAAATCTAAAAGGTATTTAAATTGTTACTTGGGTTGTTACGAGTATTTACAGCAGTAAAAAACAACAATATATACTTTTATCCTTTTCGGTTCGTGTTGTTTAAAAATTATGTTGACAATTCTCATTCTGCTCCATTTCCATGTAATTAAAACAAACCACTAATAATTAATAAAGCGTTAAGCAGTTTCTGTGATAAATTAAATTCCGTTGTTTTAACGAGGTTATTTATCCAGGAAGTATAACTGTAGCTGTGGCAGCCATGAAATACCTCATCCAGTGTTATAACCGAATTTTGTGTGAAAGTTTGAACATTTACATAAAATTTACAGTTCTGGTTTGCCTTCATTAACACATTAATGAAAATCGAAACTATACCGAAATCACCTACAAAATTAACAAATTAGCTTATCTTAATGTTTACTAAATATTAAGATTTTAATTAGTTTAAATAATAAAATAAAGTAAAAGATGGTTTAAATTTATTACTCTACAGGGTTTTTCAAATTGAATGAGGAATTCTGTTGCTGTTGAAGAAGTGTGTTCCGAATTTCAGCCTTATGACTGAGATACAGTGTGACCACAGAAAATATTTTGGTGGAATATTGTTTCTATAATGAATGGTAAAACACATCGATTTCTATTCTAGAGAGATAACTTTTTTAGCCATAATTTACATTCAACCCCCTCGAAACCTATCCGTACTAGGTACTTTTTAAAATTTTCAAAAGGTAATAGGGGTTGATTTTGAGGGTACACTTGATTTCAATAAAAACTGGTACACTTTCTTTTAGCTATGTAAATCATTCGTTCTTTGATTGATATTAATAATCTTACAAATGTCACTTTGGCGTTAATCAGTGGCGTCATTATTAAAAATGGTTCGACATCTAACAGATATTCAAAAATTTCGAATTGTTTCTAAAATTGAAGATGGTTGGTCCATAAGAAGACTTGCTGCTGAATACAATGTGAGTAAAACCACGATAATGAGTGTTAAAAATCAATGGGAAACCAACCAAACGGTATCCCGTAAAGTTGGTTCCGGTAGGCCCAGAAAGAGCAATAATCAAGAAGATGAAAATCTTATAAATTACCTAATAGAAAACCTTTTTCAGACTGTAGTAAATTCAATTTCAGAGACAAATTTCCCTGCTTCGGTATCTACTGCTTGCAGAAGAATAAAACTACAAAGCGACTTGAAGAGTTGTTCAGCGGCTAAAAACTACAAACTTTCAGAAGAAAAGAAGCAGGGTAGGATTATTTTTGCACTCAACTATATAATCAATGATGAAAACTTCTGGGGACAAGTTGTCTTTTCTGACGAAAAGGTTTTTAAATCCTGTAACGATGGACATGTTCGCGTATATAGGCCTCCTTCCACTAAATACAACGAAAAATATACTTTCGATCCACAAATATCAGGAAGGTTTTCAGTCAATGTCTGGGCCTGGATGAACCTAAATGGGTTAGGTGTGTGTTGGAATAGTGGTGGTCATCTCAATTCCATTAAATATATTGAAATATTAGACAATATTATGTTGCCGTCAGTAATAGAGGTGTTTCCGGAAAATAATTTTTTTTCCAACAAGACAACTGCTCCATACATATGGCCCATCGTGTCAGTCAATGGTTTCTTAATAAAAACATAGAGTTGTTACCGTGGCCATCTAAAAGTCCGGATTTAAATCCAATTGAAAATATATGGGGACTAATGGTGAAACATATAAGAAAATTAAATAACCATCCAAATAATGCCCAAGAATTGGAAGGGATAATTGAAGACGCTTGGGAGAACTTGTCGCAAGAAGTTGACCTTGCAAGAAATTTTGTCCATGCCTGCAAGACTTCAGGCAGTTTTAGACGCTAATGGAGCAATGATAAAATATTAGTTAATTCTGTATTACGTAATTGAAGTTCATTTATTTCATTTTTTTTATTGTATTTTTATATTCAGTTTGCATCGTTTACATTTTTTTTTAATCTCAAGTGGTATTTTTTGTTCTTATTTTAAAAATAGAATTATCATTATTCAGTTAGTATTTTAATTACAACCATTAGTAGAATTATCCGTAACAAATATTATTTTTTTAAACAATAATATGGCAGAATGGCAGACTTGAAAATGTTTTGAAAAAGTTATTTCCTAATTATTTTTTAAAATTCCATTTGAATAAAATAAAAGAGAAAGGTTTAATAAGTTTAAAAACACAAAGAAAACCGATATCCTCCAAAAAACCCAGGTCCGGGGTAAATCACCTCTTCTCCACCTCCCTCTCGACATGCCTGGCCAGCCCTATTTACAGACATATGCACACAACTAAACTATTAAGATTTTAGATTACAAGAGTTGTACCAGTTTTTTTCGAAATCAAGTGTACTTGCATTCTCTAATCAGTGGTTTGTTCAGTTCCTAATTTAAAAAAATCGTTTTTGAGAAATTAATCTTTAAAATTTCACATATGTAGTAAAACGGTATTTATGAAATAAATTAAAAAGTAATGGTATAACAAAAATTCATTATTGTATGCAAATACAGTACTAAAAAAATATTAGTAGCTACAAAACTACAAAATTGTTGGACATGAGCACTGAATTATTTTCATCGCTTGAGGTGTATACCTATTTATATTAGATATCCCTCAAACCAACTACCATATCCAGGGATAATTTAAACACTTCATAATTCTCTGATTTCATATTGAACATTATAAGCATGGAGTGTTAAAAATTTCGATATGCAACAGCAGCTGGTTTCTTTATGTCAATCCAAGTTATACTGTTAATCGAAAATTTAGATAAAAAGCAGATTCAGGAAATGAATGGATCTCCCTTTTACCGGCAAAAACAACTTATTGGGCATTATTGTGTAGTCCAGTTATAAAAGACCGAATGAGATAAATTTATGCTTGGTCCTCGAGAATATTTTTGAGATTTAAATTTAAAATGTCATTTAAAGTAGTCGAACTGTGTGAAAATATTGTTATACTGAATCTGAAAGGTTAGTTTTTCATCGATATTGGCAAAGGGTTGTATAAATATCCACCAAAGTGGAAAACATCGCTTGCCGCTCAGTCTCAAAGCTTGTGATCATCTGTCTATATACGGATATTTAAATCCTACCATACTCTTGATTATCAAATATCGATTCCCTGGAAATGCTTATGGCTTCTGTTTAGAGAGTTGCAAATGCCCTGTTCAGCTACAAAAAAATACGAATAAAACAGACTGTCGTAATTTTCATATAATGCATTTCGTGACCCAAATCTATTATCCAAATTGGAACATACCACTTTTAGTTTAACATTTATGTCGTTTTATTTATTGCCTGTTCTAGTTTTATCAATTTATGGTTGTTGTGTTGTAAATGTTTCAACCTATATATCTGAAATTCAGCAAATCACAAAAAATTACGAATTTGATTGAAATAATTGGCGATAAATTAGTTGGTGGAAAACTTTTTGATGTTATTATGCAATTTAAATGTATAATTTTAATTCCGAATATCTTAGAAATGGCGGAATAGAAAAAAATATATATATATATATTCATTATATGTCTATTGTACACCACTTACTGAAATTTGATTAATTTGCGTTGAACATTTTGAGAAATTGCTGTTATGTTGAAAATATCCCACTTTTTAAGGAGATTTTGATCATATCAGCATATAATTCCAAATGTCTCGAAAAATGTGCATCCCATGTAAACATTTTAGGTGCTGATAAAATACTGCTTTTTTCGTACATTGCCTTATTTATTTATATTTTTTCATTTTAAAATGATATAATTAGTTGATTTTTGTTTGTTTGAAAGGCTGTAATTAATTAACTGTCCATATATCTTTAAATGTTTTTTGGAATAACTATTTATCTAAAGAAATTACATTTACAATATTGTTGCATCTCAAATAGAAACAACGTGTAACAATAAATGATGAATTATGATAATGAAATATAGAATGCCTCAGGGAACAGCTTTAGGACCTATTGTCTTTCGGTTTACATAAATGGATTGTTAATATGTTCAATACGGAGCAGAGGGGAAATTATAGGTTTTGCCGATGATACTGCCATCGTCAATTAAGCAAATTCTTGGGAAGGACTCTTTTAATAATAGACTAATAATAATTATTAATTTTGAGGAAAAGCACTACTTACCATTCAGTTGTAATGAATCAAATAAACCATCTTTTGAAATTTTAAGATAAATGCATAATTATACCTGACAAAAAAATCACATTCAGATTCCTACATGAAATGGAATGTACATATAAACTTTACAATAAAAAACTACTTACAATTATCTATAAATTCAAGCTTAAAATTTAGTTAGTTAAAAATACTTTACCATTCTCTTGTAGTCATCAGAATTACTGCATACTTAGGTGGAATGGTGTTTTAAAACCCATTTAACTCTTTTGGGAATTCTGCAAAAATGATTTTTAAAAATGATGCTAACTAAGAATCCTATGTATCCATCGGACTTATTATTAAAGAAACAAATTAATTTGGCATCAGGCAACTTTTATAACTGAATTTCATTTTTTATTTTATTTATTTTACAAACCCAACATAATTTGCAATCAAATTACAGGGTAAGATAATACAGAAACTGACACAGAAATGTGTGCACAATAATGATGTATTTACTGTCCAGCCGGAGAAAGTAGGCCCGCGCGATAAGAGAGAGTATTACCGATAAGTCACCTACTTCCTGCGAAACCAGGTTGAATAACGTAGGGCATGTTTAAATCTTAGAAAAATCTCGAGAATTTCCATTGATGAAACCGAAAAACCGCTATGAGAATGAAACTACTAATTTTATGTTCAGTAACACGTTAAAGTTGTGTTTCGTAGTTTATAATCAAATATAATTATTGTTGTTTTTCGTCTAGTGAAATATATGATATTGGACTTTTCAATGTTTAGCGGCAGTTCATTAGGCACCACGATCTAATTTTAACAAGGTCGGGTTTGAAGCATAGCACAATCTGAAATTGAGTTAATTTTTACATCATCTGCATACAGTATTGAATAACAACTAAGCTGCAGGTTGATGTCATTAATAGAGATTATAAGAAATATTGGTTCGAGAACAGATCCTTGCGGAATCCCAGAGTGTGACATAAAGGTGGCAGACTTGAAAACATGGCATTATATAAATTGGCGGCTATGTAACAGATAACTAGAAAATTAATTTATGGAATTGTTATTTGACTGAAACTGAATTTTTCCACTTTTTCAGAATGAGACCATGGTCTAGTCTCACAAGCGCTTTTAAAAAGTAGGAGTAAATGACATCAACCTGTTCGCCAAAGTCAAGAGATATTGAGTTACAAAGAATGTTGACTTTCGAATTCTTGCTGTCAAATCAGAGGATAAAACAATGTATAAGAAAGTTTCAAAAAGTTTGCTAAAATTATTTAATATAGTTATGGCATGATAATTTTCAATTTCCCATATATTTCGTTTTTTGTGGTTTAAACAAACGTTTTTTCTGAATAAATATACAGGGTGTCTTTGAGAGGTCTCTACAAAAACTACCACATGTTTCCGAAACCAAAATAAAATGATGGAACCCAATTTACCTTTAATTTTAAGAAAATCGTTTTTTTAAATAAAAAATGGATGCTATCAGCTATTGGATTCTTGCATTGTAGAATAATGTGTATATTTTTCATAGGTAACAAAACTTTGAATAGAACATTTATCAATTTGTCATAGGAGAAAATTAACATATTTTTGATTTGTTAACGTCCGTGCAATTCTATGACCCCTAACCGATTTCAAATGTTAACTGCCATTTGGTCCTGATTAGAAACGACTCTTGCAGCAAAAAAGGGGTACAGCCTAATATATCTTGCAATTTACGATCCTCACAAGCATTGGTAACCCGATAAACGACAGTTACAAACGTAGGTAAAAAATAATAGCTTTTCTAGACCAGACGATTTCTTATTAATGACCATTTAAAAAGTAATTAATCATGTCGTAAGGATAAAAAGGAAAAACAAAAATGTACTAAGATAATTGTTGTTAATAGTTTATTTCTTTTTATATGAAATTAATATTAGGCATTTTATAGTCCAAGCTGATTAGCTAAATCTGGAAAATATGAATATTAATTTTTCATACGCTTGTTTAAAATATGCTAAAAACTTCCAAAGAAATGAGTTGCACCTTGAAAAATAGATTTATTTCACCTTTTTATGCCAAATTAAAGAAATAATAATAATATTTATCAATGACTATATTTTGATAAAAACATATTCCCGGTTCATAAGTAAATACATATTTTTTGATACCCTTATACAGGTAAACTTTGAAATTCTGGTTTGGGACTTAAAAATACTTACAAATTACTTACTATATTGCCACAGAACTTGGAAATATGTGAATTTGAGATTCTAATTTAACAGAACTCTTTAAGAGCTCAGTTCAGAGGTCATTGCCGAAAAATACAATAGAAAACATTTATTTAATCATATGTAACATGGCGCCGGAAGACTCAATTTGAAGTTATTGTATTTATAATTTAATTCATCTGAGGAAACTGAGTTCTCTTATATTACTGAATTATTTTCATCCATATTAATCACCATACATAATTTTTCGTCTAAAATATATATAATATATAAGAAGTTCCCCAAGGTTATCATTTAAGGCCCCCTTTCTTCAAAATTTTCATGAGAGCCGCAGATGAACTCGATCTCTCATTTGACATCAGGCGAGGAGGCCAGCGAGGTGGCTGGAACTACTCGTTCCCGACGGTCAGGCTAATCCAAGCCAACAAGCCTCGACCATCAACTCAAGGTGATGTATGTCATCGAGTTCTCGGCACCTGCGGAGAAAAACATCACCTTGAAGGAGGAGGAGAAATGGACCAAATACCAAGTTATTGAAATATTCTTGAATTTCCTCTTGGCTTTTTTGTGTCCGAAGTCCCTTTATGTTTTGGCAACTTCTCTTTGAAAGTCGATGATTGTGCCTCTCAATAAAATTGAGGCACCACTCCACACCAGGAAAATTGTCATTAAACTTTGGAACTGATTTTCCCGATCTATCCAAATACTGCTTTACAACCATCCTTAGATCCATGCATGTTAATGGGCTACCAAATTCTGCTGCCGCAAGTAATACATCGACAATGTGTCTTTCTTCGACTTCTAATAAGACTGGTTGACCACCATGTTTTTTAGGTGCTTTCTATTCACTTTATTCCATATTGTTTTCGTGGGATATTGTATAACTGCTCTGCTTCTTGTTAAGATATATGCCTCCTCTGCACGGCCTCAACTGCCCTTTGTAATTGTCGTCATTATAATCCTTATATCGCCTTGACCCAAGTTTTTTCTTATAAATTCGGCCCATTGTTTGATCTACAAAAATAAAACATGCCTAGATAGGTAGGTACCTAATGATTTTTTTGTCGTGTAAAGTCACCAAAGAAAGGCAATTTTTTTAATTAATTTTTCATATTTCATAAACACATGCGTGAAAAAGCTTGACATCTTGGAAACAGAATCCTTACACAATAAGTTTCAAAATATCTTAATGGTACTTACCGCAAAGATTCCTCAGTTCACCCCCAGAACCCTTAGCATTCACCACTTCCGCGGACACGATTTTTCGAGATTTTCTACACAACTCAATTAAGTTTAACACATAACTTATATGACTTCTCTTTTGTTACTAACTTGTCGATACAAGTTTATTGTCCGTTAGACCAGCTCGTGCGCGCCTCGCTATTGGTTGTGTTCCGCAAATCAAATTAAAGTTGTAAAAAGCAGGAGCACGTAAAGTCACCCATAGCATGTAAAGTATCCCCGCTCTACGGTACTTTTACTTTTACTATACTCAGCTTAAAATTTTGTTTTTTCTTTTATTTTTTATAGCAGCGTTATGAATTTAAGTTTATTACCGTAGTTGATAAGTTTATAGTTTAATATAAGTATAATATTTAAGTATAATAATTTACGCATATTTTGTACTGAAACTTTGTCCTGCAAGCGGGGTTACCTGTTGGGTAAATAAAGCATATTATTATTATTATTATTGTTTAGTGGAAGTATTTTATTTAGTAAAACACCCTGTATGCATTTTCTAGTTTGTATTTTGTTATTTAGGGAGCCGATATTGTCTTCTTATCTCAAAATAAAATAAATAAACATAATATTTACTGGAACATAACCTTGTTTATAATAATATTCATTTTTCTTATCATTCTATTACCTCCACTAACAACCGCTCTCCGGGTAAATGAATATAAATTACCGCCGTGACATCGTTAAGGAAATGTATTTAAATCTCTGTCAAGTTGTAAAAATCACACAATAAAAAACTTAAAAGTATTATTGTACACAAAATGGGTTGGACATGAAACAAATTATATGCAAATGAGTGGTACACAACGTCAAGCAGCACTGTATTATGTACATAGTGTTATACAGCTTTGTCACATGGCGTGCAATTTTATCTTTCATATTGTTGGGAAATAAAAAGAATCTTTTGTTTGTGTAAATAAAACTTGTGAGTATGAGTATAAAACCCATGAGTTATGCAAAATATTACTACACTCCTGGAAAGCTACGTTCATTAGAGAAACGTTTCCTTATACATTAATGAAACTGTGCATCCACGTGAAACTGTAACATTGTCAAAAATTAATTTGTAACTAAATACTTAACTTTTGATGTCTTAATATTGAATATTAAACATTTTGATTCAGTACGTACAGGGCGATTCCGAAATAAACCGAAGACAAACCTAGGAATCAAAGAAGGTATACAGTGTGTTTCACTGATGACGGACCAAGCGGTGCATGATGATAGAAGACCTCAATATGCATCGATTTGACCCCCATTTGTGTTATGCAAAATTTGTTAGTTTTAGGAATTATTTACGTTTTCGTGTAATTTTAGCCAAACTCCGGTTGTGACAACAATATTCGTCATTCTGGCTTAACTGTTAGTACTAGCGACAAGATTTTTTTGAACGTAGTCCAATAGTGAACCTATTATCCTGGAAACAATTTTTTTATTGGAATTGAAACTATTTGAAGAAAAAAAAACCTTCTTTAAATTTTATTAAAACAAAAATTATTCCTTAACTTAAAAAAATGTTCCCCAGGATAATAGGCCCACTATTGGACTACACTCATAAAAAAAATCATGAAGCCTATACTAATAGTTAAGTCAGAATGACGAATTTGGCAAAATACACAAAAACATAAATAATCCCTAAACTAAAAAAATTTCGCATAACACAAATGTGAATCAAATCGATGCATATTGATGTTCTCTATCACCCTGCACCGGTTGGTCTGCCTTCAGTGGAACACCCTGTATAAACAATTTTTTTATATTCTGGTCATTTTCAGATAAGTAAAGCGATTGTAATTTACGTAATCCATACCTACAGAGTGACAAAAAGTATCACACGTGTCTGAATGTTGAAATGTAATAATTTTTTCAAATGTACTCATACTGACGTTCACTCCCAAGTAACAATTTTAGTTTTAAAATGCACTATAAGATAACCTCAAAGCTTATATCTAAGACTACTTATAAACGTAAATAGCCTTAAAGAACTCCATAAAACTGTTTTAAAACCCGTATAAGAGTACAGGGGCCCACCTTAAGAAGGGCTTACATGCCTCTTTTAAAACTTGGAAGTTTTAATAAATTTTCCAAAATTTTATTCGTAGAGTATCTGGAGAGTATAATAAATCCATACTTGGTTTAGCATAAGTACCATATTAAAACTTAAAAGGCACATCACAAATGCTTTGAGCAAACGTTTTGTATTTAATAAAGTAAACACAAATGCAAATAAATATATTGCTACGCTCACTTGATTCACGCACGATATATGGGCCTCATGCATGGTTATAAAAAATAAACATTTGGTGACATCTGAGAAAGATTCAGCTTATAGATGGACTACTTATAATGAAGTACTGGGACTACTTCTAGTGGGCTAAAATTGTCAATGACGCAAAGTGTATTGTAAAACATGGGTTAGATATTTCTTATATATACATTCGATCGCTTCCTAAAAACAAAAGTTAAAAAAAATACGTGACTTAAAAATAAATAAATCCGTAGCACCTGATGGTTCAGTGTTAATAAATTGTTATTAGAAAACATTTCTCTTAGGTACAAATAATTACATTTTTTTTGTTCAATCCGGAACATTCCCAATACAGAGAAATAATGGCGACAGTTCGTATAAACCCTATTAGTTTTGAACATTTCTACTTCAAATATGTTTTGTCTTAAAATGCCTATTAAATTACCAGTTGCTCTTTAAGTATGTCGATTTGTTCTTATTTTAAACCCTTTGAGCACATAAAGCAACTGCTTTAAAATCTGTAGGATTTATGGTGCCCACATAATATTAATAATAGTAATATTTATTATCAATTTCAGAAAATTTAGTACAAATACATACATTTAAGAAATGTAGTCAATAGACCTAAATTTAACACATAAGTATGCAGATAATAGAATTGTATAAATAATAATCTATAAACAAGAAATAAACATAACATAATACATGACACATAACAATATATATAATATTTTACAGACGTTAATTAACACATAAATATACAGACATAAAATAAATATACAGAAATAAAGTTTATCTAAATAATAATGTATAAACATAAAGTAAATATAAAATATAAAATTAATATAATATTACAGACATCAATTAAGCAACAAATAAGGTATAAAGTATAAAATAAAATACGTTATATAGAAAACTAAAATATTTATAAAAAAATTAATATATTAATATTATTATATTAATATAAAATATACATATTTTTGTGTTTACCTTATATTAATTAAAAACACATTGATAGTATAACAATTTTTTCTTAATAGTAGTTTCTTAATTCTATTTTTAAATTGGTGTAAAGTGTTTGAGAATTTTTTTCTTCCGATAGTGCATTGTAAAATTTACAGACATTGTAATATAAATCCCTTTGATACATACTCGTATTGTGTTTATCTGGTTGTAAAAGAGCTTTATTTCTTGTTGGGTAATCATGGCTATTACCAACAGTGGAAGAAATGTTTCGGTTTTTATGAGCGAAACAGAGCATTTCCTTAATATATACGGAAGGAAGAGTTAATATATTTTGTTCTTTAAATGAAATTTTGCATAATTTTCAGCGCTTAATACCGGTAAATATTTTAATTGCCCAGTTCTGTATGACAGAAATTCTATGTGCCTGTGGAGATAGTCCTCAATGAGTAAACCCAAATTTTAAAATGCTGTGAAAACAATCAAAGTAAAGTAGGCGTACAGTTAAACTATTACAGTGTCTACTCACTGATCTTAATGCATAACAGATCTTACTAAGTCTATCATATAGATAAATATATGTTCTTTCCAATTTAATTGACTATCGATGATTATACTTAGAAATTTTGTAGAAGTCGCATATTAAATTATCTCATCCTCGAGCAAAATTGTTCTATTGGATAGACCAACTGAGCTTAATTTAAATATAATGCAACATGCTTTTTCTTTATTTATAGGTAATTTATTTTTATTGACCCAGAAGCATAGTTGGTCAAAGTTTGCTTTTATTATGCATACAGCATTATCAATATTGGTGTCTGTTACAACGAAATGCAGATGACACTCTGCATATTATACTTGCAAGGCATTAAATTTCTGAAAGTACCTAGCTAAATCATTAATAAACAGTACAAATAAAGTTGCACCTAGAATTGACCCTTGTGGTACTCAAATATCAACGTTTGCTGACTCTGATTTAGATTTGTACCCTTTGATACCTATTTGTGAGATACGACATAAATCATTTTAAACAAATTCCATGTATACCATATCTTTCAAGTTTAGATAATAATATCACGTGATTGACACAATCAAAAGTTCTGGTAAAATCTATGAAAAGGCTAATAGTTGAATGTTTATTGTCTATACTTGGTACTATTTCGCTGATGAAGTCATATAGCGCGCTTTTCAAACCTTTATTCTTAGTGGAGCCATGCTGTTGGGAATCCGGCATATTATATTTTAAAAGGTAGGTAAGTACTTAATTCACCATTGACTACGCTTTCATATACTTTTGATATGCTTGATATAATATTTATTTTCCTATAGTTGACCACTATCTCAGAGTCTCCTTCTTATATAACGGTTTTATTACAGATTTTTTTTAAAATAGAAGGGAAAATCCCTTGTTTCAATGACAAATTAATAGTATACGTTAGAGGCTCTGATATGTGAATACAAATTTAATATATAATTAGATATCTCATCCTCCTCAGATGCATACGAGTTTTTTAGTTTTTGAATAGTTTCTTGAATATCTCCCTGAGATATTTGTAAAAAGAAAAAAGATTTATCTACAGAAGATATATTTGAGTATAAAAAATTAAAATCTATATCTGTATCTAGGGAAGCAGTAGTAGGAATATTTACAAAGTGTTCATTAAATTTGTTAGTTGCTTGTATATCGTCTAATAATATATTATTTTTTTTTAATTACTTCCTCACCCTTCAAAGTGAAAAAGGTATGTATTCGTGAAAAAAATATTAAAAATTTTTATTGCATTTCTGAACGAATCTCGAATTATAACGATACAAAAAATTTCAGACAGAAAAAATGTTCTGTCTGTGTGTGTGTGCTGTGTGGTTCATGATAGTAGTTTTTGAGATAAAGCTTTCAAATTTGGTACACACATTCTAGAGGCCAAGGAAGAGATTGAGTTCGTTGATGAACAAAATCGGTCCCCTGGAACGGGGTCTACCGGGCCTCTACATTTCTATTTGTAACTTTACAAAAAAATTTATTCGTGATGAAAGATTATAAATTAGATCTATTATAAAAACCCATTATAATATTGTGTTCAAATGTTTAAATAAAGCTATAAATTAAAATTTTGTAAACATTTTGGCAGCACTATAAAATTTGAATTTTGATTGACACTTCTTTAAAATTTGAAATGTCTAAAAAAAATATATTTGTGACGTTCCACCAATGTGACTTTTTGAAAAAAAAATTACTTTTATTACAAACTCCACCACACATCGAGTTTTGCTAAGGTGAGGAAGTTCTAATCCCCAAGTAATTGGCAGCGGTTTTTTAAAGTCTTGGTGTTTCTTTGTTCTATTTGTTGTAGAGTTAATTATAGACCACATTTTATTGTTTTCAGATACAAGTACCCGATTGTCATTATATTCTAGTTTTACTTTGCCTAACGTTTGTTGATACTGTTTATTAGCAAACGTATACGAGTCCTTAAACTCTGAATATTTTCGGCTTATATCAACATACATATTCACTTTATTTTATAAGTCTATTAATTCTGTGGTATACATTATATTACGTGAATTTGTTGGTTTATTAAGAATACGTTTAAATGGAAAGCAAATTTCAAAGTAATAATGCAACATATCAGTAAAGATTAAAAGCATTCTCTGCATTATTCTCATTCAAAACGTTTAACCAGTTTTCGTATTTCAGGTATTGTGAGAAACGTGTAATATTTTCTGTACTGAAACTTCTCATTTCTGTGATATATTCATCATTATTAATATTATTATTACAATTGACATTAATTAACTGAGCATAATGATCAAGTAAATTGGATTTAAGGACTTTAGTACTATACAATTCATTATTTAAATTAATAAATATGTTGTCAATACACGGTTTAGTAAAAGCTGTTACACGGGTTGCTGTGTTAATAGTTTGTGATAGGTTATGTATTGTAAGTAGATTAATTAAATTACTTTCATTGTACTATTTTCAAAGAAGTTTGTATTAAAATCACCAGCTAGTATTACTACTTTATCAATGGAAACAATTTCCAAGATATCTGATAAAACTTCAACAAATTCATCATAATCTCCCGTAGGGGTCTGTAAATTATAATTCTAATTATATTAAAACTTTGCAATTCTATACCACAACATTCAATGATATATGTATCTGATATATCTTGTATTAAGGGAGTGTCGGAAGGTTCTAATCTTGGACCTTTACTATTTCTATTATTTATTGTCGATTTATGCACTGAATTGAAGTGCGACAAATTAATCTTTGCAGATGATTTAAAAATATTTAAGAGGATAAATTCCGTAAACGATTGTATATATCTTCAAGGAAACCATAATATCGTCAGCAAGTGGTGCGGCATGACCAAAGTTGGTATCAATGCTGCTAAATGTAAAGTAGTGTCTTACACAAAAAAGAAAAATTGCTTTAACTACAACTACAGTATTAACGACACTGTTTTAGAGCGCATACAAACAATTAAAGTTTTAGGTATATATTTTGATTCTGAACTGAGTTTTGTCGAACATATACATATCAAATTTAAAGAGGTAATCAAAATGTTAGGATTTATCATAAGAAACTGTAAATCATTTACTAATTTAAATTGTTTAAAATCATTATATTATTCCTATGTACGATCAACACTTGAATACGGATCCATAATCTGGAACCTTTACTATGTAGTTCACAAAGGTGCGTCAGAGCAAGTTCAAAGAAAATTTTTATCATTTTATCATGTAGAGACACAGGAATATATCCTGAGAGGGGTATAGGTAACAATTATCTTCTAAGCACATTTCATTTTGAAAGTTTAGAGTACCGGCGAATTTGTTCTATGCTACTTTTTCTGTACAAATTATTACATAATAAAATTGACTGTCCTCAAATTTTTTCACAAATTAATTTTTTCACTCCAAGAATGCATTCTCGACAAAATCCCACATTTTACACTAAACGAGCCAATACCAATATGTTGCTAAAATCACCAATACATAGTATGTGCCATTATATTAACAAATTAAGTCAACATAGTGATATAAACCTTTGCACACAAAATCAGCTGGTAAAATATGCTAAGCAAACTTTTAGTACTTAATTTTAGCTTACTATTCCCTTTATTGATTGTTCCTTTGCGTGTTATGTAGATATACATTTTTTTCGTTATTTATATTATTTTACTTTTTTATTTATTATTTATTTTTTATTTTGTTTTTCTTAACTATTACTATCACACCAGCTTTTTTTTATTTAATTTTCAGTTCTTTTAATAACATATATTGTACTTACCTTTATGTTTAATATAAAGATTTGTTACTAAATCATATAAAATGTTTCGTAGTATTTAAGAGTAATTTAAATTGTCCTGTAATTGAGTGTTACCTGTTGGGCAAATAAAGCATATTATTATTATTATTATTATTATTATTAAGGAAATATTTTTTACTTTGATAAATTTTTTTGAGAAAATTGCCACGCCTCCATGCTTATTTGTAGGGCGGCAAAAGTACGTATCTAATTTATAACTACATATATTCAAATATTTTAACTGGTAATCTAAGAATTCAGTTTTTTTTGAAGCTACACACATCTGCTCTGCGCGTCTTCCTTATCTTTTATCCAGCGCGTTAGTTTTACCATGGTGGGATCCGTATAAGGTTGAAACTTTCCTCAAAGAGTCAAAATCATAAATAATTTTATTCGTTTTAATTGTCAGCAGACCAGTTGTACATAGGTATACACATAAGTGACTTATTTACAACTGTACTGTTGGATGATTGTAGCGTAAAATTGGTGAGCAGTGAATCTCAAACAGTAACCCAAGCAACATTTTACCAACTACCGACTACTTTTTCACTAATTCCGACGTCAGAATTATTACAAATAGTAGTAGAGTAATAACTTAAATTTTGTAGTTGTAATACGACGTCAAATCAAATATTTCGTTGACCTCGCAAACTTACTGTTTAAGTCTGGACGATTTCCCAACGTTGATTTGCCGTTAGAAAACGACTTAATAAGGTTTGATATGTTTTCAAGTCATTATCCGACGTTGATGAGACGTTGACAACTGACTAAAATAGGTATGGTTATATTTTGAATAACTTACCAATGTTGGTTAGACGTTAACAGCTGACTAAAATAGGTATGGTTAAATTTTGAGTAACCTACCAACATTGGGTAGACGTTGGTGACTAACTGAATAGGTCAAGTTTGTTATGGAACACTTGCCAACGTTGGTTAGACGTTGGTTAGTGGCATAATGGGTTTGGTCCTTTTTAGTTATTAACCAACGTTGGCTAGACGTTAATGACTAACTTAAATAGCTCCGATTATTTTTTTCGGTAATACACCTACTTCGGTATAACGTTGGTAACCGACTTGATAAGTAGCTACATTCATCCCAAGTAACATTTTATCGACTACCGACTACTTTTTTACTAATTATAAGGTCAGAATTATTACAAATAATAATCAAGTAGCGTCTTAAATTTTATAGTTATGATACAACGTCAGAGCAACGTAGCTTGAACCTCGCAAACCTACTATTTACATCTAGCACATTTACCAACGTTGGTTTGATGTCAGAAATCTACTTAATACGTTGTGTTTTTAGATTATGGACTGACAGAAGGACTGACCTGAAATTTAGGATCTCAAAGCATTTTAGATTTACAACCGGGCATTAACAACTACCCCAACATAATTTCAAAAAGCAATTATAATACCACATCACGTCCTAAATTCTCTATAACACTCAATACTCCTAACTTGAACTTAACAGATATAAAGTTTTATTGAAGGTTTGACAAGTGCCTAGATAAGTCAGTCATAAGCCAATAAAGACTAAAAGATAATTTAGTTTTGGCATAACTGCTTGAAGACTTTATAAACATTCTTTAAGACAAAGCTATCTTTAAGTGCACCTGGCATATAATAAATCAGGCATAAATAACTATTTTATGAGCTAGTCACTATAAAGCAATGATAAAACCTAAATAAATCTAAAAGGTATTTTAATTGTACTTGGGCTGGTCTCATTTAAAGGCATTGTTTTGATTAAAACGCTTCAAATAATTAATCAGCACCTACTCACCTTATTAGAAGAGATTTCCTACTCTGAAGTAAAAGATGTTCTGTTCACTAAACACACAAATCAACTAAACTTCAAATATTAAACAAGCACTCAAACAGAAATTAAAACAAAAATCCCACTTTAGAAGATAACATAGTACATTTGCTTTTTACAACAGGGAGTTTGTCAATCGGGAAACAAGTATCATTTGGAATAATTAGACATTCCTTTCATGAATTTTAAAAATAAAAGTGCAGATGAATTTTAATTTTCACTGATTAGGAAAGTAACATCGTGCGTCGGCTTGGTAGTGTGAAGGGACGTAAAACGTGGGTTCCGTGTATCTACGATGTAAGCACAAAGTTACCTACTTAACGACGAAATGGGGATTCGGCAAAATATCGACGCTAGGTGTGCCAGTGCTTACACAAGTATTAATGAGTTTATTTCCTGGCCTAATTAATTGGCCTTGGTAGCGGAAATAGGCCGACGTTAAACTGGTAAAAAAGAAGTGCACATAATATTGTTGAACATCAATAATTCTTTCAGCTAAAGTAATCAAAATAATGTATCTATACATATATAAAAGTTCAAAAGGTTTTCTTCTCCGGTTCCTCACGTAGCTACCGCTACACCAATTTTGATATATTTTTTTTTCAATGAAAGATCTCTACCTTCAGATGGATCATGAAACATTTTTATATTTTTAATCACCATTTTCATATGTAAAACAAAATAAACAAAAACTAATGCATGTTAGCGTATGCTAAGCGCGGCGTTACTTGAAGCGACCTCTACCACCGACCTCTTAAGAAATGGAACTAATGCATCTTAGCCGGCTTGGCCAGAGACAACCACGCTTGGCTTATTCTGTGCCAGTGTCACAGAATCTGTGACAGTGTGCTGTTCGGTTATTGTTTACATTCGAATTTTCAGTTCCTTTGCTGTAAACAGGATTGTTTATATGTGACTTCGAGTTTTTACTTGCTTTGCAAATAGGAATTTAAGCTAAGTATTTTTAGTTTAGTTTACTATTTTTATTTGCTTTTAGGGATAAACCTATAAATCGACATGTTGTTCCTATTGTAGGTGACGGAAATTGTTTATTTCGTTCTGTTTCGCATTGTTTATTTAATATCACGAGATACGCATGCAAGTCGTCCAAAAAATTAAAAATGAATGGGAATATTATGAAGGTCTTATTGTTGGAGATCCATCGTATCGGTTACCGATTACAAATTCCGCTGAATACGAAAATTTATTGTCTTTAGATGGCGAGTTTGCCGGCCATGTCGAATTTCACTGTATTAGTCAGCCGTTTCCTGATCATTTGTTTAGAGTGTATAGAGATAATAATAATAACAAAACTCTTGATTATGGTACTGGAAATATTATTTCTAATTTATTTTTTTCTGGTAATGTTGATGCAGGACATTATAGTGTTTTAGAGTTTCGTCCTGTCACTAATGATGCCGATGTGGAAAACGCACTCTGCAATGTTGTGCAACATAATATTTCAAAAAAACGTAAATTAAGAAAGACGATGACTGGCGGCAGGGAAAGGAGAGGCGAACGCATACAAAAACATCTAAAATACGAAAAAAAACCTGCTTTACAATTCAATATAGATGTGCCGTTTCTGATACTATCTAAAATGTAAGTCCATTCAACTTAGGTAACTTAAACAACATATGTAGTTATTGCTCTGCCTGGTACTTTTCCTGTGAAAAAAATTCGGCTGGCTACTTTGGTCTTTGTTGCTGTAATAAAAAGTTCAAATTACCGGAATTTCGGATTCCTGATAAAATGAAAGAATTATTTACAGGGACTGACGAGATATCGAAAAATTTTCGAGATAATATTCGACAATATAATAATGCTTTGTCGTTCGTGTCATTCGGGGCAAATATAAAATTACCTTCCGGATATGGTCCATATTGTTTCAAAATTCTTCGTCATTATACTCTCAACATGGAGGCTGTGCTTCTTATGGACAGTTATACATTTTAGACTTTTCCGAAGCCAATCAAATTAGACTTGAACATGCTGCGAACAGTTCCTTGAGAAAAGACATTCTAGAAATACTAAATCGTGTCGTAAATCAATGTAATCCTTATGTGATGTCATATAAGACAATGCATCAGAAGATATGTGAAGAAAAGGAGTTAGCTTTAAAAGAAAATCGTGTACCTATTAATTTGGTAATGCGTTTTTATCACGAACCCAAATCAGATCTTTGACGGTATAATAATCCTACATGTTCTGAAGTTGCAGCTATTTCTGAATCAGCCGACGGTGTTCCACCTTCTCATAGACATATTGCTGTTTACGCACATGACGGTGAAATAAAAAATATAGATTTTGACAGTATGCATTGCGAGCCGATGTCATATCTATTAATCTGGCCGTGCGAGGAAGCAGGATGGCATATTTCAATGCCAACTGGAGGAGAGCGCAAAACCAAAATTCGCCAAAATATTTCTATGCGAGAATATATATCTTACAGACTTATGGTTCGAGGTTTAACTCCTGTAGGAGACTTCAATCCAATAATTAATGCTGGGAAGTTAACGCAGCAGTTGATTGTTGATTATTACTGTCGCATCTAAGGCGACAGATTGAAATTCATCCGTAATCAACAGGTGAAATTGCGAGTAGATACATATGTTGGCCTTGCAGACGCTTTACATGTAAGGGCCGACAACGGAAACTTAAAGGCTGGACGTGTTGTTATTTTACCTTCATCGTTTACTGGCAGTCCTCGAAACATGATGCAAAATTATCAGGACGCAATGACCATTGTATGAAAATATGGTAAGCCAGACATTTTTTTGACGTTTACATGTAATCCTTTATCGCCTGAAATTACAAATAGCATACATTGTTATGAAACTGCTAATAATAGGTCAGACGTTACTGTTCGCGTGTTTCATGCAAAAGTAAAGGAACTCTTGCGTTTATTTAACCAAAAACAAATATTTGGCGAAGTACTAACATATTTGTACACTGTTGAGTTCCAAAAGAGAGGTTTACCTCATGTTCACCTAGAAAAGTCTAAAATGTATAACTATCCATAAGAAGCATATCCTCCATTTTGAGGGTATAATGACGAAATATTATGATCTACTACACCAAGAAATTTAAGGAGGTGCTGTAACATGAAACTTTTGTCACTCACTTGCATTTTCCAATACACCAGCCGTCGAATTTCGACGGGGTTACGATAGTAAATATTAATATAAATTGCGACTTTTAATGTATAATTTGAAACAACAATGGACTAGATAATAGAACTATCCGAAAGAAAGTCACTATCCAATCTTAGCTTTCCCTGTAGACCTGCCGTAAAATTTCCGGTTTTCCCATAAAACTTCCCACTCAAAATGGACGTAAACTGTCTCCGGCCCAGAATGAATATTTCATAGACGGCCTTCGTTAAAGTGTGTAAACGCCTCTCTATGATAGGTCCATAAATAACCTCCTGATCGCTCTGAACTAACTCTTTTATACTTGGTAATGAATGTGAAGTTATATATCTTGCATCCACTTGACGAATAGGACTCTTTCAAAGGCCCTTCTGTCTGATTTCAAACTGATATGAGGTTTAACCTCGGATTCTGAGTTTGTTATCCTGGACGACAACAGGTAATTTATTTGACGCGTTTAGCTAACGGGGTATTGATTAGGGTACAGGTTATCTCCTTTGCATATTTTTCTTTCGTCGTCGCTTATATTCCTGTTGAACTTTATGTTATAAGCAAATATAATTTAAACCTTTTCTATTGGTGTGTTATTAATGTTGCTTAAATTTATTATAATCTATTAATCCTGATGTGCCGTTTTCGTAATTATCCAGATTTTAATAAATTAGGGATTTAACACTTTTAAACTTTTAATTAGTTTGACGTTACAGAAAGTACACTAAAAGGCCCTAGTCGAAATTAATTGGAGCTTCCCTAAGTTATCTATAACCTTAGTTTTTATTAAAACTTGTATGCAATACTAAAAATTATCCCACATATCCCAATGAGGTTATAATATATACTTTAATTGATTTATTAGACATTTACAGCCTGTACTTTAATCAAACTCATTATGATACAGATTTTTCATTAAGGTACAAATCTATAGCCAATAGAAATGCAACATCACAGCAATATTCAGTCAATATCAAATATTGCCATAATGATGACAGATCTAAAATGTATCAATTTTAACAGTTTATACCACTAATAAAACAAGAAAACGGGTCAATAATAATTGCATACATATAACAATAACGAGAAAATTACGGATACATAACACATACTTGATATGTTTGCAAAGCACTTTTCCAAGGATGTCCAAAATAAACTACGTTATCACTTTGGTTTTAACTTATCTTTGCCGTACACTATTTCAACATATAAAGAGCATTGAATATATTTTTCACCAATTACTCCAGAACAAATAAATGGCGCTATTGATGAACATAAAAATAAGCGATATGCTGGGTTCGATGAGATAATCATGAATATATTAAAAACAATTAGGGAAAGCATAATATTTCATTTGATACAACTGTTCAATATGTCTATAAGTCAGGGTTATTTTCCTGACATATTTAAGCAAGCTAAGGTAGTACCCATACTAAAAAAGGTCCACCTGAGGAAATTGAGAACTACCGGCAAATTGCTATATTAAGCGCTATTTTCAAGCTACTTGAAATAATTATTTACAATAGAATCATATCTTACAGTAAAAAATATAATATTCTTACAGTATTTCAACATAGTTTTACGGTTGAAAAATCAACAGAGACGGCAACTTATCATTTGTTAAACCAAGTATACACTTACTAGAAAGGCTCAAGTATGTCGTCTCAATAATGTTCTATTTGTCTTTTGATACTATAAACAATTACTTTCTTGAACAAACGGCAACTTGTCATTTGTTAAACCAAGTATACACTTGCTAGAACTGGGCAAGTATGTCGTCTCAATAATCTCCGATTTGTCAAAAGCTTTTGATTTCTTGAACAAAAGCTAAAAGCTGCATAGTATAGAAATAAAAGACAATTTGCTATCATGGATAAGTAGTTACATGGAAGGGAGGACATTAAAAGTTCAACTTAATGCTGTGAAGTCGGAACCATATGATATTAAATATGGAGTTCCCCAAGGCTTGGTCTTGGGACCACTACTTTTTATGTTATATGTCAACAATTTGCCAGCTCGCTTAACCATCAATTATCTAACAATGTTTGTTGACGATATAATTGTAATTTTATCGGCTGACACAGTAGATGAACTCCACTCACTTAATAGTAAAACTTTTCAAGATGTTAGTATTTGAGCGCTGAGATACAGGTTGGTCTTAAAAGAAAATAAAACAGTAATTATAAATTTTGGATTGCAAAAACAATTACCATATGGTTTAGTGTTGCATGATGAGATCATTTCGTCTCAGAATACAAAATTGCTTGACACTTATCTGGATAATAAACTATCATGGAGCAAACATATCGAACATGTACGTTCTTAGCTTAATAAGGTCTATTTTGCTCTATTGCAAATGAGAACTACACTAGATGAAGCAGGATTAGTGAGCGTATATTACACTCTTGTGTATTCACATAATTCTTATAATATTATTGCATGGGGTAGCTCAAGGGACAGAGAAAGAGTTTTTATTAGACAAAAAAAGACTTATGAGACTTATATTTCACAAGAATTATAACGAGAGTTGTAAAGATATATTTAGGAACAAAGAAGTACTAACTACACCCTGTATATTTATATTAAAATGTTTGACCTATACAATGAAAAATATAGAATTATTTACACAACAGAAAAATTACCATTCGTACACTACAAGGCACGGAGAACTACTTGGCATTCCTACACACCACACAGCAAATTACAAACATTCACCTCATTATAACTGCATTTTGCTATTTAACAGTCTCCCTCTTGATATTAAGCAAATCAAAAACTACAAAAAAATTCAAAATATTGGTTAAGGATGTGTTATTTAAAGGTGCGTTCTACAGTATACAGGAATTTTTAAGTAGGGAGCACTGAGTACAGAGAAAGCAGCTGTATCGCAGGATTGTATACATTACACTGCAAAATAACTTGATTTAATGGGACTAATTGGTCGTCCTCAGCACGGTGTAACTAAGTTGAATGATAGACATAACTTAAAAATTAAGACACAAAAGGAAATCCACTGACAGGAAGCCAGTCGCACCTTTGTGACTTCCACTTGGATGGCTCTATATTAAAGCATCGACCAAGCATCGCTCACGCGGGCAACTATAGCAACCTGCGTGGTATTTCCGACCCAGGAGAATATATAAGTACAGAGAAAGAAGCTGTATCGCGGGATTATATACATTACAGTACAAAATAACTTGATTTAACGGGTAGGCCCTCATAAAGAATGCAAGGTGGAAGAATGCAAAAAATTGCAAATGGCAGAAGAATGCAAACCGTGGACACGTGTTTCTGACTCACTGATCGTCCTCAGCACGGTGTAGCTAATAGTTAAATGATGGACATAACTTACAAAAGAAGACACAAAAGGAAATCCACTGACAGGAAGCCAGTCGCACCTTTGTGGCTTCCACTTGGATGGCTCTATATTAGAGCATCAACCAAGCATTACACACGCGGGCAACTATAGCAACCTGCGTGGTATTTCCGACCCAGGAGAATAGATAAGTACAGAGAAAGAAGCTGTATCGCGAGATTATATACATTACAGTACAAAATAACTTGATTGAACGGGTACGCCCGCGTATAAAGAATGCAAGGTGGAAGAACGCAAAAAAAAATTGCAAATGACACATTTTTTCAACTGTGTAGCCCCTGTCCGAGCAGCTTCGACTTTGGTTTGGGGGTTGTCCAATTTATGTAGTGTGTTTTATGTTTTATGTTTATGTTTTTATTTAATGTTTGTTATTTAAATCTATATTATGTGTACATGCTTTATATTTCACGCATTTTATATATTTAGTTATTACTCTATATACATTTTTATATTATGTAATATATTCTCTTATATGACTTACCATATATACAAGGGGATGAGGTATGGACATCCGTATAATTTCCGATATTCAATCAGTGAAGTTAAGCAGCACTGATCGAGTCCGGCAATTGGATGGATGAACGATAGCTCGTCTAACAGTCGGTAGGCTGTCAACAGACAATCCCGGGAAGGCCGCTAGCCTGATGCAGCCGGAGAGGCGAGCCCGGGTGGAGGGTCGAAGAGACCTACCCAGGAGGTTTGCCACTCTGCTAGCGGTGCAGGCGGGCAGGCCCAGGCGGTGGGTTAGTTGACAGTCGAGGACCGTGGTTCGGAGTCCACGCTAAACTGTAGGTCCCTAGGTAAAAAGGGCCCATTGTGGCCTAATTGCCTAGTAAAATAAGTAGATACTACTACTACTACTACCATATATACAGATTGTATCAAAAATGGTCAATAAATAAATTCTAATTCTAATTACATGTTTATTATTTACCTTGTAAGTTCCTAAAATGTGTGCTTATTGCAAATAAAATTGGTAAAAATGTGCGACATAGAGACTGAAATTTGAGAAAATTGCCAGAAGTGCCGCAGTTGCATTTTAATAACTATATTAACTAGAATATAACTATAAATCAAAAAGAATAATTTTAAAATTTCCTTTTTTTTATTACACCTTGATTTTCTGACGTTTCTATGTTTTGTTTGTGATAAAATTTCCATAATATTTCCTTAATTATAACTCATAATTTCATTATAAATTGAACAAATCTTAATAATAAAGGGCTTATTTTTCATAATTATGACTGGTCGTAAAAGAAATAGTGTATGCAACTCATATTTAATGGCTACGTGTCTTAATAGCTACCATTGAATGGGCGTTGCAGAATACACTATTTAAGAACAACCAGTGAGATTAAAATTTAATCAATTATTTTCTACTGCTTAAAATAAATGATACTGATTATTCAATTCGTTACCGGTTAAAAATTGACCAATTAAAATTAAAAGAAAAACAGATTATTTGTATATTCAAAAAGAACTGTTTTAACTATATTCACATGCGGGTATTATAACATTAGAGTTCGGATATCGGGGAGTCATTCCAGTGCCGCTTGCAGGAACTTTGGTAAGAAATTTATGTAATATTATGTGAATTTGTTTACTTTGCATACATTTTTACATAACCATATAAATAATAAATTGTTTTTGAATTTTCATTAATCATTTAAAAAATCTTCTAGGTACCTATTTAAAAGAATTAGTTCGATTACAAATCAAATTTCATTTAATAATATAAATCTGTTTGCCATTAATGTAGTTGCGCAGACATTCGAACATGCTCTAAAAATATATACCTACTTGACGTAAACTGTGATGTAATACTTCCCCACCACGCGCCCGTGCTGCGGTGCGTGCTATGTATGTGATTTTTTCACAAACTTCTACCCAATACACCAAAACCTATACTGACAAGATGGGGTAATTGACTCAACGCAGCGTCGTACTACAGAAACTTTAACGAGTTAAAGAATCGTACCACAATTGTATGCTGAAGGAGTAGTTGCAATTGCAAATACTCAAGAAGCCATTATTGATCCAAGTATCAAAAAATATTTAGAATTTATACAAACAAACTTTTCACGAATCCCTCTCGCTATAGAACAACTTGAATGTCGACCAAAAACAGGAGAATATACCATTATCGATGCGATGAATGTAGTATTTGATCTTCAGCAATATATGTATCAATTATCTGGAGACATCGCTAGTTACGTAAACAAAAACTAGAAAGTGTTTTACACAACAATCCTGGTTTTGTCACAGTTTATTAAATAGTAGACCTACTACAGGGCAAAGAAATTCATTATTGTTTAGAGCCTCAATAAATATGGTGTTTTTACGAATGCTCCCCTATTTTAAATGTGTCAGTAACATTTGCCTAGATAAAACATTTGTTTTCAAATATAGATGAATTTTTATAGAAGGCAGTGGATTTTACCAGCAGAGCATATATGAAGCAACTTTTAATAATATTCTTCGCTTTTAAGGATAATACCGCAGGAATAACTGTGAATAAGTGTGTAGTGCAGTGATATACTTTCACTTTACTACCTCAGCTAGTCATTTTTGTAACTTCTACACCACAAGGTAAGCCACTGAATGATATTGGTTTAAAAATATTTAGTTTTAATTGATATATAAATTAATAACAAAAATTTTCCATTGCGCCGACCCTGTTTTTGTCCTTATGACGCCGATATCCGAACACCATATATATCATATATACCACGTATTGTCCAAATGAATATTTCACACAAAAAATAGCAAACATTATTTTTTATAATAGATACATAATTTATTACAATAATATATGCCATATTTTAATGTCACAACTAATTTATTTATTTATTTTATTTATTTAGTTATAGTTACAACTACCCAACATATCAATCCAATTACAGCGCAGGAAATCACAAAACATAATCGATACTAATTAACTTAATAAAATAACTTAAATATTATCATTGTTCACAGAGAGAACGTGATTTTTTATAACCCTATTATTACAAATAAAAATATCAATGTTTTCTTAAACCGACGTATAGTTGCAACACATGCATGTTGTTTAAAGTTGAAAATTTTAACAGATTTATTCTGGGAAGTGGCAAATAAAATAAAATACGTGAACGAGTTTGAAAACTGGAACGGAGAGAGAAACAGGTAAGTAATTCTGGACAGTCAATTTGGTTATTTAAAATTTTATATAAGGTTACTACTGAATAATATTCCTGTCGAGTATTCCAATCATTCATATGAAATCTTTGTAATAACATATTGTTGAAAATGCCTTGAGGGGAATAAACACCATCCTACTTATACCACAGAAGTTTATTATAAAACTAAGATTTCTACAAGCACCCGCCACCATATCATTGATTTGGTTAGTAAAAGTTAATCTGCAGTCAAAGATTACTCCCAAATCTTTAAACTTATAACATTAGCCTCGTTAATTGAACATGTGAATTTAATTGGCTACAGTTTTCTCGTAAAACTCATGCAATTTCACTTACTAATATTGAGAGGTAATAAAATTCTTTCGCACTAAAGATTCAATTTATTTAAATCTTCCTGCAATTTAATACAGTTGGAAAAGTTGGAAATCGACGAATATAGTTTTAGATCATCTGAATCTAATAAAGAGCATTACAACTAAGTTCACAGACGATGTTATTTATGAAAATAATGAACAAAAGAAATCCTAGAACGGATCCTTGCGGAACTCCTGAAGTTGTTGTCATATCAACCGACTTAAAACCCTGGTGCTGCAGGTATAGGATTCTGTTGTTTAACTTGAAAAAAAATTTAAGAATCCCTTACTAAGTCCTACGTCGCATAGTTTATGCAGCAATAATCCATGGTTAAGTCTGTCGAATGCGTTTGAAAAGTCCGTATAAATGACATCACCGTGACATCGATCTAAAGTCTGTAATGTAATGTAGTACTACTTATTTTTAGCTTACAAATGAAAATTGCAATTCGAAAAACTAATATAATTTACAGTTCTGCAGAAGGGCACCTACAGAAGTATTTTTGCTTATTCTCTTCAGAAAGAACTACAGAGCTGGTAATGACAGTAGAAGTAGAGGCTACAGAAGTTATTACATTGAGTGTTATATTTTTCATTACTTGACCTATAATACTCTCATGATGTTCGCCATCTAACCGCAGATAACTTTAACAATTTAAATAAAGTTAATACTGTATATGATCTCATTGAGTAGTTAGACATACAGACTGTATATTTTATGAAGATCACCTAGATATCTCGCTTACCTAACATCCATGGTGGATTTCAATAAAATTTATTCCATTTTTACGGGATACATGATAGTGAAAACAAATTTTGGATCCGTGGCTCACTTTGTGAGATTAAAAAACTTTAAAAATAGAAACATTTCAATCGTTTATATTTTCCTTAGTTGACAAGATATAAAAAAAAGAAATGAAAGTTAATGGCAGTATTATAGAGAACAAAGCTGTGTGGTTCAATTATTTCCAAATCTTATTATTCATACGGGAGTGTAGCGACTTTCTTTTTTTAAATTTTGATCTTCGGGAAAATCAACTACACTTATTGAATTTAATGCCGACGTTTCGAAAAATTTATTTTTTCATTATCAAGGCTCACTTTAATTTATAAAACTAATAAATATAGTTTAAAAAAACTAAAAAACACGCTTTTAAAGCACATCAAACTAAAAAGTGAAAAATAATTATTAATATAAACTGAAAACAATAATAAACGAAAAATACTAGTATTATTGTGAAAAAAGCGTGGGTTGCTCGATATACGAAAAATATGGCACAAAGCGCCCCACGCTTTTTTCACAATAATACTAGTATTTTTCGTTCATTATTGTTTTCAGTTTATATTAATAATTATTTTTCACTTTTTAGTTTGATGTGCTTTAAAAGCGTGTTTTTTAGTTTTTTTAAACTATATTTATTTTTCACTTTTTAGTTCAATGTGCTATGAAAGCGTGTTTTGTAGTTTTTTTTAAACTATATTTATATTGCTTATTGATGCTGATATTATAACATATTACGATCCAACAGATATTTCTGAAAAAAAAATTGTATTTCAGCCATGGGATTTGAACTCACGCCCGAGGAGTCCGTCGTTTCGCGTCGACTAAGACTTGCCCGCTCGGCCAACGACCGAACTGAGAATCACGGAATATACTTACAATATTAAGCCTCTTGCTCTCACGCAGAGGATACGTGAGGAAAGGACAGGCGATCCTGATCAGGATAATGATATAAACTTATCAAATTATTGTATTGTTACCGATTCCTCGTAAGTGTACAGTTTCAATTAAATCTGTCCGTTTAAAGTGGGTCAAAATTGAGTCCAAAAAAGTCGGTTACAAACAAACAAACAAACAAACAAACATACAAGTGAAGCTAATAAAAGCGTGTTAAAAAAGAAAATAATTATTGTGTTATATAAATTGCAGTGAGCCTTGAAAATGAAAAAATAAATTTTTTGAAATGTCGGCATTAAAGTCAATAAGTGTTGTTGATTTTTCCCATTCGACCAATTATCCCACAAAAACTCGAAGATCAAAACTTATGATTGGTGTGATCTCTTGAATCATCAAAAACAATACATTAAAAATGATAATATTTAGGAATATTTGAGCAAATCAGTTGTGTTCCCTTTACAATCAGAATAAACCGTTATACTGAATATTTTTTTCTATCTCTTAAAGCAAAAGAATTGTACGAGAATGAAAATGTACGTGCAGTATTTTTCGTGGTCCTGAAGTGGGATGGAACCTTTGATGTGAAGATAATACTAACATAGTTTTCCATGATACACCAAAACACCACATACCGCATTCGAAGCGCGTTTCGCCAACTAAGTTGATATCATCATTAAAACTCAGTTTAATTATCTCCAGATGATGCCTTAACTATTTAAACATGTGACAAATTGGACTTTCATTATCATTTTCATTCAACTCTTTCTTGCAATTTCTATAAACCTGCAAGAGATTCTCGTCGTTGAAAATAAGAGTGTTGGATTCAGGTTGGGTGAATTTGGTGGCCAGTAATGCTCAAATCTTTTTTGACAAGTGGGGTGTAATTTTGATGAATAAACTCTTACAAACACGTTAAAGTTCGGTCAAAAACTCGCAGCTATAATTATAAACATGAAATCGACATATTGAATATTACTAAAAATAGTAATAAAATATGGTTGAAAATTTGGATTCAGTAATAGGTGTCTTTCCATTCTGAACAACTTTTTCTTATGACGATTTTACGTATGTAGGTATCCCTAAGAATAAGTAGTTTGCGTTAGTAAATTTTTTGAAATTTACCCCTAAATCACATATAAATGACCGATTTCACACTAATTTTGTCATATCTTAGTTTGAGACCAAGCAGGGATAGTTTTCAGAATATGAACTTCTAATTCAAACATATTTGTTCATTTACACGTACCCATTCCGACAAAAATTCATGAACACAGAGTATATATCCAACAAAATGGAAAGTCAGTATTCTTTGTTTCCAAGGAGAAAAATAGTAATCCACTGGAATTTCTAAAAATAAATATCCTATGTTGACGTAAAACCCTCTCTAAACATGTTGTGACCATTTTTCAACAATAAAATGTAAACATCTATATCAGAAAACTTGTTACTGTTATTTGGTTCGGAGATTTAGTTAATAACATTTCTAGTATTGCATGGCTTCATTCCAGCCAACGTCAACCCTCAACATATTTGGGATTGAATTGCAGAAAATAAATAAATAGAAAACTTACAAGATAATATAGAAATCTTATTTTGAAAAGCAATTGAAAATTAAAAGAAACTCGGAATAGCAGTGTGACGTTAGTGTATTGTGTACAAAAATGAGACTTTATTATTGTTATTTACAGATGTTGATATTAAATTCAAAATTAAACAAAAGTGTTATTAAATTTTTGTGAAAATGGACAGTGCTCTAGATATATAAAAAAGTGAATATTTTATATACATTTTGTACATATACACTAGAGATTTTAAGAGTGCGTTTATGATAGCACGCGATATTTTTTGTCTGGACACTAATAAAATATTATGATCGAGTCACAGTTACAGTGACCACGCAAAAAAAATAAATATAAAAAATGTTTTATTTATAACAAAAATAATAAAATTTATAATGAAAAGTGGGCAAATTGAAGAATAATAACTAAAGCGATACAATGAAAAACAAACCATTTTTTTAAATGCAAATCAAACTATGAATATTTACAAAAATATTAAATATGCATTTTTTAGTTTCTTTTTTGTAAATTATAACAACAATATTTTCACATTGTTCAGAATTTCATTAATCTTTATTTGAACTGTTTTGTTTTCAGACACTTTTAAGGATACACGTAAGGACAAATTGATACCTATTCAAAAAATACGTGCTAATAATACACCGTCCTGTGTTAGACAGTTAGAAGTTACTTATAAAATCGAGTAAGTTGAAAAAAGTGTCACATTTTGAAATAATTTGCGAAATCTGAGAAATTTGAATAAAGATATAAAAAGATTTAAGAATTTTTTTTTGCAAACAATTTGGCCATGGATAAACTGAAAAAACTTTTTATAATGAAATTTACTAGCTACCGCAAAACATATTTGTTTATCGTAAAACTATCTAATCACTTATGAAACCACATATGAATAAAGGGTTGGCCAAAAAACTTGTCACATTTTAGCTTTCCCTTAAATTAAATGAAAAAAATTGTGTGTATGACCGAATTTTTATTAATTAGCAGTTTTGGCTCAAAATCCATTATATAACTTTTAACCACATTTTTCTTTGTACATGGTATACAACCTTATTGATAAATTATTATAAATGCTAAAGATTCGACATAAATTAGCATTTTCTTAGTTACACCCTGTAAAAATGCAGTTTTCTATTTATAATAATATAGATTGATTATATTTACAAACCTGGTTAGTCTGATGTATTAATGTTTTGTCCTTTACCATTTCTTTAAACTGCTTCACTATTGTTGAAAAAATGTTGGTTACTGACATTGGCTGTATAAAACAATTTTCTCTTGATTATTTTGCTTTAAATTGATTCATTTCTGTCGATTGTAAGTTTCCTAATATATCATGGAACTTTAGGCTATGTGGAAATATTTTTTGTTAATGAAAAATCTGTAATGGGTATAAAATAAGGTATCAATTTTTTTTCAGTATCGTTTACTTCTCATTCCATACCCAGATAGTTAAAAAAAGGAATTACCTGTATGTAAATGTTAACATTTTTTTGAATGAAATGAGTTGAGATTTGATATTCATCTGTCTTGTAGGATACATGTATGTGCCTTAGATATTGTGCCTTCTCTCAGCTTGAGTCCCAATAATAAAAAGGTTTTGCCTGTTGATCAGTCAGATCTGCGTACAAACTTTAAACGGCCCACAAGCACTGGGTATTTCTCAGTATTATATTAAATTGAACTACCACTAGATATTAAAATAACTAATACTACAATATTTGCACAAAAATGAAATAATGCATACAGTATATTAGCTGTCTGAACTAAAGGGGCATACCTACCCCAATCCTATTGTGCCAGTAAATGGTATTATATTATGTGACATGTATCTAATTTACTTTATATGTTTCTTCGGAAAGTTTTAAGAATTTGTATTGTATATATATTCTTTCAGGTATATAATTCATACATTTCATAAGTATGTACTAATAAAAAGCGCAGAACATAGTACAGGGTTATTCATTATATATTACCCACCCCTTATCATCGTTATTATTGCCTATAGAAAAAAAGTTTTAAATAAAAGTTGTGTGGTTATGATTGAACTTTGTTAAAATGCTATCAATAGTACAGTAACGTCCAGATTTTAGGGGATATAAGAAAATAATATAGATATTCTTTTAATGGGACACCTTGCACATTATTAAATTTTTGGAATGATCCTTTGTTCCTGATTTCAGAAATATACCATATGTTACCCCTACCGTATACCGTTTTTGAGTTATTAAACGTCGAATGTCTTAGTTAAACTAGTTACTGTAAATACGGAAAAGTTAACATTATTAAAGTGAGCTATGAGAATGACAACTATTATGTTTGATAAGTGACAGTTCTTTAATGAAATAATCAAAATAGTTTACAGTGAGGAAGAAAAAAATCAAAAATTTATACCAAATAGATAACAAAGATTAATTTAGGAAATTTAAATATAAATAAATGATAACTCATAAAAGATGTTCGATTTGTCCACCGTTATTGTCAATGCATAATTGATAACGTCTTCTTATATTTATAATTGCACCGGAAATGGCCTCATAATTTACATTCAGGTTGTTTATTTCAAGTCGAATCCTGTCTTTAATGACTATGATTATTATTATTATTGTTATTGACAATGTCTTTTAGAAGTCCCCACAAAAATGAATCCATAGGTGTCAAATCTAGACTGTTAGGTAGCCATTTAATAGGTCTATTATTCCGTATCCATATTGGGAATACATTATTTAAATTATCTCGAACGGTTAAGACACTATACGGAGTTGTCCCATCCTGCATCCAAATCATATCATCAAGTTCGGCTTCCGGAAAATTCTGCAAAAGAATATTTTCTGCTTATGGAATAACTATTTCCAGATAGACAACTCCAGTAAAAGTATAATCATAAAATATAGGCCCTACAATTTTGTTTCTGAAAATTTCACACCAAACGCTAACAGTTTGTCTTCGTGATTTTTTTTATTTGTTTTACCAATCTTTTCAGTTGTGCTTGTTTTCCCACGACCTTCGATTTTTCCTATTAAAAACTCCTGCCGTAGAAAAGTTTGATTCATAATATTTTAGAAAAAAATCGGGGATCTTCATCCAACTTTTGAATCATCAGGCGGCAAAAGCCTAGCCTTTTCCTTTTATGAGCCTCTGTTAACACATGTAAGGGTAAAATTTTATATAGTCTGTAGCTGTTATTTTTTAACGTACATTGGATTTTGAAATAACTTTTACCTAATTGATCGACTGCATTATTTATACTACATTCAGAATTTTCTAAAAAATAATACAATGTTTTAAAAAAAGTCTATTCGCGAATAAATATGGATGGTTCGAAATGAAGCGGTATATCTAGCTGTTCTTCCTGGTTTGCTTGAATTACACGTTTCTGTCTACTAAAACTGGAGGTATTACTCACCTTTCGGTAAATATTTTTGAACGTATTTTCTGATGGTCTTGGACGATTTGGATACAACACCCTATATGCTCTTTTTGTTGCACGTTTATTTATGTTATTCTGCATATAACAAGTAAATATTTGGACTTTTCTTCCTTACTGTAAACCATTTTGATTATTTCATTAAAGAAATGTCACTTATCAAACATAATAGTTGTCATTTTCATAGCTCACTTTAATAATGTTAACTGTTCCATATTTACAGTAACTAGTTTAACTAAAATATTCGACGTTTAATACCGCAAAAACGGTATATGATAGGGGTAACAAATGGTATATTTTGAAATCAGGAACAAAGGATCACTCCAAAAATTTACTAATATACAGGGTATCCCATTTAAAGATTAAATTATTTTCTTGTATCCCCTGAAATATGCAAGCTTTTTGTACTTTTGATAGCATTTTAACAAAATGCAGTCATAACCACACAACTTTTATTTAAAACTTTTTTTTCTATAGGCAATAATAACGATGATAGGGGGTGGGCAATTTATAATGAATAACCCTGCACAAGTATAGTATAAAATGTCAACGTATAATGAGAAAATTGTAGTTTTATAGGTTTACTATGTATAAACTGTGTTATGTATATACAGCAAAAACTACATAGGTGTGAACATGGCCATTAGTATGAGCAATTTACTCTTATCCGCTTTGTACTAGCATAGCGGTGAGGAATCGCCGATCGTTGATGCTTTGCCATTTTTATTATTTAATTTCGTTTCGAACACTCGAGGGACAGAAACAAAGATGAGTTCTACACGCAATAAGCTCACATTCTTGAAATAATGGAAGTATACCAACTGCAAGATAGAAAACGTAATTAAATTGCATCACCACAAGAAAATACGGTAAGACAAATAATATAATTATCTTCAGCAATATTTGATGATAGACCCACATATTATCTATCTACGCTGAACAAAATAATTCAAAGTTTTGAGTAGCATGGCTACGTATTCCCCTCCCAACACAAGAAGCCTCCTGTTCTCTATGAAAATTGGGATGGACTATACTAGCAATCATTGTTTGTGCTACTGTTAATGATAACCCGATATTTTCCAGTTGAAATATTGAAAATTTTTGGAACGGTTCTTCGAGAAATTATAAATAAAATGTCTTCTAAATGAAGTAGTTGTACAGGTACACCTTATCAAAACTGATGCGAGATTGTAGTCTGCTCTGCGGATGCGGCTGCACATTCGCTGAAAACTGTTGACTTTTGGCCTCTTATTAACTGATCATATACCCTTACATGCTCGCCCCTTCTTGATTGGTATGCAATTTACGAATAGAGATATTACATTTTGTCATTTTAGGTATGAAATAGCTTTAAAACAACATTTTAACCTACTGCCTACGTCCAGTAAAATTATCAATTCACAAACTATTCTTGAATGTTTCACCAAAGGGTCTAGCCTAATAAGCATGGAGAAATGGCCCCCTTGCCCAATATTTGAAATGACGTGCGTGGTGATATTGACCCCAATGGGAATACGATACATACCATTTTCGACACCTGACCTTGATCAGTCCTTAAAATAATCGAAAAAGTACGTACGGGCACCGTTATTTTTCAAATTTATTTTTCTCAAAAACTATGAGTTATGAAAATGAAACCAACGCCAATCATTGGGGAATATATAAGAGAATATTATATATTTTTTTCAGATTTTTACATAAACGTCAGCCAAAAAAAATATATATTTTTTAATATTTCTTTCTCATAGTTCTAATATATTTACACCAACGAAAAAAATTCAGAATATTGTTTACAGTATGTAGATTTACCACAAAAAGTTTCATCAAAATCAAAGGGGCGCTTTTTCAGTAATAAAAAAAATACTGTGGATAACCATTACTAAGGAAAACATGTATTTGATATAATTAGATTTTGAATCACTAATGTTTTAATAGTTAACTTTTTAACATGATAGAGTTTGATAGAATAATATTTCACAGTTTCAATCGTCATTATCGCTATTATCATTTATTACAACATTGATATTATCAGTCGAAAATATTTTTGATAGGATTTCAGCAGGACGAATTATTCGAGACAAATATCGCCCATGTGCTAAATAATATATTACACTTGCCACATGGGCGCAGCACCCAACTGTCCTGTTACCATTTGGGCAATCACACCAGTAGCGTCGAATAAAATTATCGTCACTGGATTCAGATTCATTCATTTCAAGACATTGAACATCGATTTCACTTGGGTCTCTTTCAACTAGGGTTGGAGATGCTGAAGTTGACTCACCAGTTTCTAGAAATCTAATGTCGGTGTCACTATCATCACTTTCAATCTGGGTAGAAGCGGCTGAAGTTGAAGCGTGGGAATAATATGGATGCAGCCGACACTTTGCACATAAGACATCATTAATGAAAATTGTTTTTTTTAATGCGAATACTATATAATCTTGCTTCTTCCTCGGATTTGATAATTTTATTTTTGCCGCCAATTTTGTGAACGGACTTGTTACAATTCTTACAATTCACAAACATTGTTAATTAATATTTAAAAACCGTTCTTACGAAAAAATGTGGCCGCGCGTGATATAATCATTTCGACAAAATCAAAACAACTGACACGCGTCGCTCAGTCCTCTACTTATATTAACTTTTCAAACGTGTTGAAACACGTTTATTGTACACATGGTACAGTAATATTGATACGCGTTTACTGTGCGATATCAATACAGAATTATCAAATAAAAGAGGAGTTGTGCAAGTTCATACGGGAATGGAGGATAGAGACATTATAACAACTTGATAGAAATGTATGGTTTTCTTTTTCTTACTGAAAAAGCGCCTCTTTGATTTTGATGAAACTTTTTGTGGTAAATCTACATACTGTAAATAATATTCTGAATTTTCTTCGTTGGTGTAAATATATTAGAACTATGAAAAAAATATATTAAAAAATATATTTTTTTTTGTTTGGCTGACGTTTATGTAAAAATCTGAAAAAAATATATAATATTCTCTTATATATTTCCCAATGATAGGCGTTGGTTTCATTTTCATAACTTTTATAGTTTTTGAGAAAAATAAATTTGAAAAATAACGATGCCCGTACGTACCTTCTCGATTATTTTAAGGACTGATCAAGGTCAGGTGTCGAAAATGGTATATATCGTATTCCCATGGGGGTCAATATCACCACGCACGTCATTTCAAATATTGGGCATGGGGGCCATTTCTCCATGCTTATTAGGCTAGACCCTTTAGTAATATTGGAAAATTATTTTAATCTTTCAATTGGCATCCGTTACCTCTGTCTGTAAAATTGATTTTTTAAATTTGTTCCTCTTAAGGCTAATATTTACTATTTATTGTTTCAGAAATGAACAACTTCTTGCTACTGGAAAAAATGAACAACTCGGATTTCTACTATTGGACATTGCCAAATGCCACTTACTACAACCTAGAAAATTGGACAAACTCCAGTTCAGAATACTCAGATGCATGGGAAAAATGGACAGAACTAATTCAGGATCGCGCAGTGATCGTTAGTCTTCTTCTGTTGTTCTCCATGTGCACAGTTTTCGGAAATATGCTGGTCATTTTGGCTGTAATAAGGGAAAGGTACCTCCACACGCCCACTAATTATTTTATAACCTCACTAGCGGTGGCTGACTGCCTTGTAGGTTTGGTAGTTATGCCTTTTAGCGCATTGTATGAAGTGCTAGGTCACACTTGGTTCTTTGGAACAGATTGGTGTGATATTTGGAGAAGCCTAGATGTCCTTTTCAGTACTGCTTCTATATTAAATTTGTGTGTAATTTCTCTGGACAGATACTGGGCTATAACAGATCCAATAACATACCCAATGCGTATGACTAAGTTTCGGTCTATATTCCTTATAGCTGCTGTGTGGGTCTGTAGTAGTGCCATATCTTTTCCAGCTATAGTTTGGTGGAGGGCTGTGAGAACCGAACCTATCCCAGCGTTTCAGTGTCCTTTCACAGAACACTTAGGATACTTAATATTTTCTTCGACTATATCCTTTTACTTGCCATTATTTGTAATGGTTTTTACCTACTATAGAATTTACAGAGCGGCAGCAGCCCAAACCAGGTCTCTTAGGCTGGGTACCAAACAGATACTACTGGGTTCTGGAGAGCTGGAGCTCACCTTAAGGATTCACAGAGGCGGTACTTGCAAAACTCCCACGCCAGAGCCTCGCCATCTGTACTCTACACAAGAAGATGAGCCATTGACAGCACTTCAAAATAACGGGCTCTCGCGAGTGGCTTCAACCCGATTAAATCCCCATAGTAAAAACTTTTCTCTTAGCCGGAAACTTGCCAAATTCGCGAAAGAGAAGAAAGCGGCCAAAACTCTGGGAATAGTGATGGGGGTCTTTATAGTTTGTTGGTTGCCGTTTTTCGTCGTTAATTTATTATCGGGGTTTTGTCTACAGTGCATTTGGCATGAGAAAATCGTGCTGGCTGTGGTCACGTGGCTAGGGTGGATTAACTCCAGTATGAATCCAGTTATCTATGCCTGTTGGAGTAGAGACTTTAGAAGGTAAGTGCCAGTTGTTTGTATTTTTCTGTAGTTTATATTGATTGGAGAAAAAGAGCTTATTATCTGATGAAGAAGTAACTCGCTAAATAACTTACAATCGCACACAAAACATGCATACATAAAGTATCTGTTTTAAAGTATTAGACATAGTCCTTTGAAAGAATACTGAAATATGGTTTCGTACCACGCACAGTGCGCACTGTTGACCGGACGATAGCTAGATGGAAAATGAATTTAACAAGAGATCCGCCTCTGGTTTAGATTACAACGTTGCCATTTAAGAGACATATGTCTAGTAATTCAATATATGTACTCTATATGTTCCATTAAACTACGTTATACCATATTACTATTAATGAAATTTCATCGTTAATAATTTTCTACCCTTATAATTAGGAAGATTTATTTCGTACACCGCAGAATAGACACAAATATTGAGTACTAGATTCAACAATTATTAACAACTTGGTGTGTGATACACAATTTTCTCAGAATTCCTACTTGATAATGATCAAGTCAATATCAATTATATGTCTCTCGAAAATCTTTCAATAGATTTGCCTACTGTATTTTACTGAGGAAACTTTTAGATTTTGGTTTAAGTAGAAATTGAGTATACCTCTGCGCCCCATATCTAAATATTGACAACAGTATGTTCAATATAGCGAAATTTGGCGACCTCGTCCCATCTACTAGTGGCTTGTATATCAGCGTATATGCAGAAGTTATGCAATCTTAGGAGAGGGTTCTGTAGGCAAAATTTGCAGGTTGGAGGTAGATCGTCTCCTGGCCAGTGATTGGGCCTTAGTAGCGGAATAAATTATTGAACTTATCGACATACGACGTTTATACAATATTCCTGAATATTATTTAAAATGTCCCGAAGTGTGAAAATGTGTGAAAATTCTGTGTTGTCTCAAAATTGTCAAAATATAGATATTTTTAGTTATAGTCCAGTTAGATCTGCATGTTATAATTAGGTACCGGAAATATTGCCATATTCCAGAGCCGGCATTTATAAAAATATATAAATACAAATAAACACACCGCAAAAAAATTGTGTGGTGTGTTTATTTATATACCTATAATATAAGCAATCAATATAAAATCGGGACACTTCTGTGTAATGTTCTATGAAACTTGGTAATTCTTCCCCTATTAACTTAGTAACAAAAATGCGTGCGGTAATTTCCGTGGTGGTGTTTAGTTTAGTTCTCGCAGAAAATGCTCCTGCAATGACGCAGTCACTACCGCTTGTGCATAAACTACAAAAAATGATTGAAAACTACGACGACTTATAAACAGATGGGTCACATGTGTAGTCCATTCAATCGACCTTACGTATTTCATACACGCCATGATTGTGAAAGACATTTAAATTCGGTTATCCATCAACAATATATTCCCGGTACAATTACAAAAGAGTTTTTCTTTATGCTTTGTGTGTCATGATCTGTGCATGTAGTCTGTCTTGAAACATAGTCGTTAATTCTGCGTTTAGAGGTTTACTTGCAAAATAGGTAGCAGGTTTTCCTTTACCTACTAACCATACATTGCGTCAAACATATCTACCAAGTGTGTATAAAATTGTTTTGGGGAATATTATAGAGGAAGTACGAAATAAATTTTTGTGGGTGACAATGGATGAAACAACTGACTTTCGGTGTAATAAGGTTGTTAATGTTTTACTAAGAAGTTTGAGTGTTCAAAAGGTTTTAGCTCCGATATTAATAGCCAGTACAACAAATCACAGCACACAGTGTAGAAGTAATTGGGACACGTGCATTATCTAGTATGTGTATCCAAAATAATAGTTTAACAGACATGAATGCAGATTGAATATTAATTGTGCCCATGTATGCTAATGCGATGGCAGACTTCAGTCATTTTGAATAATACATTGTATCAAGCGGTATGTATTTCATTATTCATTTTATACTTTTGCTTTTATTTGTCTATGTATGTCAACCATGAGGCAGTCGTAGCTACCGGTTCTGGAAAATAATCTAGTATCCTTTCCCTGGTTATAATTTAAATTGTTTTTTATCAGGTGTTTCTATATTTCTTAGTGTTTACTTAGCAATATTCTGTGTACTTGTAAAACTAAATATCTGTCCTACCCTGTAATTAAAACTTATACTGGTGTATTTTTAAATAAGTGAGTAAACAAAAACCAATAATCAATCTGTACTAAAAATACAGCTACAAATTATTTTTATTTTTCCTTACGTGTAAAGGTTTTTTTTTAGATTTATTTAATATTTAATAAAATTAATCAATCCTGGGAAAGAAACAAGATATGCATAGTTAATTAGATAAATTAGATAATTTTTATATTTTAGCTCATAATTATTTCAAATTTAAGAGTACAGTAATTTTCTAAATTACAAAATACATCATTTTAGGAAAATAATCGCGAAAATAAATCAAGTATAAATAGTTAATTTTAATGTTAATTTTCTAATTTTTCAGAAGAATTGAATAAAGTTCAATTTGTTGTTAAAAATCCAAAGATAATTTATTTATAGGTATAAGTTTCCTAGGATAAAAATATCTCAAAAATATTCAATATTCGCAATGCGGTTTTGGCACTGCAGTCTCTGAAAAAAATAGAACAGAATTGTCGAAACCGAAACATTTGCACATTCGATGTTTTGGCATTGGATTGACGTTATGGTATATATTATGTTATGTTATGCGAAATTAAAATGTATTTTATATTAAAAACATATATGCTTCACGATTTGTTTATAATAAAATGATCAATTCTGCTTAAAATCATGGCAGATATCTAATTTCAGACTTATTTGCAACATAAAATACGCAGGCTTCTCAGATCCTGTTACAGCCGTCAAATTAGCCGACGTTTTTTATGTTGCAAATAAGTGAAATAAACTATACATAATATATCACTATCAGTGTAATCGATTACTCTCATCGACTATAACTACATAATAATATATCTCCAAAGACACAATGATGTTAAAGTATTTATATACGATTATTACTCTTTAATCATGGCCTCTAACACAAGTACCTCCTCTGCTAGTGTCTGTAAATGGTGTAATAGAAATGTTAGTGCTCTAAAATGTGAAAATTCTAATAATTTGTATCATTTAAGTTTTGCTAAACACTGTAACAATGTTAAATTTGTTAATGACAATACGATGGTAATGATAATAGTAATGGTGGGGGAGTCTGACGCCTGGCAAGTAGACCACAGACGGGCCCTTTTTATCAACTCCCAGCTGTCCCCTCAGCTATGTGCTTCTCTTGCTTCCTCATCGAAACTTTCCCATCTTCTGATGAAGGTCAGGATATTACTCATTGCGAGGGAGCTCATCTCCTCTCTTAGAAGCGCCTCAGAACTGAAGATACTGTGTCTCAGGCGCCCAAACGCTTCACATTGTCCCATGAAGTGGTAAGATGTTTCTTCATCACTCCTGCATCTTGGACATGTAGGGTCTTCCTCAATACCTATCAATGATAGATGCCTCCTAAATCTGCAGTGGCCTGTCAGAACTCCGATTAAAAGATTCAGTTTTCCGACTCTGTCCCAGCAACCAAGCTGATCTCGATTTGTTCGGCCACGTCACAAAATCTTGGGTTTGCCTGCAGGCCCTGTTAGTCCTCCAGTGCTTCCTTAGTGTCTCGTGGGACCACTCATCTAGGGCCGTTGTGACTTGCTTTCTTAAAATCCATAACATAGGCTCAGGCCCGTGACAGGGTTCCTCGGCTCCGAGTCTAACCAATTCATTGGCCTTCTCGTTGTCTGGAAGTCTCATATGTCCCGGGACCCACACCAGTCTCTTCTAGGGCCTCCCCACACTCATGGACGAGAACTGATCTCGTCCTGGGGGGAGCACACCGCTTTTAGAGCAGCCTGGCTATAGGAACAGAATGACAATACGATAATTTGTTGTGAAAGTGAGATTCAAGGTGACAACGATGTAGCCTTTTCTGATTCCATAGAAAATGTAGCAAATAAGGTAATAAGGTAGACATTCATATCTTTAATTATATTATAAAACAAAAAGACATCATTATTATTGGTGATTTAAGAAACCAAATTAAATTATTAAATAAACAAATAGATATTATGAACAAATAATATCATTTTAATGGTAATTATCTATCAAACAAAGTTGAACCGATAAGATAAGTCCGAACTTAGTTGTCAAAAAAGTTTCTAATAAAAATGTACCTAAAAACTCTGCAGTGACTAATAATAATATAGCAACATCTTTAAATGCAAACAAACCGGGTGAAATGAAAATAAGAACTAATAATCATATGGCAAATGAAATTCTACAAGTTCACAGCCAACTGAAATTTAACAAATACATTTAAAACTTACGCATCGTAGCGTGGCCCCTTAGATTTAAATGCGCAATGGATTTGGCATCTACTATCTCTACCGCATACTGGCCACTTCTTTCTAACTTGTGCGCAAATATGGGGCCACTCTACGATGCGTGACTTGTATTTGTCTGATAACACGAGAGATCCGCTTTTACAACCTCCATCGTCATCACAGGAAAAAGACGAATGATCAATAAAAGGCGTAGTAGGCGATCTTTTATCACTGGAAGTAACACAGAGTCCAATTCTGTAAAGGGTGTACCAAGGTCAGTAGCCTTACATGTATACAGGGTAGATACACAAACAGCTTCTGATGATTTAATAGCCCTATTAAAGCCTAATTTCTCAGAGGTAACTTGTGAGTTCATTAAACTGAAACACCCTGAATTATATTCGTCCTTTAAAGTAAATATTCTAGAAGATAATTCTACCAAGGCTATGAACTCTAAGGTTTGACCTTGTGGTGCTTGTGTTCAACGTTTTTTGGCAATACGAGGGAAGACGGAGATTTAATTCACAAAGCTTAAATAGTGAAAAAAATTGACAATTTATGTCTGGACATTTGTGATTATGAAAATTTGAATTTTTTATGTTTTACTGAAACATGGGAAACCTCTGATTTCATAAGTACTCTACATATAAGTGACTATTTATTAATTAGTTATTATTGCAGATCTTCTTTCAAGGGTGGGGGTGTCGCAAAATGGGCAAAAAATAATCTTGAGGTAAAGAAAATAAACATACCAAACTTTTGTATTGAAAAACAGTTTGAGGCTTGTGTTCTATATTGGAAAAAAAGTAAGATAACTACTTTAATTATTAATTGTTACAGATCTCCCTCTGGTAATATAAACTTGTTCCTAGATAGAATTACTGATGTGTTAAATTATTTAGTTAAACCTAATTTTAACGTAATTGTTTGTGGAGATTTTAACGTCGAATCGTATAATGGTTCAAGAGATTTTAAAACTTTATGTAATGTTTTGTCGTGTTTTAATTTGAGTAGTGTGGTGAAGTGGCCTACCTGAGTAACAGACACCACTCTTAGTACAATAGATCATATTTCCGATCACCGAACTGTTCTTTTTGATATAAATTTTGAAAATCATACCATGAATACCAAAAGTACGACGTTCCTTAAAAAGAAGTTACAATGAAAATGCGATGGCTAATTTTGAAATAGCAGTTCAAAGGTAAATTGTATTGCAGATACAACTAATGTAGTTAACAGATTTATTAACAAATAAATTCAAGGCCAAAAAATCATCTGGCCCTGATGATATTCCCTTTTTTAATTAGAAAAATTATATATTTCATCACTGAACCACTTACACATATTGATAATTGTTAATGTTAATTTATCTTTTGAAACAGGAACGTTTCCGAATGGATTAAAAACAGGGAAAGTGTTGCCCATTTTTAAGAAAAACGATAAACATCTTTTAGAAAATTATAAGCCCGTAACTGTGCCATTTGGTCTCTCAAAAATATTTAAGTACTGTTACTTAGATAGATTATTATATTTTTTAGAGAGTTTTAAAATAATTACAAACAACCAACATGGATTTACTAGTGGTATGTCGACCAGTACAGCGATACATTCTTTATTAAATAAAATATTGGACTATGTTGACGGGGAGAGTATCCTGTTGGGATTTTTTGTGACCTCAGCAGGGCATTCGACTGTGTTAATCATGATCTTTTATTATCTAAGTTATCTGATTATGGAATAAGAGGGCTTCCATTAAATTGAATCACTACATTTCTGAAAGATCGGCAGCAATATGTAAGTTTAACACACAAGTCACAAAAAACTGCGTGCAGTATTGACTTGGAATGTTTAGAGTTAACTATGGGTGTTCCACAGGGATCTATATTGGGCCCTGTACTCTTTCGTTTGTATGTTAATGATATAGATTCGTTACCATCAAACGCAGATTTGACAATATATGCAGACGACATATCTCTAATAATCTCTAATCCATCGGATAACGTTTTGGAGAATAATTGTAACGATATTTTAAATTCTTTAAAGAGCTAGTTTTTTTATAATTCATTATATTTCAATGCCGAAAAAAACGCACCTGATTCGATTTCACTGTAGACAAAAAAAATTTAATAATTTAAATATTAACATAAACAATATCACTCTTAATAATGAGGAGAGTATTAAGTTTTTAGGAGTATATTTGGATGAAACTATACATTGGAAGTATCACTGTGAAGTTTTGATATCAAAAATTGCATCAATTTTACAATAGTGAACCTGAATATTTATTTAAGAAAAGATTAAAACTGTTTTTATTAGATAAGAGTTACTATTCGGTACCAGACTTTTTTGTCTCCTAGTATGTAGGTAACCAACTGTTGACTATTCCAATACAATATACTGTATTGCCAAAGAAAGGAAAATAAATTATTATTATTATCTATTATGTTAAATCTTTTTCCATTGGTGTTAAGGTATTCATGCTTAATAAAATTCTAAAAAAAGTTTTAACTAATGTGTATTAGAATCAGTTAAACTTCAAATTCATTATATATAAATTCCCATTTCCAAGTCAAATTTTAAGAGAAAATTCAGAAAAATAGTGAAAATCAGGAAATGCAGCTAATTGAACTGTTTATACCGAGTAAAAGTTTTGCATAGAATTGACGTGAGGATTTAAAATAAGACGCAAACGAACAAAAAAAGTACAATATAACATATTTCGAAATATCTTATAGATTGTATGGTAATAATACAACATAATACAGTTTATAAATAACACCTAGTTAATTTTATGCAATAAACAAGGTAATAAAAAAATAACGTTCTAAATCAATATATGTCAATAGAGCACAGATGGGAAAATTTCCACTTGTCGAAAATTCCCAGTAAGTTTCCATTGAAAATTTCCGAAAGTTTCCGAAATTTTCCTCGTAATTTTTCTTATTTGCACTGTAATGTGCTTAACCGGAACTTTTCAAAAATACCAAATACATGTATTTATTATTAGCTTAGAAATAATAGTAGAAAGTTAAAATAAAATAAAGTTTAACTTTTAAATTATTTTACTGCTTGTTTATTGCAATTTTTAGTTGATGTCAGGTTAAGGGTACAGACAAACAAATGTCTGTGTTACGGGTAAACAATAGCAAAAACAACAAAGTGACTGGTCTAGATACCCGGCCACTCTGGTATGGAAGGTAACGAAATAACCGACTCCGTGGCCAGAGAAGGAGCAGGATCTCGAATCATCGGACCAAAACCGATACTTGGCATATTTTCAAGTACTGCTAACATGGCTATCTCAACCTGGGCTGAAAGGAAAACTCTCCAGTATTGGCAAGAGTTACCAGGATTAGTTCATTCGAAGGCGTTTATAAAGTACCCTTTGAAATCAAGAAACTTTTAGAGTTAAACAGTGTAAACTTGAAAACTCTAACAGGCCTATATACCGGGCACTGCCGACTAAACTATAATCTGCATAAACTCCTCGGCCTAGCGGAAAACGCCGAGTGCCCGTCTATGCTTGGAGGATGATGAGAAGGCAGACCACGTCTTATACACCTGTCCCGCTGTGGAGAGGAACCGATTTTCAATATTTGGCAAAGGGCAGCTTCTGCCAGAGGATCTGGACACATTCTCAACTAATAAATTTATCAGTTTCATTAAGAGACTGAATTTATTGGGAGAAATATATTTAGGAGTGAGCCACAATAGGCCTGCTAATGGCCGCAGTGGAGGGTCCACAAGCTCTAACTCATAATAACCTAACACAACCTAACTAATCTAACTTAAGGGTAAAGGAAATTAAATATTTGAAAATATTTGCACATATTTATTAAAAAAATAAAAAAAATATATAACTAACTTTTTGGCTAGAAATACTTTAATATTCTATGGTAAAGAATTTCTACTTATAAACATTAAAAACATACATTTAAAAGTTTTTTTGGGCTTTCCAGCACCCATATTCTTCTAATAAACTATCCATCTACCGAAAGGGACAACACACAATTTAAAGCTCTTAATTAGGGAAAAAGGGAACAATGGTTTCTTGTCGAATCCTGTCTACCACATTATCGCGGTTTCGCCGGTACAAGGCCAAATTTAGTTCTCGGAAAAAAAATTATTAATGAGGAATAAATATTTCGTACTAGAATTAAATATTTATTTCCCCTATTAGGGTATAAACTTTAATGGTAAATATTTCTTTCTATGAAATAAATATAATTGTGTAATAAATGTAGCAGATACAAATGTGTTAATCACGAGTAAATTTATTTCTTATAAACAATTATTTAATTATAAAAAATAAATATCAAAAGAATACCTGAATTTAGTTTTGTCGATTAATCCAATCTTCGAAATATGTTTATTGTAACAATATTATAAAAAATAATTATTTGTCTGAATTAAATATAATGCAGGATATTAAATATTTAGTAAATTGAAAAACTAAGGCTTCTTAGTAATTTCATGCCAGATATTTCCTTCAGTGACTCTCTCACTTTGGATACCCAAGAGCAAAATTTTTCAAAAAGAAAAAACAATCCATGGCTTGATATGGACCAAGCCATGGACTGTTCTTCATTTTAATAATACTAATTTACAACACGGCGTGGCGGCTTAACGCACAAAGAATGTGAGCGACAAAACGCAATACTTAATTTAAATATTTTATATGGATATTTTCTTTTTAAATATTCAAAATTTATAAAAAAATTTACACTTGTTTCGGCTTTTAAATGCCGAAATATGTGTTTTAATAAATTTAAATGTTTCAAACATTTAAAAAGTAAATTTCCTTCACATTTTAAAATATTTAATAAGGAACTAACCATAGAATTAGTTTAGCGTATTTAATGTTTAGGAAGTTCGCTAAAAAATTATGTGAAATATGCATAAAGAATTTTAGATGCAAAATATCAAAATTTCAATTTGCACTATTTACTTTACATGTTATTACGAACGTGACAACAATATCGTTTTGCTCCACAGAATTTTACTTCTAAGCACGTATTTTAAAATGTACCCCAAATAGATTTTTTTAACTCGATCTGGATGTTACATTTGATTTGAAATGGGATGATATGAAATATTTGCATATGATGGTAAAAGAAAATCCAACAAACATACTTAATTAAAAATAATCTTTTTCTACAATCGCTACGAACCTACCTTGTAGGCGGACACTGTGGTTGGAAATTACTGTTTATGTACACTGGTTGCCATGGACAGTGAACCATAATATTAATTTAGCACCCTAGGGCGGTAAGTAATTAGAATGTTTATTAAAAATTATTAAATTAATTTAAATGTTTAGTTTAATCTCATTTCCAATAAATATTGAAATACCCAGTATGGGTGTCAACGGAATCATTAGAGAAGCCATAGTTTCAAAAATTTTCATGATATAACTTCAAAATGACATCTTTAATTTTTTCAATAAGATGATTTGAGCGCTTAGACCCGGTCAATATTTGGTTGACCAATTGGTGGACTGAATTTGCTTGCAAATATAACCTCATAATTTATCTACGTTTAGCGGAATAGATCTTTTAGCAGTTTTAGCTCTGATTTCTACAAGAGGAAATTGTGCTGTAATGAGGAAAATGGAAGATTTGTAACTTCTTACTGCATATCGTTCATCTGGAGGAAGAGGGTTACATCTCAAGAAACGCATTTTCTCAACAGATATGTTTTAAAATTGGCGTTAACTTAATATGGCTGTGTCAGTTTTTAGCCAAGAACATCCCTAGAAATGGGGTAAAACTATAGTAATAATGTAATGACAAGAATACATGGATCTAGTGTATTTTTCCACGCTGAAGTCGAATGGGTAGTTAAAAAAAGATTTATCGTGTCAGTTTTTTTTGCCAAAAACATCCCTTGAAATGGAGTAAAACCATAGTAATAATATAATTACTTTTACTAAAGTGCGAAAAATGGTAGACATTTTATAGTCTAGAGAAGAGAATATGCATTCAAACTATAGCAAGCTATTTCTATTAAATAAACCGAAATCCACCCTAATGAGGGTGAAAACTACTCCTGAAACTCAAATAACGAACGTGAGTTTAAATAACATGTACAAAGGACAAATTCTTGTAGCTCTTAGGACAAATTATCTGAATCTAGTGTGACAACCAGACATTACTCTTAAAGGGTTGAGACTCACCACTATAGGGTGTAAATATCACCTTCACCTACGGAGGTATCTCATAAGTTTCAATAGCGATGAAAAAGTCCAGACTTTTGTAGTTTTAGGCGGGGTGAACAAATATGGAGTGGATTCGCTTGAACTACTGATATGTGACTGTAAACTACCATTAGAGGGTGGTAGAAACTATACCGAAGCTTTAATGATGCACATGGATGTTATTGAAATTAGGAAAGGAACAAGTACTTTTATCTCATTGTGCCAACCCCCTGGAATTGATGGATCTTAGAAGTTCTAGCATCTGAGAAAAAACATACAGGCTTTCGTAGTCTCAGGCAGGATGGACAAATACAGAGTTAATTCGTTCCAACCGCCGACATAAGACTAAAGTCTACCACTAGAGGGTCGTAGTTTCTACCACTCTCTAAGGGTAGTTTATAGTAATATATCGATTTTTTCTTTGTGTAGCTGTGTTTAATTATGGATTTCTCAACCTTTTCTTTCAAAACAGTTGATTTTTGATGTGGGGATTTGTAACGTCTTCTCAAAAAGTACGGCTGCCAATCTTCTAAATACCAAGTGCACCAGCATTTGTACGAAGATGATGTTAGAAGATTAGCTCATTGCAATTGGTTACCTCAGAATTATACCGCCATCACAAATTTTGTTTTTTTTTATATATATTATTTTCTGACTATTCGAAAGTTACAAACAACAAAAATGTTTAATAAACAAAACACTAGATACTGAGTGCAACAATATCAACAGTTAATGAAGAAAGGCAATTTTCAAGGAGATTTGGAGTTAACTTGTGGGCTGGAGATATTGGAACAAGAATCACTGGAACTAATTCTTTTAAGTACATGTGACAGGGAAAGATATTTAGAATTCCTTCAGAGTGAAATTGAAGACGTAATTACCAAAGAACTATCAGAACAAGTGTAATTTCAACAATTGGGGGCTCCAACTCATAATGCGGCTCGAGTTGCAGATTATTTAGTGAACCAGTTTAATGAACCAGTTATTTTAATAATCGGCCCTGTACATTGGCTTGCCCTGTCCGTTCACCAGATTTAAGCGTTTTAAATTTTATTGTGTGGGGTAATGTGAAAGAACGAGTTTATTATACATCCTCTCAAACAGTTGAAATATTACAAAACGGATCCGAGAAGATTTTGCAAATAACTCTTGGTCATATTGTTAAATATGGTACCAAACATCACTAACCTAGCCATAAATGTCAAGAAGGCTGGATGCAATATCAACATTTGCTACCTTAACTAGCCTTTTGATTGGTGTTCGTTAGATAGAGAGTTTATTAACCACAAAGTTGATAACGGTGTATGTACACATGGCAAGTTATATCCATTGAATTTAAACAGTACAAAATAAGAATAAAAAATAGTAAAATATACAAACAAAGACAAAAAAATGCATGTTAAAAATTAGAATACTAATGTTAAGGAGGTAGTCCCATTTATATAAAAATATTTATATAAAAATTACTAAGCAAAAAAAATGGTATGGATTTTCTTAATTTCTGTGCAGAAATTCTTGCAAACTATAATATCTGCTTGCTGCAAGAAAATCCTTTGTTTTCTTTTATATAATATTGATTTATTTTACGAATATCACTTGGAAGTGCATTGTAACAAACTATAGTTATAATAAAAGCAATGTTTGAAATTACTATGCCAGTGAACACGAACAGATATGAGGCGCCATGTCCTGGCATTGTAATTGTGATTTGAAAATTTGTATTAATGTTTAGTTAAAATGGTGATACACATTAAAATTAATATGTTTTTTTTGTTTGAAAATATCACAACAAATTTTTCTATATTGCATCCATTCTCTTTTAATGCACAAATACTCTGTAGTTGCACTATCCCAAAATTAATGTTACAAGAGATATACAATTGGTACAGAAAATAGTAAATGTCCAAGAATACTCACTCATTTATTGTGGTTTTTAGTTGAAGGATAGATAGCAAATGATTAAGCTGTTTGCAAAAACGCTCAATTTGAAGATACCACCACAACCTTCTGTCAATGTAAATTACTAAAAACTTTACATTGTTTGCGAACGTTATGGTTATCATAAAAAAGCAAGTCCACTTGGAGTGGCTTTTGTAAATCAAAATAAATGAAAATTTAAGCTGACGATTTTGTTATTATTTTGTTATTTAATATTAATTTATTTCTATCGCACCATATATTTACTTCCTCTATAACTAATTTCATTGCAACTTGAATATCCTCAGGGCTTGCAGCCTATACAGTTATTGTTCCATCATCGGCCAACATTATAACCGTACCATTTGTGGTATTATGTGGGAGGTCACTTACATAGATACTAAATGGCAATAGTCCAAGGAGAGAGCCCTGAGGAACATCTAATTTCATATCATGAGTTTTTTATCGTTAAAATAAATGTTTTGAATCTACCTATTTTTTTGCATTAACAACCTACTAAAATGGTAGATTCATTCAATTTGTATCCACAGCATACTTGATAAACATATTTTTTTGATTTTTTTGATTATTATTCACCCAAAAAACCAATTTTCTATTTGAAGATATTGAGTTGTTGTGAAAATTAATATTTAAATGCTAAGTATCTAAAGAATGTTGCCATTTGTAAAAGTAAACTTATTTAAAAATTAAATAAATGAAAATGAAATTATTAAATATAAAATATATTAAATTAGAAAATGAATTTGACGTTTCGGATTAAATCTGATTCTGATTAAATTAAATTAGGATATTCTCTTGGGTGTTAAAATTGCAATATTGAAATTATTTATGATAAAAGCGAAACTAACAAATACATTTTTTATATCAAATGATGTAATTGTATTGAATATTAACTGAGTATAAGGGACTATAAATTAAAAATAAAAAATAAAACATGGTGTACCAACCAACATTTCACAGACGCTTTTGTGTAATGACAATTCCATCTGAAATATTTGCCATTGCACTTTTTGCGAGAAGGTACAGGGATTTCTTTAGAGCGAGATTTCGACTTTAATACTGTTTCCTTTTACGTCCCCTGATGCATAATACGTTTTGTCTTTTTGCAAGTGTTTATATTTTGTTTGCGTTTGGCTGGATATACTTTTGTAAATGTTCCTTACTTTAAAGATTATTTCTGTGAACAATAGAAGGGACAAAATATTTGTTCTTTAGATGGGAAAGTTTTGATAAAAGTTAATATAAGACTGAATTTAGTACCGAGAGTATTTACTAAAATTAGAGGACTAATACTGATAAAATAGTAGAGTCTGAAAAAGCTTTAAAATGCTAAACACACTTTTCTACTCTTCCTTTTGCTTCGCCTCTTAAAACTACGATCTTTATTTCAACTGTATTAAAACTTTCTCGTTTAGTAGTTGCTTTTATTTTAAAATATATGGAAAGGGAATACTATGAAACAATTTATTCAACTGACTTCTTATGATGTATGCTTCTATTAATTTTAAGTACAGTTGATACGTAAACAGTAAAATACTGATTTATGAAAACAATGAAATATAAATTTTCGAAAAAAAAAATGTTTATTGGTAAATGCAGAAAATCAAAAATGATCACAATTTACACAAACCTCCTCTTGTGATGAAAGGGAAATTTCAGAGTAAAAACATGACAGTAATTAAAACAAATTCTAAGAAATTCAATTAAAGAGTTATTTTGAGGACCCTTACCCATTAAAATTTTTCCAACTATTAATAAGCGAGTCTAAAAACTTTTTTTATTAAAAGAAATTATGTTGGTAGTTGGCGTAACAAGGCAGTGGCTAATTGCATGCATGTTACATGTCTGGAAAGTACCCAGCAGGAAGCCGATACGCAAATCATTCTGAATGCAGTCTATGTGGTTCTCACATTTATTCGCCTCATACTGATATCATGATTTTGGCTCTGAAAAGATTCCCAATGCTTTCGTTAAATTTAGAAATGTATATTGGACACTGCATGAAATTTTACTTCAATATGCGAGGCACTTGGTCATCTGATATTTTCTACTTTGCCAGGGCTTCCACGCATCAGATTTAACAGGATCCTTTGCCCATTCTGTTTAATTTCTGTGGTGTCTAACTTCTATGGTGTCTAATTTCTATGGTGGTGTTAAGGGAAAGCTATCTTGGTGGAAGGCATTTACTTTAACACGTGACGATATTCTAAGAGCATTACGCGATTTAGACACTTCAATTTTCTTCAGAAAGAAAAGATGAAGTGACAAATACATTTTACAAAAACAAAATGACAGATATTGGTGAGGTGAAGTGGTGGCTGTTTATAAAAAAGCAAGCCCAGGATGAAAGCATTTCTCCAACAAGAGGTTAGTTGTGTACAAAGGGAAAATTTACAAGCACTTCAGTGGAAGCAAGATTTAAAGCAATATCGTGAAATACCAGCACCTACAAATCTTGATTGGAAAAAAGTTGGTGACAATTTGGAACCAGTATTTGACCTCCCACATACAAATAAAAAAATAGAGCTATTCATTTTCTGAAGTTTAAAAATATATAATATATATATTTTTAAGTATATTAAAAATATATATTATATATTTTTAAACTTCAGAAAATGAATAGCTCTATTTTTTATTTGTATGTGGGAGGCCATTGACCAAATGACCCTATAGAAGAACCGCCAGTGGCGTCTATAGCAATTGTGGAAGTATATCGCTGCACATGTGTGCAAAGGAGATGTTTGCCTCCAAATCCCTGTATAGCAAATAAAATGGGATCCACCGATATGTGTAATAATTTTGAAGAAAATGAGGACATTATTTTTAAGTGAAGAAAAAGATAAAAACATTGTTTTAAATGACGAACACGTCATAATTATAAACGACGAAGAAAATGATGATTAAAGTTTATTAAACATTATTCTTCTATTGTTTCATTTGAATAATACCACCCTTTAATGCAACCTTTATTTTATGGATTTATGAATTATGTTTTAAAAAACATTCAAAACATGTATATTTTTACCGTTTAAGCGTAAATTTCAGGCTGTCTTGAAGAAATATAAGGAAACGAACATAAAGCAAAATAGCAAAATAAGACGAAATATTGGATTTTGAGAGTTCATGTTTGAGTTTTTCTTCAACTGGGAATGATAAGCATATTTATTTTAACTTTATTAGATTCAGTAACTTACAATTTATTAAGTTTTTTCCGAGGATTTTGATGTAGGTCAGTGAATAAACTAAAAAAATACTGACACTATTTTAAACGTTTCTACCATATTTTTCTTGCAGATTTATTACAGCAACAATTATTAAATAATAAATAACGAACTAATCGACATATTTACAATAAGTTAGATCGGCGATGCTATAGATGGTTCTTTTATATAGACTACCAGTTTGTTGGCAATTTTTTAAGAAAATGGTGAATGCAGCGATAGCAGTATGTTTAGAGTTATCAAATTAATGTTACTGAGTCCTTAAATTACATAAGTTGACCAGTTGACATTAGCGAAAAAGTGCTTTTAGAATGTTACAGTATTTACAAATTTATTGTATCTAAAATGCCTCCGTAAACTCTTTGTACAAGCCTCCAAATTTTGAAAAATGTTTTTCACAAATTAAATATTTTTTGCCCAAAAAATTGAAAACCAATTCTTTGAAGAATTTGTTAGAACCTCAGAATTACTGTTCGTATTTTATGTGATTTAGATTTTACATTCTTTCAACATAGAGTCTACTTTGAACTGTCCTGAGTATGAATAATACAAATCGAAACATTGACTAATTCAAAAAAAAATATAGTTTTCAACAATTTAACATCAGAAACATACAGGACTATTAATTCTATTTAAGACTAAAATTTTAAATATCCAATGGAAGCTGTTGTGAACAAAACTAACGGACGACAGACAAATATATAAGCGCACATACCCACTTTTTTCGATGTTTGAGGTTAAGATTCTCTGAAATGGATTTCTGTGTAATTATTTTTGTGTTTTTTTAAAAATATGATAACCGTGCGTACTGCCCCAATCTTGATAAATATTAACCTACTACTACATGGTCGTTATATACTGGACACTTTAAATTTCATAGAAAAATATTTCACTGTATTTTTTAGAAGAGTAAGTTTTCACTAAATTGAGACTTTATGTGTTATTTGACCCGACGCGACGCTTTTGTTCCTCCCGTAAATCCCATAACGCCTGTGGATATTTCACCGTCCATCTGAGATCAAAAGCAAATATAAATGAAGTAAACGGCATTAAATCATCCCTTTGTATTGATCTAGGACTCTCATGACTGATCACATAACCAGTGGTATTAAAAAGTTCAATAACGAAATCAAATTTACAGAAATTATTATACAATATGATTGATCAAGTTGGCATCATCTGGAGATGATTAAAACTAAACTTATGCTAACAATCTACTCTATCTATACCTGAACTATTGTCATGGTTTACCGAACCGTCGTGGTTCGGTGAACCGTGACCCACTATCCAATAAAGCGGGTTATTTGGGATAGGCCCCCTATCACTATTCATACTATTTATACACTTTATAATTTCCAAGCTTTTCTTCGATTCACCCGTGGTATTGGTAAGGTTTTTAAAGATGTAGGTATGACAATGATTCATTTATCGGGAACCAAACTACAACAATTTTTAGGCAATCCAAAATACAAAATTGAAACAAACAAAAAGTCGGGGAATTACGAAATTAGCTGTAAGGACCTTAAGCAAACATATGTTGGACAGACTAGACGATCAATTTAAACTAGATTCAAGGAGCATATGGCTCATCTCAAATATGGTAGAACAGATAAGTCTAGTGTAGCCCAACATGCATTTGAGAATAACCATAAAATAGATATTAGCAATTTAAGATTAATTAGGAATGTAACAAATACTAGACAGCTGGATGCATTTGAAAGCTTATAAATCATAAAGTGTAAAAATAGTATGAATAAAGATAGAGGGCCTATCCCAAATAACCCGCTTTATTGGTTAGTGGGTCACGGTTCGCCGTGACAATAGTTTAGGTATATATATAGTAGATTGTTAGCATAAGTTTAGTTGTAATCATCAACAGATTATGCCAATTTGGTAGGCGAGACTTGCGTCGAGTGCAGTTTATAGTGTTTTGGTGTTTCGTGGAAAACTACGTCAGTGTTATCTTCACATCAAAGGTTCCAACCCACTCCAGAAATAAACAAATGTTAATTTCATATATAATAATAGTAATTATTAGAGTTCAGAATTTAGGTTCATATTCACATTTTTGTACATAATATGTTTATAGAAAATCTTTTCCGTATTGTTTGCATATTCTTAGACGAGGAATTTCCGAGTACCCTCTATATAGAATAAGAGCCTGTGTTTCCAAGTTTTGTTAGATCAACCAGACTCCAAGAAGCATCTAGAAACTTTATACAATTAAAAACCACATCGTCCACCTGCACATAAAGTAAATATACGTGAAGAGAGGGTATTAATTCAGCCCTTCATATTGACCTAGGACTTATGAATTATTACACAACAGTGAGTTAAAAGTTAAAAGTTGGCGAAAATTCAGGTTCATAAAACATATTACATAACTTTCATACATCCTTTATAAATAACATGATTAAATTAATTGCAAATATCATCCACATTGTGCTTTTTATCTTCACCCTCTTCTCCGTAGGGATTTCTTTGCATTATAAATAAAAAAAATGATTGAAATTTAGATTGGGCGTTTCAGATGTGTGTTTTATCATCATTCAAATTAGAGATAAACTGCAAATTAATACGTGAGTATAAGATCTGTTTCTTATACACTTTTATATGGTTGTTTGGTCCTATGTCAGAATTTACAGAAAATTTTAACTACAATCGCCATGTAAATATTAAAAAGGCGCAGATAAATTTTTATTTAACAGATAAATCTAGTTTGTGGCAAATGAATTTAAAACATTTTTTATTAATACAGCAAAATCGGCATTAACCAATAGTCCAAAAAGTCCAGCCAAAGTTATCTTAATAACATTGATAACAACATCAATGCATTTCACTTTGAACAGGTTACGCAATGGGACGTAAGAAAAAGCAATACATGAATTCAATCCAAAGTTATCTATAGGATATGATGATATCCCAATAACCGTAATAAAAGGCAATGTTGATATTTTAACGAAACCTTTAAAGTATTTAATTAATCTGTCCCTTGCCAATGGATTCTTCCCGAAACCTTTAAAAATTGCAGTAACAAAGCCGCTTTATAAAAAAGGAGATAAACTACTTCCTACAAAGTACAGAGGTTACTTTTTGTACTGCTATCTTTTTCAAAAATAATAGAATATCTAGTAAAAGAACAATTAATAGCTCACTTAAATAATCGACACATTTTAAACAATTTTCAGTTTGGGTTTCGAGAAAATTATAACACGATCGATACAGCTTTTAACCGAATAGAAAATATTTGTTATCACAGTATAAATTATATAAGCTTATTTCATTTATGTACTGTAACAATGGTGGGAAATAAATGTTTACTTACTTACTTACTTACTTACTTTATCTAACACTCAAATTTTTCATAAATGTGTTTTACAAAATAACAATTATCCATGGTTTTTTGTTGAAAAAAATTTATGAAGATTGAAAGTGGCCAGAATCAATAACGGAGAATATTACAAGGACAACCTATAGCCACTATTTTATTCCATACATTCCTAGCATATTACATAAAATTTGACAAATTGGTAAGATGAATATCAGAACATCTTTCAAACTGACAATACCCTACAACCAATTTTGACCAAGACCAAACCTCTTTGCAGTAATCAAAATTCAAAAAATTGTATTTATAAGACCATATGATTTTGGGAATTCACGTAACTGAATATTTTATTTATTTATTTATTTTATTACAATATCCAACAGATCGAGGTCATTTACAGGATAAGGATAAAACAAAAACTATAGATGCAGTATCAATACTGAGAAAAAGAATATATATACATATACACACACATATATATACACACGTACAAAAATACAAAACATAGAATATAAGTTACATAACATAGAATAGGTACAAAAACGACAAACATTAGTAAATGTAAATACATACATATCACATATACGTGTATAAGATAATAATAACAATAATATTTATAATTGCTTAATACAGCGAATACTTGTAATAAAATTTTCTACAAAAGTATTAACATTATTATAGTTTGTAAACATTTGGAAGAAGGGAGATTGTGTTATTATATTGGTTCTTAGAGTATGAATTGTAAATGTTTCACTATGTTTTGAGACAATGCAAGGTACAACATAAAACATACTGTTGTGAAGATCTTCACATTTAATAAAATTTTGGATAATTTGGAACAAAAATATTATTGATTGAGTAGCTCTTCTCTTTAGGAGGCTATCATAGTTGAAAGTAGATAAAAGAATGTCATGTGGATATCCTCGCGAAGGATACCAACCAAACGTCTTAAAGTGCAAATTTTTTAGGAAGCGCCGTTGAATGTTTTCAATTGCTGTGATGTGGCAATTGTATATTGGGCTCTAAATAATTGAAGCATATTCTAATTTAGATCTTACTATAGAATTAAACAATAACTTACATAAATCTATGTTGGTGAAATCCTTGATGTTTCTTAGAACAAATCCTAATGTTTTGAAAGATGACGTAGTTGTTGCGTTAATGTAGTCAACAAATGTTAATTTTGGATCAAAAAGGACACCAAGATCTTTCACATTATTAGGTCTAATTAAAGGTATATTTAATATTTTATAGTCAAATAGGTAAACATTTTGCTTTCTTGAATAAGAAACAATATTGCTTTTACTGATATTCAAAAATAGGTTGCTTTCGATACACCTATCATTTATATGGTTTAAATTAGTTTGTAAATGTTTGCAATTAGCCAGTGAGTTTATTTGACTAAATATTTTTAAATCATCAGCGTACAAAATGTATCTTACATCAAGCTTAGCACCAATATCGTTTATAAATATAATGAAAAACAGGGGTCCATGAATGGAACCCTGAGGTACACTGGATGTTTGCAAAATTTTTTCTGTTTATGACCTTTAACTTGAACATATTGCAAGCGGTCAGTTAAGTAGGATGCTACCAGGTTTAAGAAGTCCACTGATATACTAAAATTTTGAAGTTTGTGTATAAAAATTTTATGACCCAATGTATCAAAAACCTTAGAGAAATCAATGTAGATTACATCTACCTGACCTCTCTGATCTAAGACCTGGATAAATTGTGTTTTGAGATTAGTTATTGTTAATCTTACAGAGACAAAACCATGTTGTTCAGGCAACAAACAGTTGCTAACATGTGCAGATAAATGATCATATATAACAATTTCTAGTATTTTACCAAAGTTGTAGATTATAGTAATTGGTCTATAGTTAGTTATATCATCAGTGCTTCCTTTTTTGAATATAAGTGTGACTTTAGACAATTTTCACAAATCTGGAAAGGTAGAATTCTTAAAAATCATATTATATATAATACATAAAGAATTATGGCAATATCAGAAGAATGTAAGAAATTACCAAATTGCGAGGTCCATATTTGCCCAACATGCAGAGCATAATGGACAGAATAAAATGATTCAAAAAGATGTAAAATGCAAACAAAGAAAATTGAAAGAGAGTGTTTATTATATACCTAAATGGAAAATTGAAAATGAAGTAGACAGGTTTCTATGACTGTCTTAAATAAACATTTTGTGTCAAACTGACAAAGCATATTTTGAACTTGAAATATAATTTCTATTTGTGAGGCGAGTTCTTTGCTGCTTGAAGAAGATCCTAGAAGTTAGTAAATTGAAATATTCTACTAAAGATAAGTTTTATTATTAAGTATTCCATATAAAATATAATTTTTTATTTTTTTTTGTCATATTTTTTGTAATTTAATCATATATTGGAGCTAGGCATTATGCAGTGTATGAATATTCAGTACTGACTGCCAAAAAGATTACCTCAAAAACATCTATGCCAGTATAGATAAACATCCCAATAACAAAATAACAATTTTCTTAAAAACTTCAACCCTTAATATAGATTAATGAAGTAATTTTTGATAGTGTAAATTGGATTCAGTTTTGGTCCCGGAAACATATATCTATTTGTACAAAACTTTTAGAGACATCCTGTATACTAATATTATTCAATAAGTGGAATTTTTAATGATACTGGTGTCAATGTCTTCGTAAAGAAACATGGATTGCGAATTGACATTGTGATACGGTGTAAATCGTGCGGGAAAAAAGGTGTGGATTATAAACAAAATGGCGTCAAGGAATTAAAGCACATGGAATTTGATTTGTTTTTAAGGTAGCAACATGTTTGTTAGATACAAATACTAAACTTCTAGAAAACCCAGGACTCCTCACCAGTGATGTAAGATGTAATCAGAGAGGAAAGGTGACAGGGCGCCCAGAAAATTTAAATTTACAGTATTATGTTGCATTTAGTGTATATTTGATAGATCAATCGACTTACCTGTAAGGAAGATCGATCTAGATTATCCGAGTAGCTCCGCCGTCCCTGTCACATGCAGTTCTGTTCTAAGGAAAGTTATGATATCATGCAAATTTTGCTGAAGAAAATACACTATACAGAACATTTAACTCGGCTGCAAGCATATTATAACAAATTTTGCTGCTTCTTATGTGAATGGGAAAGTTTAAAATGATAGCTATGCTGAACCGAAAATAACCTTTTAGCACATATATTTTTAGTCGACAATACGAAGATCTTTTACTTTTTTTATATAAAACTCGAATTAATAAAATTTTTTTTGAAGGCGATGTACAGAGACGGAGAAGGATTCGTTTCCTTGAGGCAATAATTTCTACGCATAAGTGACGTCAAAGTGAAGGCAGGAATTTTCGTCGGCGCTCAAATCAGAGAACTTTTTAAAGACCCCAACCTCAAAAACACATCGAATACTGCTGATAGGAGAGGCTGAAATACATTTAAAAGCATTCCCAATAAAATTTTTTAGCACATAATGGCGGAAAGCTATGTAGAAGTTGTTCACTCGTACTTGGATTTTTTTCCCTGAAAATATGGAAACCATCTCAGACGGGCACGGAGTAAGGTATCACCATCATATGGAAAAAGGTATATAGTAGCAAGTGAAACAAAAATATGTATATCCGACTACGATTAGACATACCAACATGGTAATAGCTGTCAACAAAATACTTTCCGTTCAACGTATCCTGAAGAAATAACTATAGAAATAAGTGTTACTTGAATTAATTTGGAACTGGTACAGATTTCTCTAGATTTATACTGATCCAATTTATTCACACCAAAATAAGTTTTTGATTTTCTTAGAATAACATAATCTCAACAATCCGCACACAAATTCTAAATTAATTTTAATGCGAATTCACTGTCAGCGAAGCGAAAATATTTTAAAGTTAAATGTGCAGAACATTATTTACACGACTTTATGTAAAATACAAATGATTTTACCAGAGACAAGTTTATGCGAACTGCATGGATTTACCACATTTCCTTTAAAATAGAACCGCAGATATAGGCATTAATTTTCCAGCTTGAAATATAAAGTAGATGTAAATGCAAGCATTCGGATCGACAATTCGTATTGTATTAATAACCTAACTGACGTATGAGGTAAACCTCCGTAAATTGAATATATCAAATCAAATTTTCGCAGAATAATAATCAGGACTAGCGCTCATACATAAACTACCAGCTCAGCTGTCGATTACAGAGACTTCGTTCGAAACGAGAACGGATTTTGGGTTTATAGCAGCTCCCTTTTCCTCAATCTAATAGAAAGTAGAGAGGAACACCCGATAAGGATTTGTATGAAACGTTTTATTTTCTATTTTCTTAGGTGGTAAAGTTGCAGTTCACTTATACGCTCCTGATATTTAATTAAGGATAAGCAGCTAATGTCTACGGCAGATTTTCAGGGATACCTCTTAAATTTTGCTAATTTTGTTAGAAATCAAGGAAACATGTAGTAAAAATTAGAGGTAAGGGTTAATTTTATCAAATTAGTGTCCAAAAAAATATCTATCATCAACAAAGAATAGCGAGGAAGTGGACAAAAATAAAACACAATTATTTCAATTGATTGATTTCTAGGACTGTATTCCTCTTCATCAGAATCACAAAAGAATTAAAAATAATTTAATTTTAAATCTAACTTTTATTCTTAAAATCGAGATAGGTTATAATACGTATTACTCTTCGTCTAATAAAATATCTAACCTCATAAGTAGAGAAAATCACAAAAACTTAAGCCGATTTTGAAGAACGATAATAATTCTGTTATATTTTATAACAATAAATCTTTGTCTCACATATTTAGTAAAAACAAAGATAAATGTCCGTTTCGTATATGAGTAACGTTGTATATAAGATAACATGTCAGTGCGGCGCACTGGTCAAACTAAACAATGGTTATCTTCTCGTATCAAGAATCACAAATACGATATTTCGAAAAATAAATCATCCACAGTATTATCAACACATGCAATTGAAAACAAACAAATTTGATTTTAAAAATTCAAAAATTTTGGATTTGGAAAGTATCAATTGCACAGATAATACAATAAATTTAAGAAGTGATGTAGAAGGACTAAGTATTGTTTATATGAACATATTAAAGAAATGATTAAATAAATGCAGTGTGAACTGTCCTCTGTTACTTCTTCGTTTAGGACGCGCTGAGTATCGCCCTTCTGCAGCGCTCGATGATGAGATGACTTCACGTGGTTAACGTTTTAAAACGAATTTGAACTAATCTATTACACCTATACTGATTTGATTTGAGTATTGTTTGTGAGGTTGCTTCATTTTCGATTGGTGGAGGGTCGTTGTTTTTTGTTTTTCTGTGTTTTTTGTTTGAAGAAGTAGTAGAGTATTGATTACGCTGTATTCATTTTAACCTGATTTTCTCTTCTTATCTGGTTAGATATTTTATTAGAAGAAGAAGAGTAACACGTATTTAATATTATAACCTATTTCGTTTTTTAAGATAAAAGTTAGACTTAAAATTAAATTATTTTTAATTCGTTTGTGGTTGTTCGTTTTATTAATACTTTTTATTTGTATAATGTTATTTATTCATTTGATAATTAACACGAGCATATGGGCTTGAAATTCAACGTATAATTTTAATAACATAGTTGATTAGCATTTTACACTTTTAATAAATTGTTGAGTGTGTTTTTTGTGAAACCTAAGATCTCATTGTAATATTTTTTGTAGATTATCATGCAGAGGAATATAGTCCTAGAAACCGGTCAATTAAAATAATTGTGTATTATTTTTGTACACCTCCCCACTATTCTTTGTTGATAATGGTGGATTTTTTTTAAAGTAGTTAGCCACGTCGCGTATATTAAATTATTTATTGCCGTCGAATTTTGATGCAATTTTTTTTCAGTTTTAACAAGAAGGTAAGGCAGGCTTTGTTTATTTAATAATTTTACGAAAAGGGAGGTGGGGAAACATATATAAAGAATTAACTTGCATGGGAAACGTTATTTAAAATTAAAATAGAAAACAAAAGTGCAAAAATAAAAGTGCCTTGGACACCTTATAATAAAATCAAAATGTTGTTTGTGTTGTGTAGGAATCAAAATTTTAAAAAAGGTGTTTTAATTATTATAAACAAATCACAAAATAATTATGAAGAATGAAAGAAAAAATATATCTATTTTCTAAAATAAAATACGGTGTAATTAATGAAAAGCGAAAATTTTATTTAAATTGTGCATAATTTTTTAGAGTTGCCGTAAAACAAATTAAGCTTAAAATTAATTAAATTCGATTAACTCGATTTCAAATATTAAAAAATTATGTTAATTTTTCAGCAAGAAAATGAGTTTCACTCCTAATTCAAGCTCCTTAAGTATGACCAGCGGGGCGGCAAAGAAGCGCAAAAGAAAGCAACTAAAAGAATACGTTAAAAAATATAACAAAATAACATCATTTATGTGTCCACCCACATCTACATCTATTTCAACCCAACAAGAAGAAATTGAAAAAAAATCAAAATGAAATGGGCGAACATGCAGCAGCACCATCATCAAGTGAATCAAATCATTCAAATGAAAACGACCATAAGGAAAATGAAAACTTTTTCAGCGCTTCGATTGGAAATGAGCAAATTGACGATTCCGATGATGATTCATTGTTGACTACTACAGTTAACGCTGCTGGCAGTGCTGACAACGACGACTACTATTTGTTTAACTAGGAAAATCCAACAGATTTTGCTAATTTCAATAACATCGATATTCTACATAACGATTTAGTGCGAAATTTGATAATAAATAATGGTCTTTGCAGATCCAAGGGTCCATATCCCAAAGATAATAAAAATAGGAGCTTTTCCGAACAACATTTTTATAAAAATAAACTCAAACATTAAAAATTGTGTATATTGTCAACCATGTTGGTTATTTTCATCCGTGAGAAGTAATTGGTAGAAAAATGGCATTTCTGATTGGCAGGGATTATCAACAAAATTAAATAACACTTATTATCACATTCACATATTAATTGTTGTTTTATTTATTTATTTACAACTTGCCAAACATTTTGTGAATTATTGGAAATGTCATCCTCTAGTACTTTGCAATAATTTTTGTACCTATGCATTAATAACTGCATCTTTAATTTGTTTTCGCAACAATTACATTTCCCTATTTTTTCCAAGCGCTGTTTTAAATTAATATTTGTAATTATTTGAAATGAGAACCATGGTGGACAATTTCTATTACGCTTTTTAGTTTTAGGAACAAATATCTCAAGTAATCCGTGAATTTTGAAACAGAGTTATTCACAGGCTAATTTTTCTTCTGGAAATTCGTTAAGGAAACACGAGTTAATTTCTGCAAGATTACGGTAGAGATCGATATAGTTAGGCTTTACAAAAATTATAATGGATAACACTTTTTATTATTATTATTAGACCTCAAGAGTAATATCTAACAATGTTGTTAAAATCATCACACATATTCATTGACTTATTAAGTACGGAAATTTTTTAAATAAATCCTTGGGTAATACCAACATTTCACCTAGTTTGTAGTATGCCCACAAACATAGTTTTTTGTTGCATTCGTAAATGGATAGTAGGCAGCACATTGTGTAGAATCAATATTCTCTCCATAAAGATCATAAAGTTGGTGTATGTGTAGTACGATGTACGAGTCGAGCAACGAGCAGAAAATTTTATAAAATTACATATAGCTCGCCCAAGTTGACGCGTAGCAAAACGATATTAAGAAGGTGGCAAATCTAATTTTAAATACATGTTTTACAACTAGTTAACTTCTTTTGGTATTTCCTATCGATTGGAGTGTCAGGTGAGCTGTACGTGTCTATTACGGATAAAAATTGTTTGACAATTTTACTATTATCGGAAATTAGGAAAAAGTATCGAACAACCTATAATGAACAAGGATAAAAATAAAAATGAAATAAAAGTAGACTATATGCTTATATGTGATACATGCACTTGTAGGTCTCCCTTTTCCGGTAGTGGTGTTTAATTGTTGGGCGCCAGTCTCTATAAAGCTACAGAGTCCTAACTCCAGGGATTCTTGTAATCTCAGAGTCGATTGCTCTTGTTTACAGTCAGAGACGCATGAATTTTGTATCAGACGAATTGACAATTCATTTGACCGTCCTTCCTGCAAGGAGCAGTGTCTAGAGAACGAACAATTAACGAACAGCTTTCGAGTTACACCCCTCACCTTAAGGATTGTTGGGACTATTAGGACCGAATGACGTGTACGCGGATCGTCTTCTGACAAATGGTCTGTGGATCGATATAAGGTAGTACTTCTATTTAAAAAAACGTGGCATATTATTGCTTCGTATTTATGCATTTCTAGAAAAAAATAATAAAATAATTATTGGATATTATAAAAGCACTGTTTCAAACATGATAATAATAATAAATACCTCTATATCTTTAAATTTTATACTGCCATTCTTATCTGAATGTGCTAGCATAAAAGTTTTAGGCACATAATAAATGAAAAACAACACTTCCAATACATTTTATCATAGAAACTATTAAAACAACTACTCGTTATTTAATTCAATGCAGCTCTTGCTCCTAGACTGAGTAGTTGTTTTAATAATTTCGATGATAAAACGTATTGAAATTGTTGTTTTTAATTTATTATATGCCTAACACTTTTATACTAGCACTAGTTAAGAATGATAGTACAAAATATAAAGATCTAGAGGTATTTATAATTATTATTATGTTAATTTTGTAATACCCAATAATTATTTTATTTTTTTTTCAGAAATGTAGTACTTCTACTTTATGACAGTTCCTCAAATTCTAATGAGTGATGAGAAATGCCAAATGTCTTTTTATTCTATGTGGGTTGGTTGTCGAGTGGTGAGAACACTTGCCTTTACCCTGGAGTCCTGGGTTCGATCCCCGGCCGAGGAGTTAGGATTTTTACTAAACCAGAAATTAATCCTGGTAAACTTGAACATGTGTGTCCAATGTCTCTAAATATGTCCCTCTTCCACACAAGATATTTTGGGGTACCTTCAGGGATACAGAGAGTTGTACTGTCTAGTCGGGGAAAGAAGATCAGCCAATTGAATGTGATTTCTGTATTCCATTCACAATTAAGCGTAAATGAAATAAATTAATTAGTTCATGGCAAATTTTTGTGATTGTTAATATCCGCAACTACTCATTGCGAGAGATATTATATTTCTAGTAGATGGATTCGCTGAAAGCTGGCGACTTATCAGCAATACTCTTCCTTGCGGTGCGAGCCTTCTTTGGTCGGCTGGACAGTGTTACCTGTGGTGTTTAAATTAATTGACAACTTATCAGAAGTTACACATCTCAACAATGAACTAATAAGTATATACTGTTAAGCCTTTGCTAAACATTTTAAAAAAGTATTTCTTCCATTTGATGACCAAAGCTGTCTAGATAACCTTAACTTGCTCGAATTAGGGAAGATAAACAATTCATTTACACTAAATGAAATTTCGGAAAATCAAATTGTAAACGCTGCTAAAAAACTGAAAAGCAAGTTATCAAGTGGGCCTGACAATATCCCTTCCCTAGTGATTAAAGATTGTAATCAATGTTTTATACTACCATTAAAGTTTATTTTTAATTTAATCTTAAAATCATGCACTTTTCCTGATCTATGGAAGCTGTCTCGTGTCTGCCCAGTTCATAAATCTGATTAAGTTGCAGATATCACAAATTATAGACCAATTGTTCTAATTTTTGGTTTTTCCAAACTGTTAGAAATCATTTTATCGGATACACTTTCTGCACATGTGAAACCTGCACTCTCCGAACAGCAACATGGTTTTGTGAAAGCGCGCAACATAATGTCTAATCTATGTTCATTCACGCAATATGTTTCCGAATCTCTTGACAGTAGGCATCAGGTGGACGTTATATACACAGACTTTAGTAAAGCATTCGATCGTGTATCACATGTAAAATTGCTCCAAAAACTAAATGAATATGATGTTTCCAATAATATTTTGCGATTCTTGTGGTCCTATCTAACCAACCGACAGCTTTTCGTAGAATATGAAGGTGTCAAATCTAATACAGTTGTAGCTAGTTCAGGAGTCCCTCAAGGATCCAATCTTGGACCACTTTTGTTTCTCATTTTTGTAAACAATATTTGCGATCACATAATTTCTTCTAAATTATTATTCGCCGACGACTTAAAATTTTTTAACCAAGTCGATACCATTACTGATTGTCTTCAATTGCAAAAAGATTTGGTCTCCTTAAATGACTGGTGTATTGAGAACAAACTATCGCTTAATATTAAAAAATGCAAAATAATGTCTTTTACTCGCAAGGTTAGTATCATTCCTTTCGATTACCACATCAATGGTGCTTTGCTTATGCATGTTTCAGAAATAAAGGATCTTGGGGTTACTTTTGACAAAGGACTCTCTTTCTCGCTTCACATCAATAACATTGTATCGGATGCACTCAAAATGTTAGGTTTTGTTATAAGAAATAGCAGGGAGTTTTCCTCTGTTAAGGTAATTAGCAGTCTATATATAGCCCTTGTGAGGAGTAAACTGGAATATGGCAGTACTATTTGGAATCCCTACCATGAAAAGTATATAGCTCTAATTGAAAATGTCGAAAGAAGATTTTTGAAATTCTTGTTCTATAAAAATCACGGTATTTACCCTGAGAGAAACTATGATTATAATCTCCTCCTGGAGGAGTTTAATTTTATTTCTCTTCGAAAAAGGCGAGAGATGGGGGATTTATTATTCCTTTATAAAATTTTACTTAACATTATTGACTCTCCCTCTTTGCTAAGATGCATATTTTTCAATGTACCTCGTATTTGCTCAAGGGGAAATAACACATTTCATATTAAAGTATCAAATTCCTTTCATCACTTTCATTGCCCTATTACTTCAATGTGTAGAAGTTGTAACGATTTGCAAACTGTCGATATTTTTTCTGCTAGTTTGATCCAGTTTAAAAACAAAATTACCAGTTTACCTCCAAATTAATCATATACCTTGTTAAAATAATTTTCATAATTTCCATTCACATAATGCATGCTAACGTACTGTAGAGTATTTTCGTTTTATTTTCATTTTCATTTTCATTCCTTTATCTGTAATTTATTAGTTTAAGACTTTCTTTCTAAGTTAACCTACATTTATATATTTATCATGTACTCCTACAAATGGCCACTTGGCTGCTGGATGTAATTAACTAAATAAATAAATAAATAAATAAATAAAATATCACATGTGATATTTTTCGACCCGTGGCAACAATCCGGTCACCTGTCAAAGTGACTTAAACTTGAAACTTACCACTTATCTCAAGAAGTCTCTAACACTCGTTGGGTCTCTGATGACACAAAAATCTTAATTTTTTTATTAGAATATGTCGAGGGTTGTAAAGCTATCTTATTTTCATTCGCGGAATAAAGTTGAAGTTAAATATCAATAAGCAAAGTCAAGATTATATACCTTATCCAGACGCAAAATTATTTAGACAAAAATGTTAAGACAAACCGTCAGATTAATGCCACTCGCCTATCCAGTTGTCTTTTCTTTGATAGATTTGGATTCTTCTAGACGTTTTTTAACTTTTTGTTTGCTTGACCTCGATGTTCTGGAATAATATGGAGACTTTACTGTGAGAAAAAGTGAATTGATGTGTCAAATCAACTTATTTTTCTCTTGCTTTTTCTGGCCATGCCTTGCTTTCTAACATTATTTTTCTCCTAACTTTCTTGGTAAGAAAAAGATAAAAAATCGGTGAGCAGAAAAATCACCCCAAGCTCCCACTTCAACCATCATTAAGCCCTTTTATTAATTTAAATTTTTTAATCTCGAATTCTTTTGATTTTTCATTTTCATCTCACGTGGTCCTACCGTCTTTTATACGATCCAGAAGGAAAATCTCCTTCAGGCTGCAGGTTGCCCTAGGCTGTGTCGTGCTAAGAAATGAGGATCCTCTCGTTAGAGCAAGTAGTCTTATCCTATTATTTATTCCAACTTGGTTCCTAAAAGCTTTTTAATTTATAACTCCTAAAGTTTTTTTGTAACGCCAATAAAAGACCGTGACTCAAAAAGTTCTGTATATACACATATTTTTTTAAAACATTCATTTTTTGTTCTTAACGTGGTCATGTCGTTTTTTATCATTTCAGATTCGGTCCTCATTTCTTGGTTTCTGATGGTAAATGCAGTATGGATAAATTTTTAACAAGCGACTTTTTTGAATTTATATATGGGTATCTAGGACCGCCTAACTGATTTTTTATATATTTGGATTATTAAAGTTCGTAGCCCAGAGTCTTGCGCTTCTTTTAAGCTAAGAATTACTAAAATCGGGAGGCGAAAAATTATCGAGTGTCCCATTCGATAACACCCTAAACTGAGCATTGGACAGACATGAAGAACATATGAAAACAGGTTTATAGAACATAAAAGAAGTTATGACAAGAATAACAAGAGTCAACATATTCTAATCATTGACCTGAGGAAAATCATTAATTTCATGATAATTTTAAAAGGTTGCATGCTAAAAATAAAGGATTAAAATTATAATTACCAGAATCCGTTTAAAATAATGTAAATGTCAAATCAATTTAAATTAACAATTCATTGTTTTTGTTTTTTACAAAGTTAGAATATCCATAAAAATACCCACAAATCTCATAGAAACATTTTATTTGTAACTTAATAAAAGACCCCAAAACTGTGACGGAGAAGTCTAATGTATATAATTTTATCGTCCGGTTAACCGTTTAAGAGATACACGAGAAAAACTAGTACTGAAACGACGCAGTGGGTAGTTTTTGCCAAAATAGAGAATGTCTCAGACCTCGAGTTTAGCTTTAATCATCCCCAGATTATGCTAACTTGATTGTCGAAACACGAGTTGGTTATAGTATCACGTGTTGCGGTGTTTCAGTGTTAGTGTCGTCACATCAAACGTTCCAACCCACTTCAGACCTATTACATAATTATGTATATTTTATTCTGCTTTTTACTACACAAAATTCTTTTTATTTATTTAGATGTGTATTTTTCTGTGAGAATACTTTGTTGTAGACATATATAATATTGTTGTACATAGTGTTTGACCATATGTTGAAAAATAGATATATTTTTAAAATTACTCATTGTGGACGACCGAAAGGAAGTGCAAACGGAAACAGATACACAAAAACATTCTGCTACAAAATTGCTTCCGCGGCCATCTCCTTTTTACAACCTTGCCTTGGCCGCATTTTTAGCTTGTTTCTGTATGATGTTATCGAAGACATTTAGTATCTTTAATTTGAATACAAGAATAGTGCTTTTTATCCTATCACATTATCTCAATAAATTCCTTCCGTTCCAATCTTCGCTGGCTTTCCCTAACATATAAGGGAGTGTCTCACAAAGAAAATAAAACTGCAATAACTTTAAAACTAGAATAACCAGTGACGTCTTTAAAATTTATTAGAGAATGTCCTGGAAGAAATGAATATTTTACATACAGGGTGATTCAAAAATAAACCGAAAGAAGGGAACCCTAATAGGGCTCAATTACCGACAGTCCCAAAATATAAAAAAAATTGGTAAGCCAGATTTCAAGAAAAAAAGTGTCAATTTAATTTAGTTCAATTCAAAACAATTTATTTTTAAATTAACAATACACAAACAACGTATTTGTCCACCCTGGACACCCACGGCCAGTGCCAGCCAAAAGTTTGAAATGTAAAAGCCATACCCACCTATGGTTTATTAAAACGAATTTGCATGATATTTCTTTATAATTTGACTGATTGAAATCAATGACAAAACCTTTTTATGCAGCAAGCAGTTTTATCTGTGTAATTATGCAATAATTACATAATTCTGTCTATTTCTTCTCGGTGATCCATACATTGTTGACATTAACGGTTTGTTGATGTTGTGTTGATAATAATTTGGAGTTAAATGTGAACGAAAACTAATAAAAAGGCTTTTACGCGCGCCAATATCTTTTGGGCTTGATGACGGTCTCGGATACTAGGGCCAGGCAGGACTATTGCCTTTTTTACCCTAGTCATCGCTGTAGACCTGGACCGGCCTCGTGCAGGGCGGGTTAGCTTACTTTACTAACGGCCCCACTCACAAATGTGAGCGGTGCCGAAGATTTCGGCACCGCTCATTTTGTGACTTGGGATTGACAGCCAGTACACAAAGTGTCAATTGACACATTGTCGTCTGGATCATCGGTCAAGGTGAGGATGAACTATGTATCTCTAGGAGGTGAGGGCCTAAGTGCTTTCTTAGCACTTTCGTCCTTCACGGCGCCAGGGGGGACAACGGACACTGGTCGGCTTATTGACAGGCGCACACAAGGTTTGTGCGAAGGTGGTTGGTTATGTCATGTCTATTCCGTGGTTTGGTCCATCTGTAAGGAAAGGATTAGTTATACTCACCCGTTATCCAGTAACTGTACTTTCGGCCTCTTGTGCCTTGGTGCGTCGGCCGGATCATAGGAGGTGGCCTCTCTGATCAGCGGGTTCCTGTGCTCCTCAGCTAAGGTGTACAGTTTCTTCGCTCTATCCCGGATGATTTCGGTGACTGGTGTGTACTCCAGGTCCCTGAATATGTCAGCGTTTCTAACATACCATGGTGCGCTCACCGCCGTCCTGATGGTCACGTTTTCCACGGCTTGGATCTTCTTCAGATAGGTCTTCGCTTGGTATCCCCATGCTACGGAGGCGTAGGTCAGCTGTGGTGAGGGCTTTGACTAGCAGAAGCTTGTTCGTCAGACTGAGCCTGCTCTGGTTCCCTACCATTGGATAGATGAGAGCTCTCGTCCGCTTGGCCTTTACCACGATGGCTCCGGTGTTCTGTCTCCATGTCAAGCCTTTGTCCATGATTACGCCAAGGTATTTGACGGAATCGTGCCATTGGATGTCTTCACCAAACGTGCAAACGTGTCCTGTGGGGGTTTCCTTGCGTCCTTTCCTGAAGAGAATCGTCTGGCTTTTCATGGCTTTTACTTCAAGTGAAAAACCATATATGGTGCTGGTGTATAATGAAGCGCCCTGTTTCATTGGTCCTAATAACATTTGATTCCCGATTGACAAACTCGGAGAAAGCAAACATGCCAGGTTATCTTCTAAAGTGGGATTTTTGTTTTAATTTCTGTTTGAGTGATGGTTTAATTATAGTTGACTAACAAATATCGTCCTTTATTTCCAAGTTAGAATCTGATCTATTAAGGTGAGTAGGTACTGTTAGAAGCGCCTTACTAAAAAACATTGTCTTGAAATGATGCCCGAGAACTCAGTACCAATGACTTCAATTCTGAAGTCATTGCTCGGTACACATACGTACAGATTATTACATTTCAACATTATTGCTCTATAAGTATGGATTACGTAAATTACAATCCATTACTCATCGGACAAATAATTCGGTTATTTTCTATTATTAGTGACATCAATAACTGGCGGATGTTAAGGGTGCTTTTATTATTATTATTTTTTAAATCTGACATATTCATTTTCTTTTCTATAAAAAATAATACAATGAATTAATTATTTGGGTATTACACAAACATTATTACAAACCTAATATGAATATGATAACAATAATCTACCTACAGTTTTTTATATTTTACACTCTCATTATATCTGGATGCGCTAGTATAAAAGTTTTAGGTAGATAATAAATTACACGCGACACTTCATATAAGTATATTCTATCGCAGAAACTATTAAAACAACTACTCCACCTATATGCAAGATGATAATACTATTCATACCATTAGTATTACCACTTTTTTATTTCCTTTACTTACCTGAAAGTTGCTGTTTATATGGCCTCTTAGGGGTCTTTCTTCGGTTTGTAGGGGAGATGTAGCCCCACAAAGGTAAATTAATTATATTACATACCCAGAAAATGTACCTTCAAGGTGGTGCGCGACTTTTGGGACACGCTGTATTATTGTCTCCATTTCTAATAATAAATTACCTAACCTTCAACCAGAGTATGCAAAATCTCTGAAGGATTTTCTTGTTTATTAAAACGTTAGTCAGTACAAGGTCCAACATCAAATATAAATCAGTTTTCAATGTACCTATTTCACATATGTTATGCACAACCTTCGACTAATTTATGTAGATCATCGCCGCCCCTATAGATAGGGATGATAATTAAATTATATAACAAACAAACAACTGCAGAGGTCTGATTTTGTACTATGCAAATTATTTCATGAATTCTCTGGAGTCTTTTTATGGGCCACAAGTCTGAAACAGTTTGCTTACATTTAACAATGCATACAAAAAAAAGTGTGTTTAATTAATTGATTGATGTGTTTGATAATATTGTTAATCTAATAATACCAGTGGCGAATGGTGGCTGTTGTTAATGGTAGGGACAATGGGATAGGTTAGCTGCAGTGAAAATTTTTTAGGAATTTCAAGGTCCACAATATAATAATTTTGTTGGAAATATTAGTTTCATAATTGTAATTTTATTTTAGAATCTAGATTATCTTTTTGGAAAAATAGTTTCTTTAATGTGCTGTAAGAAACTTGACATAAATAATTTACATGCTTAATGAACCTCAAAGCTGAGTCAATCCACAAACCACAATTTCTATATTCATTGACAATATCTATCATCTAACTATTTATTATCATGAGATGTCTCATCAAGATTTCAAATTATTATCAACAATCTCTGCTGCAGAATCATAACCTACAGGGGAAAAATCGAGGTACATCTCTGTATCACCGGCATGAGCATACTGTTTTACTTGTATTTACGATTTATATACCACCATCAACAACCGCTGTCAAATATGAGGCACATACCTAATACAATTTTAAATGAAAATAGTAGTCTTTTGGACGCAGGTTCTGTAAATATTAACTTTAGTATTAGTGGCTATTTCGTGTCTTTAATTGAAGAGGACATGCCTCTTGGTTCGAGGCTTCCTGTAAGTACAAAAGTTTTAATAATGAACAAATAATTTACAATTTTAAAACAGAAAATTTTTCAAACTGTATGACAGTGTTTACGAACCGATTAGTCGATGGAATGTGCGGGATTTTTATGTAATTTTAAAATTAGTATAAATATGTACCAAAATTTTTAAACCCATACCGCAATTTTCCACCTTGCTATAATGCTAAAACAATTCTCGATGCAAAGAAGTGGCCCCAAAAAATATAAAAAATTTGAAGACTAATACTATTTAAATACATTTATAATGTATGTAACTGAGGGAGTACAAGTAGATGTTATATACACAGACACTCCAAAAGCATTTAATCAGATAGACAAATAAAGGGTTTTTTAATAAGGGTGATATGTTTTTTTTAATAAAACAACAATGAATTGGGGCAATGCAAAATTTTTTATTTTATTTTGAACAATCGATGCAATTATATTCTGAAAATAATATCATTCAAATGGCCGCCTCTGCTCCTTTTATAGGATCGAATCCGACGAACTCAATTTTCAAGCACTTTTTTTAATAAGTCTGGCCTTATGTCATTAATACAGCGTTCGATAGCCAATTCTAATGTATGAATTGTGTCTAGATTATTGGCATAAACCAACGACTTCTAATAACCCCACAAAAAAATAGTCCAAAGGACTAATAAATTGATTGTGTCATGGGCTGTGTGGTACGTAGCGCCGTCTTGTTGAAACCAGATGTTGGTTAAATCAATATCATTCAATTTAGGCCATAAAAAGTTCGTTATCATCGATCCGTACCGCTCACCATTGGCAGTAATGGCATCTCCGTTCTTATTTTCAAAGAAATAAGGATTGATGATGATACCATCATGCTAAAAATCACACCAAAGAGTTACTTTTACGGAATGTAAAGGTCTCTCGTGTAAAATTTGTGGATTTGCTTCCCACCAGTAACGAAAATTTTGTTTATTTACCGATCCACTGAAAAGAAAATGAGCTTCATCTGAGAAAATGATTTTCTTAAAAAAAATCAGCATAATTTTCAAAATATTCCAAGGTAAAATCAGCGAATTCAAGGCGTTTGCAATGATCCAAAGGCTGCAATTCTTGTGTGAAGAGAATTTTGTAAGGATGTAAACGAAAATCCTTCCATAAAATTCGCCAGGTGGTTGTTGCAAGCACTCTTGAGAACGCCTTGGAAGTGATAAATTTGGGTCTTCAACAACACTTGCCTGAACGGCAGCAATATTTTCATTACTTCCAGCAGCTCTTTGTCTTACTAGCATGCAAACATTGTGTAAAGAAAAAATACCCTCAAAATGTTCAACAGTTGTGAGCACACTGGGCCGATTATGACGACCATAAATTGCTGAAAGTGCACGATAAGTTGCAATAAAAGAATGATTATTTTGAGAAAAAATTGGATAATTTCCAAACGTTGTTGAGACATGTATTTTTCCATGATTAAATTGCAAACCTTACTGAATACATCTCACAGTGACAGATAATTTTGACATTTTAAATATAGTAAATTGGAAACAAATCACCACTACTGGAAAACCTTTTACTTGTTATTGTCTAAGCTAATACTTCAGCAGCACAACATTATTGGCCCAATATGTTTCAGAAATATTGGGTCAACATACAAACGTCAGATTCCTTTATATTAGTCCTATAAGTCTTGTCAATATTGCGTCTATGTTTGGCATCTGTATTGGAAAAATGTTGTAATCAATATTGCACGTATGCTATTTTCGCATGATGAGCCTGTACAGTCTACACTGCCAAGTAGTAAAATTGTCAATACATTTTCCATACTCAGCCCACAAAAAACAAGCCAATATGAAAAGTGAACATTATTATAAAAATACCTATAAAAAAGAGATGGTTATGAATCTGAATTTGAAATATGAAAACCTGAACGACATAATATGTATTTATTTCAAATCGACACCTCTGCGGAACGAGACGTAATTCTACCTTTTTCATGATTTTCCACACCTATATTTCATTTTTTACGCATCCATCGTCTGGACAACAATCCGTTATCCCGTGGTATTCGATAAAAAAATGTTCCTCCAGTTTTGCTGTTCATTGACTATAACTCACAGCAACTACTATACTGTAGCGACTTGAATGTTTCTCTTAGTATAACGGAATATCGTATTTTTTCGTTGGTAATAGTAATTTATTATACATAAAATTAGTAAATCGTAAAACTACAGTATCTATGTATGAATTATTTGCTATATGTTTATTACAATTAGGCAGCGGAAATAATTGCCATTTTTCAGGGCCGGTACCACAACAATTTATGTGGTGTGTTTATTTATATACCTGTAATATATGCAACCGGTATAATCAGTATTGAGGAAGGAAACCGCAACAAACGTATATAATATTATAAGTAATTGGGCTCCTATTCTTTAGTTAACACCACCTCGTACAGAGTGATGTTTGGCATATAACGTTCTTACCAATATTGCCGGTGCAGGTTAGAAATGAGGAATTTTTTTATGATTTGTGTGTCATGTTTTGTGCATGTAATCTGTCTTGGAAGGTAGACTACAATGCTTACTTTAGAGGTTGTTTTGCAAAATACGTATCAGGTTTTCCTTTACCTAGTAGCCTAATATAATCAGAATGGTATGTCCGCGCGCATCCCATCCGTATCGATGTCGTCACTCAGTTAGCAAGGCGGGAAACAGCGATACCTTATGTAATAGCTATCAATAATAAATTAAGAAGTTTTGTAGAAACAAATTACGATTGAAATTTGCGAAAAAAAGTTGTAAAAATTTTCTCCCAGCTTATTTTTTAAACAATTTGTAAATTATTTGCACAACATTTTTTTCCAGAATCAGGTGAAAAAATATATAGTGAAATTTCTAATTTCATCAAAAATATTGTTTTTTTAAGTTACGCAGTTTTGAGATTTCATTGTAGATTTCTTTTCCATTGTGCTAATTTCAAAAAGCTGTAACTTTATAACAAATCAATATTTTTTGATAAAATTTTAAATCTGTCGATATATTTTCCACCTGATTCTGAAAAAAAAAAAGTTTTGCAAATACTGGATAAATTATCTAAAAATTAGTCTGGTCCGACACAATTTTGGCAACTTTTTTCTCAAATTTCAACAGGGACACAGAAACCTAGGATACAAAACAATGTGCAAAATTCGTGAAAATTATCTGCCGGTGTGAGTACTTGCTCTACCTGTCTATGTGAGCTACAAATTTACAGCATTAACCTCGGTAGATGTGGTACACTCATTTTCCTTGTACAAACATATTTATAGACCAAATCACTCAAATTTAACGATCATGAATGCAGAAATAATATCTAGTTGTGATGATGTAACCTAATGCAATAGCAGCTCTGTCATTCTAAATCATACATTGTATTAAGAGGTGTGTAATTCATTACTCATTTTATACTTCTGTTAACCATGGTGCAGTAGTTGCTACCGGTCCTGGACTCTGGCCTAGTTCCCTCTCCCTGATAATAATATTTCTTGGTTCGAATAAGAAACTTAATAGCGTTAATTCGTTAAAAATGTTGTCGAAAAACCCAGAAAAGTATTATTTCATTGTAAGTAAGAAGCGATAAAAATTTGAAGAAAAAATTACAACATTTCATGGTCATTTTTGTACTTTTTACTTTCTTATATCTAATACAAGGAAGTATAGTAATCGTGATTTTTTTCGACCTCGAGATTTTGATTGATATATACGTTTTGAACCCTCCTGAATCCATTCTGACTATTTTTCGAATGATATCTGTCGGTGCGTGTGTGTGGATGTGTGTTTGTGTATGTGTGTCTGTGTGTATCCGCGATAACTCAAAAAATACTAATGGGAGACTTCCCAAATTTGGCAGTTAAGATTGTCAACAACATTTTAGGGGACACATTAAATTTGATGAATGTGATGCCACCAGAAGAGACATAATTAATGAAAGAATAAAATGGTACAATTTCGAGAAAAAAATTTAAATTTTTATAGCATTTCTCGACAAATCTCGACGAATTATAATGAAAAAACATAACTTTATGAAAAAATCTGTCAGCATGTCTGTAGTATCGCGATAGCAGCTACAATTTTTGGAGATAAAGATTTCAAATTTGGTACACTAGTTCTAAAGGGCAAAGACAATGAAAAATTCAGTGATGAGCAAAATTGGTCAGCTGAAAGGAGGTACACCGGACCCAAACTTTTTTTGTATTTGCCTTTACAAAAAAATATATTGATGAACGATTATAAATCATGTTTACTATATCAAGCCAATAAAATATATTTTCCAAGTACTTCAATAAAGCTGATGTAAACAGAAATTTTGTACACATTTGACCTCATAAAATGGGGTTAGGTTAAATTTAACAGTTTGACATTTGAAATGTCTAATTTAGTTATAAAAGTGTCAACGTCAATAAAAGGAAATTACTAAAATATATGACATGAATTATTATTGACAGTATCGATAATTAATTATTTAAAAATTTGAATGAAATATTTCAAGGTACGCTGTTCAAATTTAATAATTGAGGAAAGTGAAGAATGAAAAAGAATGATTTTTTTACATCAGGATGATATATACTGGTATAAGACAGTTATGTGCTGGCCACATCAGATATTTTATATTAAATGCTGACTATTTCAGAGCCTTTTTATTGGAAATTGTCCAATTTCGATCAGTTTAATGTGACCAATTGGTCGTTAAACACTTCTATAAATATCTACAATCTGTAGAAGAGCCCATTGTCGTTAAGTAACTTTGAACGAGGCCGAACAATCGATATTAGGGAACTTGGCTTTCTTTAGGGGATACTGCCAATCGTATGGGACATAATGTAGCAACGATATTAAGATATTAGTACCGAAAGGGCGACACGAATAACAACGCGGATCCGGACAACCGGACACCTACAAAATTTGGTATTGCGAAATAGATTTTCCACGACGAAAAAATTAGGAAGAAATAGTTTATTGAGAAATCTTTTGGTAATATTATGAATTTCTTTCCGGTAAATTAATTTTGCTTAATTTTTAACTAAATATTGAAATAAAGCAGTCTTAGTATCGCGTTTACGTGTCAAACGAGTGACATGTTCACGAAAGCGTAGTTTACAATGAAAAGAAACATCGAGATTTTTTGCAAATTTTACTTCATTTATGGATTCGTCATTAAATTTTAAATTTAACTCTTTACTATTTGGAAAACAGACATTTATTATTTATGTTTAGCTTTCAATTATTTTGCGTAGAGTACCTCGAAATGGATGTTAGATCTAAATCAATTCAATTAGAAGCTGATTTAATACTATTGTTATTAAATGACAACGAGAGTTGAGTGTCATCGGCATATGCTACAATGTAAGTATGGGTAAGAGTTTTAGAAATATTACCTGTGTATATAAGGAGAAATAATGGGCTAAGCACTGAACCTTGTGGGATCCCTGAGATGATTTGGCAAAACTTGAATATTTTATATTATTTTTATGTCGGAACATTTAATAAAATAAATACAACATTAAAATAGCTTACGCCTGACTAGCCTACAGAGAAACATTCACTTATTTAACGAAACATTGATATAAAAATCACTTGCAAAGCAATAAAATGTCAAAAATAACAAAGAGAAAAACACAGATTATAGCTGGAAACAAACAATGAACAGAAAAAATAAACAATAGAGTTTTAGAATACATGGTTGTTTAACATTATTTATTAAATGTCTAATTCTGAATCCATCCTGGAGCAAGTTAGAAATTTTATTTGTAATTTGTTTCAGATTAAGATGGGATAGGAAACTGTTAATACCCTAGATATGGTTCGGACTCCACAATAAACTGTAGGGCTTCGTCTCTCTTTGCTCAACACAAAATCCTAGTATTTTCTCTGAGTTACTTAGGTAGCTTGAGAGATGGTTAAGAAAACATTTTTTTTGACATGAAACATTCATCCAATCATAATTTGAAAACTTTACAAGTAGGAAATAAAGCTCTAATGGTTAAAATTGGTTAGGTTAAATGTCTTACTTCACATATTCTTTTAACAAATGTATTGCTACATAAAAATTCTGTATATCCATTTTTATGTGACAAGAGGACATCGTTATTTTTTATGGTCCATATAAACGTGATAATAATGTCATGAAAAAATATCACAGAAACTGCAGCACGTTTCACAAATTTAACGAAAACATTTTTAATGAATATAAAGGAACATCTAAATTAAAATCAGTTTTAAAATTTACTTTCAATAGATAACGTAAAACATAAATTAAAATTTAATCAATTTGTTTTTCACTAACTGTAAACTAAAAATGTAGGTACCTAAAAATAAAAAGACAATTTACTTTGTACCTTAGTAATTCATCTCTTTTATTAACTCCTTTGACTTTCTAAAACTATAGCATAACACTTCTTGCATTAACAAGTCTTAGACATTTTAATACATACCGTGTGTAAAACGGCTAATGTGCTCACATGTCAACCAAAACCGATTGAACAAACAAGATGGACGTAACAATGGGAATATATTGTAAGTGGCTGGAGGGGTACAGACTGAGTCTGTCATTACGTTCGTTGGGTGTGTCTTATTCCATCCCAGTTTGCAGCCATCGCTCGTATTCTTTTTCTAACTGGCCATACTTGGCGATAGACATAGAGTATGCAGCGAGCGTCATTTCAAGTCGAACAGGCGTTAAAGAAAGCAAGTAATAACGTGTATGAATAATACCCCCTTCACCTGTAATAGTGAAAACCGTCATCAAAAAATCCACATAAAAAATCTACACGTCGATCATTTTTTTTCCTTTAACACGTGTTTGAAATGAATTAATTATCGTTGTATTTTCAAAGTTACAATGGCAACGTTGATGGTTCATGACCTAAATCGACGCCATTTTATATGTCTGTCGTGATATAACATTGACATGATTTCAACAAGTGTCAAAGCAATCGATAGAATACTCTATACGCTGTGGGCCAATCATGTGGAAAACTTGTTTATGGAATTATACAGAAGTTTAGTTTTAATAATCTCAAGAATATGCCAAATTGTTTGGCGAAACACGAATTTGGATACAGGACAGACCTACACATACCTATATGTGCAAAATCCAGTATGTAAAATAATTAAAGGATTTCCTTCCTGGCAAATGAAGACACATACTGTCGAAGATTTTCTTCTCCAAACTTTCGAGAATAAATAAATGCTCGCCATTTTGGTTGTGCTCTACTCTTTTGGTATAATGAGGCGGTAAATTAAGGAACTGCACCAGTTAAACCGAGATATACACAAGATAATGCATATTTATAGGAAAACTTATTTTAGGTTGACCTTTCGTATGCACCTTCCACATCAACGAGAGGCCGAGATCCCTTGAACTTGGAATATGTATATGTACAGTAGAGTAATATTGAGTACGACAGTCACTTAGGGCTTCGGATCCATGCCTGTAGTTGGCATAAGATAGGTATGTGGTACAAGATCATTAAACCCAATTACTGAGTCCAGGGAATTTTAAGGAACCAAAAATAAATGACTGTAAATTTGGTTTTGCGTTCATTTCCAAGTGAGGCTGGCGGAAATTAGAGTTAGCAACTGAATTTTAGCACAATCGTTTGATCATCAACGACTGCTATAAAATGTTGCACTGACTTCATCTATATTGACAATTCTATGTGTAATATCAGAAAATAATGGCACCACACTGTAAATGATGTTCTCAAACATATGTTGCCTTTTGTTGTACATACATAAATTATGACGTACAAGCAAAAATTCATTTCTCTAGCTATAGATGTTATTTTAAACAGTTGATTTATGTTCCTATACAATCTCAGTGATAGTCTACGGAAAATTTATAAATTAAAGTATGTTTCAAATACGACGAAAGTCTGCAGAAGTTTTTCTAATATATCATGCAGAATTATTTCTGAACAAAATGGTAATTTATCAGGATATTAATCAGTATGGCCTTATTCTAATAAAACTCATTTGTCTTCATACACTAAAATTAGTGTCATGTTTTTAATGAGACTCCTTTCTCGAGCGAAAGTTATATTAAAGCATAGATATTTTTTTAATTACTCCCTAATAATAAATTGCTTTTGCTAGAAATACTGATATTACCAAGAGACTTATTTTACAAATTAATTTATCATTCTAAATATTTGAAAGGTTTTGTTGAGTAAGGGTCCTTTTGAAAAAACTACTTCATGAACTTGCCGACGTTTCAGTACCTTTTATTACCATCATCAGGGCACTACAAGATATAAAATTATGAATATGTAGAGAATTATAAAAAATATACATTAAAAAATATGTATATAACAGAAAACTTCAAGAAATGGTCAATATAAAGAAGATTGACTTAATCTTCTTTATACTGACCATTTCTTAAAATTTTAGAAGGGGGAAAGGGATTAGATTTGTCAAATTTCTAATTCGAAGTAAGACAATTGAAGTTCTCGTCTGATGCATATTGTGACCTACTTCGTTGCTCTACCCAAGAGCGGAAGTGTCACTTTGACGCCCAACACTACGGCGGTGCACACTGTACGGAGATCTCGGGCGCCAGTTTCTGTTTAGAGTGCAGAAACACCACTTTACTCTATCGGCGGGACGATAGAGGCCGGGCAACTGCAGTGAAGATACGGTTAAGCCAGGGGTCGGGAAAAGGGGAACTTACATACTACAGTTAAGGAACACACTCTCATTCAATATATGTACATTTATTCTACACACTAATTATTATTTACACTTTATACAGACCTTAGTAACTACAACTTAAACTACAACGGTCTTAACTACAAGCGGTCTTATTCTACAAACTTATACTACTACGGTCTTAACTACGGACAAGCAGGGCAGTAAGCGGGCGGTCAAGCGGTGCGACACAGTACGCCGGTGAACGAAGCGTTGAAACGGTAAGCAGCGATGAATCCAATCGGTCACATGCAGACGGCGGACGGATACCAGGAGGGGAAGCAAGCGCCCATACAAGCAAACTATGCCTATCTAACGCGGTTACTTATTATCGCTTGGCTGATGGATGGTTCCGGTCTTATCATATGCCAACGAGTATCTCCAAAGCGCCCTGCCAAAGAAAACGGACTCAGGCGCCCTGGAGGGCACGCGGTTGAATGCGGTTACGGTAAGGGGGGGGAAGGAGTAACAAGCCTAACAGTGGCAAATTGATGATGACGACGGGATGGTCAAACTCCAAGACTACCCTGCAGAATTTTTACGTGCTCAGGTAGCCCGAGGGGCCCGCGGTTACGGACGATACCTCCAAGTCACCCTGCAGAATTTTTTACGTGCTCAGGTGGCCTGGCAGGCACGCGGTTACGGAAGTACCTCTAAGTCACCCTGCAGAATTTTTACGTGCTCAGGTGACCTAGAGAACACGCGCTGACAACTGACAGTACCTCCAAGTCACCCTGCAGAATTTTTACGTGCTCAGGTGGCCTGGAGGGCACGCGGTATAACGCGGTTCAAGTTGGAGGGGGGGAAAGGAGTGGCAAGCCGAACGGTTGCAAATCTAAGACGACGACGGTATGGTCAAAGCTACCAAAGCTACCCTGCAGAATTTTTTACGTGCTCAGGTAGCCCGGCGGACCCGCGATTACGGACGATACCTCCAAGTCACCCTGCAGAATTTTTACGTGCTCAGGTGGCCTGGCAGGCACGTGGTTACGGAAATCCCTCTAAATCACCCTGCCAAAAAATGGACGCAGGTGGCCTAGAGGACACGCGGTATCAAATGCTAGTATCTCCAAGTCACCCTGCAGAATTTTTACGTGCTCAGGTGGCCTGGAGAACACGCGGTGTAACGCGGTGGATCGCGTTTCTAATTCCAACCTTCGGCCGCTCTCCCTTTCTAAGGAAGGATATGAGGCGGACTCGTTTTAGCGCTCGCGGTTCACTAACTCTAAAAAAAATAAAGCCCGGAAAGTACTCACCAGCCAAGTAATACCGATTATTTAACAAACCTTTATCAAACCTTGCTACCTACTTCCGGATCCTGTGCTGGCTTCCTCTCTGGAGCGGTCGGGGTCGGCACGTCTGGACGGTACGGGCGGCAGCAACGGACTGGTCGTGGATACTCTGCAAAATCCTCAAGCTACTCAACTCTGCCAAAAAGCAGAAGTAGGATGAGCGCGGTAGTCATGCGCGAAATATTGCAACTACGTCACCGTTTATCGACTTAGAATAATTCGCAATTACCTTTGGATACCTATGTACCTCTATACTCACAAGTTTACTTACTATCCAAGTCGGCGTGGTGCTTCGGTTGGAGCTCAGACGGGAACTAATTTAATGATAAAATCCTCATGCTACTAAACACTGCTAAAACGCAGAAGTAGGATGAGATACGGTAGTCATGCGCGGTTTATTACAGCTACGTCACCCGTTCATCGACTTAGAATAATTCCGCAGGAAATTTAAATACCAATATATCCTTATACTCACGAGTTTACTTACTGTGCTGGCCGGCGTGGTTCCTCGTTGAGTAGCTGGACGGAAAACTAATTTAATTATTTTCAGTCTCGGCCTCCCTCATGTTAGCGCGGGCATAAGGGTGCCGGGGACACAATGCGTGCGTCGCGTTTCGCTTACTGCCGGCCACTTGGCCTATGTGGAATGTTCATAAAAAACATATCAATACTACCTATCTATAATTAACAATTTAACTGTTATTAATTAAAAGCGTAGCACTATAATGGGTAAAATATTTTTCAAAACCTAGCTACCTAACTTAATAAAATAAAATCACTTCGT
>JANEYF010001135.1:0-42146 GCA_029963845.1 Rhamnusium bicolor
CAGCCTCATCTAACCAGTCTGCACAGTCCAGTGGCGTAACAATATTTTATTAACAGTGAGGTATTTTAAATTAAGATAAATAAAAAACAATAGATAAAGAATTCAATCTCTTTGAAACATTAACTGCCATAACTCGGTCTATAGTGTCATATTTGTACAGTTACCATCTCGGTCTATCAGACCGAGTTACGTATTCGAGATCCTGACGCCAGCTACGCAGTCTGGCATACTTTTATTTACATTTCCTTTACTCTTGAATTTGATTGTCCTTCATATTGTTTAACAAGTTTTTTTGCAACTCGAATTTTCCTTTATTTACAAAAGCAAGCTGTTTTTGGTCTGATTTTTTTTCTTAAATTCTTCATTCTTTACCAAGAGGACATTATAATTACGTAGTAATTCTTCATAGGTATGCACCTTCTTGGGGATTTCCTTTACTTGTGGATGGAATGTTTTCCACGTTTCCTATAGACAACAATGGACTTAAAATTTGTTTAATGATCTCAACGTTCTCTAGTTTTAACACGTTCACCTCTTGTAGCTGGACTGGACATTTTTGTCAAAGTCTCAGGCAACAAATTAAGTGATGGAATAGCTAAAACATAATAAAATTAGCCACAAATTATTTTTTTTTTAGATAAATTTCATATTGCCTACCAGTTTTTTTTATTTATATTTATTTATTTTTTTTTTGACAATACATTCATCAGTTTTGATTTCATTCCATTTTCAAAATTATCAATTGTAACATGTTTATTTCAGTCTTTTTTATTATCGGGGTTAAATTTTCCTTTGCTTTAACATTTTCTTATGGACTCTTTCTTAATTAAAATGTCAGTAGGAAAAGAGAAATATGATATTTTTTTCTCCATTCTTCTTTGCCCTCTCAGCATTACTCGTACAAATAGCAACACTGCATATAGTTCCAGTCAACTGAAAACAATTATTTATTATTAATTGCATATTTCTTCTCCCTCAAAATAAATAGGTACTTCATCTTATTGTACATACCTTCTCAAAATAAATGTAATTTAAACCAAATATTGTCCTTTATATAAAAATTCAAATGTCACTTAAAATGTCAAGAAAGCACGTACAAACTATAAAAATAGGTCCATAACAATATAATGTACAATAACTAATAATAACTAGAAGCAAAATATCAAAATAATAGCAAATAACCACACAAAACGATTATAAAATGAACACAACAAACGTATGATTCACAACACGGCTACACTATGACGCGTTACATTTCCCTTTCGTCTCTCCTCAACCAGGTTAAGTGGTAGAGCTGGGCATAATCGAATGATTTCAATAATCGAATAACGGCTATTCTAATACCTTTAATAATATAATCGAATGATCATTCGAATTATGAATAGAGCTCGAGACGTGGGGAAATCGACATCTATGGCTTGCCTCGGCGACATTCGGGAACTCGAGTCATAATTCATAATCATAAAATATCGATTTGGCTGGCAGTTGGCTATTATTTGTATACAGTTTTCAATTATAAATCATAACATAATTCAATCCGCTTCTGAATTCACGACAATCCGAATGGTATGAACCCATGATATAATAATTGTATATTTATATCATGGTATCAGCTAATAGCCATCTACATTTCGCGGATTAGCAAGACCAAAACGCCGCGCGACGGTAAACAACTATCTGTTCAAGTGCACTGGTACTTGAATCGTATCTCATCGCTCGAGTCACGTATTTGAAATTTGAATGATCAGCCGCCGAAACAAATGACGATTATTCAGTCGGCAGTCGACGGCATCACTCTTTGAGATCTAAATTATAGGAATCTCATAACAAGAGTATTCGAGATATTTCAATAATCGAATTATCGATTATTTTTCATTCTAATTATTCCAGCACTATTAGGAGATAACCTACACCATTCAGACCTCACATATTCCTGACATATTAACACTATAATGTATTACTTAACTACATTACCTTGTTTAAGAGCCAAACCACACGAGCGTTAATTCAACGCACGTTCGACGCGCGTTGAAATTTCGCGTTGTAGAAATACATTGAAATATATTGTGCCATCCACACGAACAACGCGCGTCATATTTAACGCGCGTTCGACGTGGCAACGCGCGTTGTACAAATACGTTGTATTATATGTGAGCATACACACGATATTAATTTAAAGCGCGTTTCAGTTCGTATGAAGACACGTTGCTAGTTAAGTTATAACCTATTTAAAGTACGAATTATTCCGTCTTTAATTCTGGTAAAAAGTTCATCAAATGTTGCAATTGACATACGAAAATAATTAAAAAATTTTATGGGATCTTCTCGAAGTCTAGGAAAAAGACAGTAGAATGCGCCCTCGCTATATCGTATTTCATTAATAGGGTGTACCCATCATCTTCGGTTTCTAACTCTTTCTTTTTTTACTATTTTTGCACTTAAATAAACAAACAAAACGAGCTCTACATCATCCATGGCGGAATTAACAATGATAGCGCGCGCTTAATGCCTATTCACCTATCTCGTGTGGATGGGCAAGCAACGCGCGTTACTTTTGCGCGCGTGGAACGCGCGTTGAATTAACGCTCGTGTGCTTTCGCTCTAAAGAAATATTCTAGTGAATATTGCGTTTTCTGTGTCATTTGTTGTTTGTATAAACCTCGATATACAGTGTGTTCCCGGATTACGTACCATAGGAAAATTTGTTAACTTTAGAGGCAGAAAACATTTTGCTTATTGAAAAAACAATATTCACATGATTCACGTGAAAAGCGAAATTTAATTTACAGGATGTCCAAAAAATTAAAAAATGTTAAATAGTCTCAAGACCAAATTACCCTTATTAATCGTTAAATGCAAAATGCCAAATGGTAAATGTTTCTTAGAATTCCAAGATATGGTTAAATAGAAAATTTCGTATATATTCAAAAATTCAAAAATTTCGATTCTTTTTTATCATTTTTTTATATTTGTTTATATTATCTTTATTATGACTTATAAGTAGAGATCAGGTGATAGCCATAAATTCGAGAGACGACTTTTACGTACATAGATATAATATATTGTAAACACCTAATGAAACATTCCCAAACAATATGAAATGATGAAATATTTTTATATGCATTAAATCTGTTTTCTTTATAAAATGGAAATGAAAAATTAATGATTTTTATCAGGTAATTGGACGGCTTGCAGCTATAAAAAACAATTACTTACTGACCGACGGAGCTTGTTTTGTCGAGTGTCCATTAGCAATTTATATAATCCAAATTGAACTTTAGGATTTGCTTTCTGAACAAAAATCAAAATATTGGAAAAAATCCGAATTTTATTGCTATCAGTATAAAGTACAAACTTAGCAGTTAGGTATGAAATATGATGTCAGCCAAATGCCCTCCACGGCTCCGCTGACATGATACCATTATTTTAGCGAAGTTTTTCATAACGATTTCGCATAAAGGCGGCTCTATTTCAGCAATTGCACGTCTGATGTTCTCTTTTAGCTCTGGAATCGTAGCAGGTTTGTTGACATAAACTCTTTCCTTCAAATAGCCCCATAGAAAAAGTCTAATAGGGTTAGATCGCAAGACCTCGGTGGTCAATCGATGTCACCCCTCTGAGAGATAACACGACCAGGATATTTGGTTTGAAGTAAAGTGACTGTTTCACGTGCTGTGTGACATGTGGCTCCATCCTGTTGAAACCACATGTCATTCAAGTTCAAATCGTTGGTTTCGTTGAAAAAAAAAAAAACCGTTTAGCATCTCCCGATATCGTACACCATTGACTGTAACAACGTTGCCACCTTCGTCCTCAAAAAAGTATGGGCCAATGATTCCTCCAGCCCATAGTGCACACCAGACAGTGCATTTTTATGGATGCATTGGTTTTTCTTTAATAACATGGGGATTTTCACTACCCCAGATGCGACAATTTTGTCGATTCACAAAGCCATTTAAATGAAAATGGGCTTTATCGGACAATATGATTTTTTTTACAATAATCAGCATCAACTTCTGTGTTCCCTAAAACCCAGTTCACAAATGTACGGCGTTTCTGGTGGTCCATTTCTTTAAGTTCTTGTGTCAATTAAATTCTATACGCCTTTAAATGCAGATTTTTTTGTCAAAATTCGTTGAGTAGTACCGTATGAAAGAGTCAATTGCTGCGAACGGCGACGAATTGACGTGGTTGGTTCTTCACGCACACTATCACTTACGCGAGCAATATTTTCATCTGAACGACCTCTGCGTTGATACCGGACCCTTGGTTTGTCAATATCCATACCACTTGTTTCAAACTTTTGCGCTAGATCACGAATTGCACGATCACTTGGCACATTATTGCGTCCAAAAAGTGGTCGCAGTTTTCTTAATTTAATCGTAACTGATCGCCTGTTTTCATAAAAATTTGTACGATATTTATGCGTTGCTGCACAGTATACGGCGCCATGATGAATTTGCCATGTGTTTCGATACCAACTGTACAAATGCAAATTCCCAACGTTCACACAACGAAAATGGCGCGTAATTCAAATCCTAAAGTTCAATTTGGATCACCGCGTGTTTGCGCCCACTGACCTATGTTGAAAATAAATACATCAATGACTTCGAAATCATTGGAATACACTCTAAATAAGTAGTATTTTATAAAATTCTTATGTGAACACGTAAGCAATTGAAGATTAAGGCGTTTAACTTTTTTAAAACGTCTCGTTCAATTATTGCAAAAATGTATTAGTATTAGTGGGAAGTATAGCAATGTTCAGATGCCATCCGAGCTTTAAGATTTGGAACTATTTTGCGAAATTATAGGTACTTTTCTTTTTGTCCTGTATCAAACATTTTCAAAACTGTGTTAATTTGTATACGATATAAAACATAAGTATTTTATTACTTAACCTATCGAAAATTTAATTCTCGTGGCAACAGCTCTAATAACTTTTTTTTGCCGTGTACCCAACGGAATTTGTACTATTATTTCGTATTTTTATGCTACCATATTTTCCCAATTTGTTGCATTTTTAATTATACCTACGTGCCTCCTATATAATATGTTTATATTTAGTAATCGGTGATTTGCCGCAAATGCATGTTTATATGTAGAGTTGGCAAATCGGTCCGCAAGTCACGGGTGGTGCCAGGTAGAGAATACCCAAATACGTAAGCGAGACTTGTTTACTATTTTAACAAACTAACATTTGATTTTCATCTATTGTTATGCCTTGTGGTGTGTAAAACGTAATTTATTCCTCTCCGTTGTATTGTTGATAATTTTATTTGTTGTGTTTTATTCTTGATATTAATTTAATAATAAAGTATGCCAGACCTTCCCAAGGGTAAAAAACGGTCATAACGCTGACAAAGTGAATAAATTTATCAATGAATTCCTGGATTTATTCTACAATAGTGCTACAATAATTTGTAAAGTGTGCGAGACAGACCTGATGTGCTGGAACAAACGTGATTATAAACGTCACGTAAATTCTGTACAACATAAAACTAAAAAAATGGCGTTCCTTCGACAACACACTCGTAATGCTGATTGCCTGTGATGTTCCGCTGCACATACTCGATAAACAACCATTTTAGAAGTTCTGGAATAAATACAATCCCAAGGTGACGTTAACAAGTCTCACAACGTTGCGTAACTATGTACCAACTGTAAGCGAAGACATTGTAAATAAGATCAAATGTGTACTAAAAAATAACGGCTGTGGTTATGTGTTGACGAGACGACGCAGATTGTAAAAACAATTCTATTTTAAATGTTATAGTACGTGTACTGGACCTTCTTAAATCGACATTTCCACTGTTATTAGTTAGCAAAAGATTAACTGAGTGTACTAGCCAAACAATTACGCGGGTGGTGCTGGAGACGTTAGAAAAATTTGACCTGTCAAAAAGTCAAGTGTTGATGTTTGTGACCGATGGTGTCGCGACAATACGTTTGGTAGGCCGTTCTCTTCAAGAACGGTTGTAGGTTGGTACATGTTACGTGTAAAGTGCATGCTTTACACCTTGTGGCAGTAGCTATTCGACAAGGTTTTTCAGAGGTAGATGCATTAATAGCAAGTACAAAAAGTGTTTCTTAAATCTCCTAAACGTCTTCGTGCATTTCATAGCAAGTGTCCCGGTATTCTCGAACGACCACATCCGATTCTTATACGATGGGGAACATGGTTGTATGCAGCTTTTTATTATGTCTAATATTTACAACAAATAAATACTGTGATACTACAATTAAATCCAGCCGAAGCTGCAGCTATTAAGGAAAGGCAGACAAAATTTGAAGATCTTTTTGTCGAAACAGCTTTAAAAACTCTTCACAAGAACTATAAAGGATTATGACGCCATACACAACTTACAAAACAGTGCGTTGTCGTTAGCGGAGTCACTGCAAATAGTGAACGAAGTAAATCGACTGCCACACGCTATAGGTGCTCAAAAAATTAGCGCGTTAGAGAAAAGTTCTCTCGTGTGTTAAAGCGAGACACAGGTTTTACCAGATTAAGACAAATTTGTGATGGTACTGATGGTGCATATGCAGATCCGTTAAATGAGTTCAAAGACTATTTTAAGTATGCTTGTATTACATCAATATATGTCGAATGGTCGTTCTCAAAATATAAGCATATTTTTTCACCACATCGAAAATTAGTCTCGGAGACATGCATGATGCTGCAAATTTTTTACAGATCTTTTCTAGTTTGTGATAATCAAGCTAATTAAGAGCGTAAGTTGTGCATACATTGTTATAAATTGTAACAGTTTATTGCTTTATTACTAGTTAATTTCTCTTATTACACTTATTACGATGCATACGCCTATGTCCTGCGGAGAATTTTTACCATGGGGAACATGGTTGTATGCAGCTTTTTATTATGTCTAATATTTACAACAAATAAATACTGTGATACTACAATTAAATCCAGCCGAAGCTGCAGCTATTAAGGAAAGGCAGACAAAATTTGAAGATCTTTTTGTCGAAACAGCTTTAAAAACTCTTCACAAGAACTATAAAGGATTATGACGCCATACACAACTTACAAAACAGTGCGTTGTCGTTAGCGGAGTCACTGCAAATAGTGAACGAAGTAAATCGACTGCCACACGCTATAGGTGCTCAAAAAATTAGCGCGTTAGAGAAAAGTTCTCTCGTGTGTTAAAGCGAGACACAGGTTTTACCAGATTAAGACAAATTTGTGATGGTACTGATGGTGCATATGCAGATCCGTTAAATGAGTTCAAAGACTATTTTAAGTATGCTTGTATTACATCAATATATGTCGAATGGTCGTTCTCAAAATATAAGCATATTTTTTCACCACATCGAAAATTAGTCTCGGAGACATGCATGATGCTGCAAATTTTTTACAGATCTTTTCTAGTTTGTGATAATCAAGCTAATTAAGAGCGTAAGTTGTGCATACATTGTTATAAATTGTAACAGTTTATTGCTTTATTACTAGTTAATTTCTCTTATTACACTTATTACGATGCATACGCCTATGTCCTGCGGAGAATTTTTACCAAATCTATTTATATGTAATTTTTTATAACCTAGAAAAACTGTAGGTATTATAAACAGTGTTAAACAGGTTCACTAGATAATTGGTTTTATTTTGTATTATTAATCGTCTGTCGGATGTAGTACCAAACAACCTTGAACGAATAATATTCAGTAATCATTTGATATTGCATTTTTATGGAGTTTCATGTAAAATGACAATTCCGTATTTGAAATTTATTTGTCCAGTAGGTACTTTTCATTGTTTACAATTTTTACCATCTAAGGTGAAAATAAATAATTGATTATAATATTATTTACAAAATTTTACAGTCGTTTCATTAAAATTTCAACTGTTTTTTTAGAATAATTGGTTATATATTTAAGTGCCAAATATAAGGATTATTAATTTATTGTTGTAACTGCTGTGGCTGAATAAGCACTGCTCAAGGCCAAAAAAAATATATGTTGAAAATGCAAAAGACTATTTCAAAACTAGAAATTCGTACGTAAACTAATATATTGGAAATTTTATGAATATGAATGTAATATTATAAATTATAATTATAAATATACTATTTACAACATTTCCTTAAATTTAGTGAAGCCGTTTTGATATATTCTTGGTTTTCTATCACGAGTAAAATGTACCCTACACAGGATTCTAAATTATGAATTATGATAGTTGAATATCACAGTTTTATTTTTTTAGGAAAATCGCTTCCCGGACATTTAACGACTGCCCATTTATTACCATGTACAATCAATTGTACAATAATTAACTTATCAATCAATATATTGTCAACAAAATAAAAGAGTTTACGAGTCATATATTTATTTTAACATATGTAGTAAATAAAAGTTAGATCGTTGGGATGCGTTATATTTCACTTTTCATTACATACCGACAAAAAAGAAAAAAATATTTTAACAAAATTTAATTAACCTTGTTCCTTTTTGGAGTATCGACTAGAAGCCTCTTCTATTATAATTACATAATAATAACTTTCTTTTTTCTTCTTTGTGGCTTACTAACAATTTTTGGTTATCTATAAAAAAACACAGTTAGTTACCCATTATGATACTGGAAAAATAAACCTCTGCGCTTGTGACTTATTCAACAGATAACAATTTCGTCAAAATTCGACATTACAGAATGCAAATCTCTGAAAATATTTTTTAACGGTCCGCTAAAATTAATATTTTAACAGTCTGTTAAAATTTAGCAGATAATTACAGAATACAGCTGTAAATTCGTTATTTTTTATTTTTCTGTTCTTTTTTCAGGAAGTAGGGTATTATGGCAGAAGCTCATTCTGCGGTTGCCTTTTCATTTTCAATCACTCACGAAGGGTGGGATGTGAATTTTGACCGAGAAGTTCTCCATTTAGTGTGGCAGTCTGGTGTTAGGTCATGGAAAAAACGAGTAGCTAGATTTCAGGTGAGTTAATCCTCTTAGCTATTATTTATATGAAACTAATCATCAATCATGGGATTAAAATCAAATTCACTGATAGAGGTAATCGAATACATAATAGTAGTATTTATTTGCACTTCTGATCTAGATAAATTAGGTCCACTATTTACATGTTTTATTTACAACTGATCTGAAGTCAAGTGACCAAGTCAGTTCCCCCCTTGCCGATGCTGCTCCACCCCGGATGAAAGAATCACATGTGACCTTCAGATCAGTAATGTGGTGGGGTAAGGAAAGCTGGAAACGGTTGACCGTATAATCAGGTTTTGCATGTCGCAATAATAAATTTGCATGTCGCAATAATAAATTTGCATGTCGCAATAATAAATTTGCATATTTTTCATAAAAAAATATCTTTTTTTGCAATTACTTTATTTCATAACGAAAATAATCGAGGTCTTAGGAAAGGAAAAAGGAAAATGTTAAGTTGGTTTCTGGATCATCTGTTTTCATTATTATTATTATTATCGATTATATCGAAATATCTCGAATATTTCCATCCATTAGTGCCTGCTAAGGCAGTGCAGGGATTAACAAACCTCAGATAATTTTACACATTGTTTTGTATCCCAGGTTAGTGGACCATATGCTAAATACCGCCCCGCGAAAGTAACTGTCGCTAACTGAAAAACGAGCCCAAAGTTACGTATAATATTGTATACGTTTATCCCAGCTTTCTACCTCAATATTGGTTGCATATATTACAGGTATATAAATTAACGCATACGTATCATCAATGATATATCAATTAATTCAATTATAAAGGGTGTCCAGGAAGTAGGGACGATTATTAAAGTGCTATAGAACTTACAAAATTTATTGAAAATGTAAAATTTTTTACAAACATAATAAGTAACATCTCCCATTTATGTATGAAAAATTATATCCTCCATATGACCACCCAAGGCCGCGCGGCAATGAGCAATGCGTTCATTGAAGTTTTCGATGACGCGTTCAGAAACATCTGGTGGGATGCTGCTAATAACCCTTTGAATTTCTTCCTTCAATTGGTGTATTGTTTGTGGTTCACGTACACTTTTGATTTCACAAATCCCCACAAAAAAAGTCACAAGGCGTAAGATCGCATGATCTGGCAGGCCATTCATGGTTGCCACGCAAAGAGATAATTTTTTTGAGGAAACTTTTCATTCAGCAGAGCAATTGTTTCACGGGATGTGTGACATGTCGCACCATCTTGTTGAAACCAAAAGTCGTCATTTTCATCCACAACTGGGAAAAACCAATCAGAAAGCATGTTTCTGTAACGGTCGCCGTTCACAGTGACGGCAGCTCCTTCATCATTTTCAAAGAAGTACGGGCCGATCACTCCTCCTGCCCAGAACCCACACCACACAGTCGTGCGTTGTGGATGCATCTTATGTTCCACAGTCACTCGCGGATTGTCGGTACCCCAAATTCTGCAGTTCTGCTTATTGACGAATCCAGTGAGGTGGAAGTGCGCCTCATCTGAGAAAATTATTCTTTTCGTGAAGTTATTGTTCTCCGCTTGTCGAGCCAAGACCCACTGAGCAAATCGATGTCTCTTTCCATGATCTGTAGGCTTCAACTCTTGTGTAAGTTGAATCTTGTACGCATGCATTTTCAGATCTTTTGAAAGGATTACATGCAGTGAACTTGGTGATAAATTCAGTTGTTGGGCTCGTCGGCAAACCGATTTTGTGGGGCTTACGGTCACATCACGCACGACAGCAATGTTTTCTTGTGTTCGAACAGAACGCGGTCGTCCCGTTTTCTTAACATTTGAAACAGAACCCGTGGTCTCAAACTTTCGGATTAAATTACGAACTGTGGATTCGGTTGGAGCAACGTTACGTCCGAGTATCACACGCAATTCATGAACGGTTGCCGTGGGACTTTCACTGTTTTTGTAATAACTTCTTGTCACTTGGATACGTTGCTCAGTTGTCATCTGCTCCATGACGAAAATAAACACCAAACAACAATGCTCACCAAACAAAAGCGATCAGGCTACTAATGGGAAGGTTATCAGAGAACAAACATGAAAAACCCACGGCTGCCAACCGTCACAGAACAAAATGGCGCCAAATTCAAATTCGTCCCTATTTCCTGGACACCCTTTATAAAACCACTTTAAAAAAACAGGACTTTTTATATAACTACCGACCCTGAAAAATGGCAAATATTTCCGCTGCCTAAAATGACATTTCATGCCCTTTAAAAAATTTAGTTGGTCTTCCTAATACTGGGCCTGCGCATGGCTAGAACATCTCAACGACGATTTTCAATCAAGTACGTTTGATACCGTTGCGAAAAATCAGTTGATCAGATGTCCTATCAACATAATAATTGTAATTTTGCTAATGAAATTCAACAAAAATAGAGTCGTCGAGTGATCGAGTCGTCATACATCCATTATACATCAATTAGAAATGACAAAATGAAGAATTGTTTTGAATTCTCCATTACAAAGTTAACAATATTATTATTCTTATTATTGTTATAGTATTATAGTATTTTCTATTAAAATCTTTATTTATTTTTTTAAAGGTTACTGATTTCGGAATTTTGCAAATAAAAAGCACGGATATTAAAAATAACATAGATGGATTTTTTTTTAAATAAAAGCGTTAAGGTAGAAATATAGTGGAGCGACGAGGGTAGAAGCACGCGGAGAGAATGGCGGCTACACATGAAAAAAAGAGCGACCGCTTATCGCTTCAGTATGTGCGCTTCTATTTCAAATGCATTAAAATAAGACTGTTACTTGTAATCGCCTGTAATCGTACGTCAAGAACTAGTTATGGTAAAAATCTTAAATATCGTTAAATTTCAACATCAGAAAATATTAAGCTGATGCTTAATTTGTATAATATTTGTTTCAAGATAGCGTGGAAAAGCAATAAAATTATGCTATCGAGCAAATGAAATATAAACATCTTCCACACAAAAAAAGTATTCTTTTTTCGAATACCTATACCAATTTATTCAGTAATTTTTATGTACTACCTACGTATTATTTCTTCAAAGGGACAGGTTTTTCTTCGTTTGAAACAATCTGTTTATTCATGAAAACTATGGCAAAATCTTGATTAATTTTTTAATTTTATAGGAAAATCAAATGGAAACATTCATATTTTAAGTATGTATAAGGATAATTTCAGCGACAACAATGACTTTAAATGAAAATATAAAATAGTTAATTTTAAACAGGCCTCTTCGTATAATTTACAGAGGTAGGATTTACCAATCGGATATGATAACAAATATATATCTCAAATTATTAGGTCACCAACAAGAATAACTCAGCATAGCTCAACAATAATTGACTATGTGATTACGAATAGGAAGGATACGACTCATGAAGTACATTTTACTCCAAAAATTAGTGATCATAATATAATAACGGTAGATACCAATGAAATACAAACAAAATATAAAAACGAACATATTATGGTTGTAAAAAAACGGATACTAAAAAAATTATGACATGAACTTATTTCAGAATTACCTAATAGATAAAACATGGAACAACAATACTTCTAACGTGCACATATCAGCTTCCTCACTGGTAAAGAATATAGTCGAATCCGTTGACGATATATTCCCAATAAAGGAAATTAAAATCCAAGCCAAACATCTAGATAATAAATGGATTAATGAAGAAATTATAGAAAACATGAAGGAAAGAGTTGTAAAGTATAAACGAGCGGTGTTCACAGATGAAAACGAAGACTGGGAAGTATACAGACAAAAAAAGAAATATGGTTAGCAAACTGATAAAAACAGGTAAAGAAAAATACTATAATGATGTAATTACCTCCAACTCTCATGGCCGAGAACTATGGAAACAAAGAAATTATTACTGGATAAAAATCCTGCTACTAATGAATGTATCGTATTCTCGAATATGCAGGAAACAAATGAAAATGTAATTGCTGAAAAGTTTAATGCATTCTTCCTCACAATCATCGAAGAAATTACCTCCAATAGCAGTGTTCTTGGATTTCCGACGGGCATTTGAAACGATAAACAGAGAATTACTTCTGTGTAAACTAGAGATAATTGGTATTTACAGGTGATGTATTAAACTGGTTTAAAACATATCTTAAACCTAGAACACAAAATGTTAAATTTAGAAATAGTCTATCAGAGAAAGTACAACCGTGCATGGCGTCCCACAGGGGACTGTTCTTGGTCCAATTCTCTTTAACTTATACATAAACGATATCGTAAAATATGTGAAGTATTGTAAAATATCTATGTTTGCAGACGATACAATGATACATATTGCGGGTGATGACATGCCAACGATGTTTAACTCGATGAATTATGATTTGTATGTAATAAGTAAATGGCTAGGCAATAATAGTTTAAGTTTAAATATAAGTAAGTCTAAATATATGTTAATATGTAACAAACTTAAATTATCTAAGTACAATCTCTCATATCCTAATTTAAATCTCGAAATTATGGGAAACAAACTTGATAAAGTAAATGAAATCAAGTATTTAGGATGAACATCTTAATTTCAAAAGTCACTTCAACTACATAATGAATAAAATGTCAAAGAAAGTATATTTTTTAAGAAGAATAAAGAACTGTTTAAACATGTCTACGAAAATCCTACTTTATAAAAGTTTGATTAGTCCACACATAGATTTTTGCTCAACGATATTATTTAACCTGAACCAAAATGAAATAGTTATACAAAATAAAGCTATGAGAATGATTTTGAAATGTAATAGATATAGACTGATAAACATTATGCTTGAGGTACTCCATTTCATTGAATGTTAAACAGCGAATTCTTTTTAGAACACTAGATATGATTTTCAAAGCAAAAAAACAAATTGACCCCAGACTATCTGAGAAATAAAATTAAATTTGTGAGAGATGTACATACATACAATACGAGAAAAGCTAACGACTTTTTTATAGACACTCCTCAATCAAATAGATTAGCCAAAACGTTGTTTTAAAATGGTCAAACAATGTAATAATTACCCTAAATTTAAAAACTAATTAAGTGTATATGTATTCGAAAGTCAAAAAAATTTAAAATGTTTTATACATTATTGTATACTATAACTAAATATATGTTGTTAATAAGTAAATAGTCTTAAGCTTAGGTTCATAAAATTATTAGGATAATTACCGCTTAAGGTACCTTTTACATTGCATACATTAAGATTTGCACTATCTTATACCCTTTAAGTGTTTGTTAATAGCTTATTTGCTAAATGAAGATATTATTATTATTATTATGACGTAAACCAGGGTTGGCTTTAGGCGGTTACGTGTCAGATTTGCATACATATATGAAACGATATCTTACCTTTTTTTAGCAAATTCCGTATGATCCAAAGTTGATAAAGGCAATTTATTATAAACACTCATTCAAAGAGAACTGGAGGTATAGGGGGATGTACTTAACAGTAAACTACACACAAGTATTTTTCATTGTCGGTTACAAGAATTAAAGTATATTATTAATATCTGTTCTAAATGTTTTGTAGTTAAACTTCGGCACCTTTCGTTGAAAATCCATTTATATTGCGAGAAGAACCGCTCCACGTCGAGAGATGTAAATGGAGCATACTTAAAATATATAAACTTTCGCAAAGTCACCGCATTCATGCCCGGTGTAGCAAAGTCTATTTCTTTGCCGTTTAAAGGGTCTATTACACCTGTCATCGTAACAAATCCGGGATTTTTTTTAAACGGCTTGGAATTTTGTTTGTACCCTTGCAGCAATTTCTCCCTGTAATTGAAAAATATATCGAACACAACGTTTATTGCATCAACTGTAGTAAATTCTAATGTTGGCTGATATTGAAGGTCCCGTATGGTTAGAGGAATTCGTGAAAAAATGCCTTTTACGCCTGTGAAATAGCAACTGCGTCATTTGGATTTAACTGCTCTATAATAGAGCTCTATAATAATCCCTAATAATTAGGGATTTCACATTTTCAAAATGACAGTAATAGTACGATGCTGCCTCTAACCAAGTTCCCCATGGTGGTGTTATAATGGGCTGTGGAGGTAATGGAGTATTTGGTAGAATTTCATGAAATAACCGTACACGACTTGGTGCTTTAAAGAAAACTTTCTTTACACTAGATATCAATTTATCAATAATAGGGTAGCACCCCCTAATAGCTTCAGCAATGCTATGAAACTTATGTGCTAAACATGTTACATGAAGTATATTCTGTTATGTTTCCTTCAAAATTCTTACAGCAGCTTTCATATAATTCACTCCATCGGTAAGAAATAATAAGAACCTGTCCTTATTTTCTGCATGTTTGTCACCCCAAAACTCTTGTAGACTTGAATTCACTACCTCCGCTATAGTGTGAGAATTTGTAGCTTCTAAAACTTTAGAGGCAATCAAGTGCCTGCTCATTGAACAATTTTCCTCCAATGCACCCTTTAAAACATTCGCTACCTTAAACCCTCAAGCATTAGTCCAGTTTCGTCCACGCTAAGCCAGATGTAACTACTTCCCATTAAGCTAAGAAGAAATTTATCAATCTAATATTTTCACACTCCCTTGATAAATATTTTTTTCTTAGTGTAGACCCCACGTTAACATTGCTATATTTGGCACTAATACATTTTCCAAAAATTGTCTAAAAAGTATATCGTCTAGTTTCGACCACGGTATGTTACATCCTATCATAAATTCCACTAAATCTAAGTTAAAATTAAATTGCATGTCACTGTAAGTAGAACCACCGATGGTTTTCTAAGGAAATATGTTTATTAATGTTTGTGTTGCATGACCACGAAATAACTGTTTTTGATCAATTTATTAAGTGGTATTAAATACATGTCTTCAAGTCTACCGGTAAAGTCTGTAGAATGAAAAAAGTAAAACGGTTTCTATTTTGAGTTCACAAAAAAATAACCAAAAAACAAAAACTGCAGTATCAATCAACGTTGGATAAGTAAGCCTTTTTTGCTTTAATGTGCCGTTGAATTTTATAGATAACTGTGTTTGTTTATTTTCTATGGAGGTTTTTATTAGACGCAGTTATTTTGCCAGTGAAAAATTGCGTTCTCCTAATAAGTGGACTTTGTATTGCATTTAATTTTATTATTAAATTCGTGATAAAAACAAAACAACAATTACTCATAAAAACTTTATAATACAAGATAACTAATAATAAATAACAAAACAATAAATAACAAAACAGATGGTATAATTATTATTAAAATTTGAAATTTACTCAAAAAATTGCTCAGTATGTCCCTGTTTAATCTCAATTCATTTTTGCAGCTTTTTTTCTACTGGATAATTGAATTAATTAAAATGCTAATACTATCATTCAACAGAGAACAAAATCTGCTTTCACATTTGACGTCTATTTACTCGGTTTATTGTAATACAAAGTTAAAAATTGTGTACGTTAGGGGTATTAATTGCTTGTATTTAATGAGCTTACTGCCCGCTAATGTGGCTAAATGTTAACAAAAACTTATTGGACAAGCGAGATGGATGTAACAGTGTGAGTGATTGTAGGCTGATGGGGCACAAACTGAGCCTGTCCTTACGTTCGCTGGGTGTCTTATTCCATCTCATTTCATCCTAGTTCGCAGCCATCGCTCGTATTCTTTTTCTAACAGGCCACACTTGGTGGTATACATAGGGTAATATGTATTTGCCCTATTAATACTATCTGAACTTTAAATATTTGATACGATTTACCCTAAATTTGCAAAACTTCATATACCCATTACTGTTACCGAATTGAAATCTGCTTATACTTTGTTGTTTGTATCTTTGCACGTACGTCACAATCGCAAGCTGTATGAAGTAAACAAATTGAAGGTCATCTTTACTTTTTAGCAGTGGTGTGTACCAGAGAACAATATTTTTTATATATCCCAACATCGAAATAAAGCGTACCCTAAATTTCACCGACCGCCACTGAGTACTTGTCAGTGGTCAAAGATAATTTTCAAGTTATGTGATTCATAGGGGGATGAGATATGGACATCCGTTTAATTTCCGATATTCGATCAGTGAAGTTAAGCAGCACTGATCGAGTCCGGCAATTGGATGGATGAACGATAGCTCGTCTAACAGTCAGTAGGCTGTCAACAGACAATCCCGGGAAGGCCGCTAGCCTGATGCAGGCGGAGAGGCGAGCCCGTGTGGAGGGTCGAAGAGACCTACCCAAGAGGTTTGCCACTCTGCTAGCGGTGCAGGCGGGCAGGCCCAGGCGGTGGGTTAGTTGACAGTCGAAGACCGTGGTTCGGAGTCCACGCTAAACTGTAGGTCCCTAGGTAAAAATAGCCAATTGTGGCCTACTTGCCTAGTAAAATAAGTAGCTACTACTACTACTACTACTACTATGTGATTCATACAGCTACTCAAAAATATAATTGTAAAAATATTACTACGCCGCTGAATGAAGTGACAAACAAGCTGGTAAATGAATTTGAGACATAGGTTCATAATCGTGTTTTTATTCCACCAATTATTAACTTGTCAGTCAGATGTTTTAGCCTGCCTAGACATACGTATCACTATATTTGCTCATCCTATAAATGCATTGCTGCTGATGCAGGTCGTAATTAATTTGATACACACGCAAAGATAAAAACAACAAAGCATATGATGGTTTGATGATACTGAAATAATCTAACGGCCATATGCATAGTCGTTCTCCGGCGACTCGCCAGTAGCTACTAAGCAATGATTCAGCCCTATGTATCAAATACATAAGACCATATATCTATTAGGATATACCGTGTGTCCCAAATTCGATGCTCACCATTGCGATCTCGGAAACCATGAGCTACAAGGTCGGTTAAATGGGACAAGTTTTAGCAAAATTTATGTTGATTCCAAATCCGTTAAGAAATCACTAACTAAACCCTTTTTGTGATTTTCCAAAAAAAAAAAACGAAAATTTTGTGATGTCTTTTTGGCTGTAGCCAAGTAATCCTTGGTCAGACAGGTTTTAGACTGTTACATTATTGGGACACTTTTTGGAGACTAATATTTTGGTGTAGAAACGAATGTTTCTTTTGTTTTCGAGATATCCAAGGTAACTTTTGTTTTTCTTATGGCAGCCGTATTGGATTTTTTGTTTTTCAGATTGCGCTTAAAAAAGAGCTTTCAAATGATTGTTATGCAGACAACATGATAATGACAGAAAAAATAAAGGGTCTCTGAAAAAAAGCGAAAGGTCAGTATGATCTCACATTTTGACCGATTTCTCAAAGCCAACAATATCCGACGAGAGAACATTTGCATAAGTAAATAACATAGTTTCCGTGTTCCCTTCCGACAAACATCCATGCCGTGTTAACGGTAACACACAATGACTTCAGAATTCTGAAGTCATTGGTAACACACTTGTATAAAGAGAGAAGCTGTCAATATTCACGGAAGTAATATTTGCAAAGTTAAAAAATGTTGTAATTCATCTGTAGGATATTTTTCACTAGGACGGTAAGACGTCTATTAATAAATAATAAGGTATAATTTTGTATAACCCGGATTATCTTGTAACACGTCATTGCACCTTTTACTCACTCGTATATTTTAGAGTTTCTAATACATTTTGTATAATGTGAATAACGTTTAAAATGGCAATGATAATGACGCAGTTGTTAGGTTACGTACATATACTGTCCAGCACTCTAGTATAAAAACGTCATTTATTATTATATACGTGTATATCCGCTTCTACTTGTGAATTATTGAATTGCTGCCGGGCCTCTAAAACTCTTGTGAGTTGAAGTTGAATTGTGGTTGAAATTCTTACTATGTACATACTATATTATGTTGAAAATACTGGTGATGAATAGAAAGCTGCTTTAAGGTGGAATATTCTACACGTTAAAATTGATTGAGGACGAAGTGGAATGTCAGGAGAAGCCGAATGTAAATTTTTATTGCGATTAGTGGCTTTCGCGAAAATCTGTTTTCTTCTTGAAATTAATGCTGGACAACAGTGGCGGCTCGTGATATTGTCCACAGAGAAGGCTTGAAATTTAAATGGCAACTAAATTTCAATATGATTATAATTTGCACATTTCCCCACCACCCTTGAATTAGTACAACGGCGCGTTAAATTTTTTTTGTCGTGGGTTGATCGCCAGAGTAGCCCAGCCCTACTATCCCACTTATAATTAAATTATAACTTCTAAAAAAAATCAAAATAGTTAAAAAAAAATTGATAAATAAAAGTGTTATTCTACAAACAAAAAATTGTATTTATCACTGAGAGTGTAAAATTATTACTTTTAATAAAAATTACAATAGTTTTGAACAAGAAGTTACATAAAAAATATTTTCTAAAAAATAAATAACGTAAATAAGTATTTTTATAAATCAGTGGTAACCTGCGATTTTCAGAACTAGCAAAATGGTTGATTACTTCATAAAATGAAAATAAATAATTTTTCTTCAACTCTGACAAAAAACGTGTTTCTATTGAAATAAGCGATATATTTGACAGGCGGTCGTGAGCTATTGTGTTTCTAGTAAATGTTTTGATGCGTTTGAGTGCTGAAAACGATCGTTCTACAGAAGCTGAGGTTAACGGAATTGTTGACACTAAAGATAAAAGTTTGTACAGTTCGGAGAGACAGCATTTTAAATTATTATTATTTTGAATTTGCTAAAAGTTGCTGGTCAGAATACAACACACATATGTAGTTCATTTCTTAACGAAATACGGTTAAAAAAAGGGATACTGGTCCATTAATTTGTCCATTAGACTGTTAGGAAATGATTTAGAAAACATTATAAAATTATTAGGATTTGCTAAATCGAAACATTGCAAAGTATTTAAATTGGAAAATCTAATTTCAATTTGAACTATATTGGTGCCCAAAATTTCTGTAAAAATTTGTAATGTATGTCTGTCCTGTCAAAGTTACAATATGTTGTCTTTCTTTTTTTAACTGTGGCTCATCTAATTCTTCAGTATTTTCTAAAAAAACATTATATAAAGTATTGAAATCTATTTCGTTATTGCGAAATTCTTTTAATTTAGATATAAGTGAATTACGTCTATTTTTAGAATATAATTTATTCTGTAAAATTTGAAAAACAACATCATTTTGCTTAAAAATCATTTTAAGAACCTTTAGAAAAAATATAAAGTTTTTATCCAACAATAATGATTTTAATCCGTAAGCTGCTTTTAAAATCTGATCGTCCTTTAAAATGTCTTCACTTTCCGAAATAAAAAAGCCACATTTTGAAGTTTCAAAAAAAGTCACTTTGACGTTTCAAAAGTCACATTGGTGGAATGTCACTAATATTTTTTTTAAACCGATTTTGCTCATCAACGATCTCAATCTCTTCCTTGACCTCTAGAATGTGTGTATCAAATTTGAAAGCTTTATCTCAAAAACTGCAGCCTGCTATCGCGAACACACACACAAACAGAAAATTTTTTCTGTCTGAAATTTTGTGAAGTCATAATTCGTCAAGATTCGTCCAGAAATGCAATAACAATTTTTCACGAATAGATAACTTGCCCACTTTGAGTGGTGAGGAAGTAAAATTACCGAAAGTTGAGATTTACAAGTAATGTCCGTCGTTTCATCAATTTGCCACGAGAAAAATTCGCAATTATGTAGTTCTTCATAAATTTTGCCTTTATTAATGAAGGTCATTTTGAATTTATTTAGACGTCCCGGAAAAAACAGTGGCGTTATTCAAAAAAATTCTCTAATTTTGGATCACACGTTTTTAAAAAATCTATCCTCCTGTAAATTTCCTTTATTATACGAATCGCGTTTTTCGTCACGTCTTCAAAGAGATTTTCTTGAGAAGATAAATATATAACGGCATCAATTAATCTCTTTAATATTTCCCTATTTTCCCGGACTTTTTCATTAAAATTTTCTATTTCTCTTTTATGCGCAGAATCCAAAAATTTACAATATTTTGTTTACCCATTATTTCAAATTTAATGCAAGATGTAATATGCTCCTGAGATTTTTCATGCCTTTCTAAACCTCGCGACAAATTTTGTAAATTATTAAACCCAGCCCTGTCCCAAATTGAGGATTGATGATCATTAGTAAATAACAAACATTTCCAACAATATAATTTGTTTTTAACTGTTGATGCCATTAACCATTCGATTTTTTGATAATTGCTATCACTAAACCCTCTGTTTTGTTTACTACTTGTGACAACTAATGACGGCATTGGCGGTGTAGATCTAACCATTTTTTAAATTCTTACCTTTTGATCATAACTAAGCGAACTAAATCCATTTAAAAACAAATAATCCACCACGTCTGGACAACAAGACGTGTCGTTGGGAATATTTTCACCTAGAGCACTTATTTTCAACCACCTGTTAAATATTTTATGTATGTTCTCCCACGAAACCACAAATTGCCACTGTCCTTGTTCTATAACTGTTATTCTCTTGTGAGAGAGGGGATCAACGCTCAACTGAAGTGTACATGCGCTACAAAGAGATGGGGTGCTAAAGACTAGCTGCCCTAACACTAACAGATCTAGAATGTTTGCTAATACGCGCCAAAAAATTCAAGGTCACGAACAATGTATTGAAATGGGGGTTGGCTGGCCGCTAGTCTCAGTTTATCCAAGCAAGCGCGAAAGCGCGATGAGAGACCAGGAAATATGCATACGTGAAGTGGACTATTCGGACTCCATTGAGTTTATGACATGCTTTTTTGTTACACCCTGTACAACAACATAAAATACAATGGAGAGGAATAAATTAGGTGAACACTACGATATACAACAATGGACTAGCCTCGCGGTTCCTTTCGATTTTTCCGCCAGTAGGTCATTGCCTCACCAGATATCTATATACCTGCTATTGCACCACTGAATAGCCGCACGACTTGCCAACTCTAGTAGCAAATGCGACGTATGACATCATTTCTTGGTAGCTTTAAACTGGCGTCTACTACACTGCTACGTAAAGGTTACGTTATATTTGAATACCTACATGAAATAAATCCCATGCAACATTTTTCTCCACGCTTCGCCGCACCGCGCATAAATGGGCAACAAGCATTAATCTTGATGCTCAATTATGTGCCATGCGGCGAAGCGTGGAGAATAATGTTGCATGGGATTTATTTCATGTAATCAAATACAGATTCGCGCACTTATGCGAAGCAACGCGCGACACGGCGCGTAGAAGCGGTTGGGTTGAGATTTGTATATTTGAATACATGAAATAGATCCTATGCAATATTTTTCTCCGCGCTTCGCCGTGCCGTACATAAGTGGGCAACAATTACTCTGCGAAATCCCAAGCTTAAGCAAGTTATTTCCGTTTGGTTGTGTATTATGTGGGTTCTATTAATAATATATCATAATCATAATCATGATATGAGTTACCAGTAATGTTCAGTTATGTGTTATAATTTATAACGTTTAAACATTATCATAAAATTAAAACAGTTTATGTTTTAAATAATTAACAACTTTACATTTTTTTTCATGGTATGGTGTAAGAAGCAGTAGTAATAATCACTAATCACTTAATTATTTACAGACCGTTTTTTTTATGAACTTTGATTTTTTCTGTAATTGTGTACTTTACTCATATCATAAAATTGAATAATCACCGTTTTTAATACGTAAATACTGTATACTATGTAATCGATACAATTATTTTTTCAAGATATAAAGCAAACAATCAATGACGTCGATATGCCAATCCAATCTAATTGATTGTATGAGCAAATTAAGAGAACATCTGGGGGTACAGTATGTTTTACGGTGTGGCCTACTGACAACCAGTTAGATTAACTATTAACAAAAGCTATTATTTCCTTAATTGCTCAATCACAGCTTTATGCCAGACGCTAGAATAGAAAGTGTTGTACTTATACAGCGATGTACCTAAACGACACAATTGCCAATTTAGTAAATTTTACGCTGAATTCAAAAGCGTAAAAATATATAGGGCGGTTCCATTAAAAAAAATACCTTGAATGCTCTCTAACTCTACTGTAGCGAGTCACCCTGTATATTTTAAAATATGTACATTATGATTTATGACAGTTCTTCGCCACTTATTTATATCTGTAATGATAACTATGTAGGTACAGATCAGAATATCAATAATTCATATTAGAACTTATTTTAAAGAAAATGCATATAAAATTATTTCTTCGCAACAAATTAAACATTTGTAACACCCGTAAAACTAATACAATTTTATTTTGTCTAAGCATTGTTTGTGATAAGGGCCAAACAATTGAGAGCAAAAAATTACGGATCGAACCCAGGATTGCATGTTTTGAATTGGCAAGCATATCAACATTAATGACTTGTTAAATATCACAAAGATTATTGACTATCATCTTCACCACTTATTTAATTTTTAACTATAATGTTGAATAATTTAAAATATAAATGTACATAATTTAACTTGATATACTTATATAACGGAATACCCACTGATTTTAAGACATCCCATGTAGACTTTCCACGTTTATGCTTATTTATCTGCATAATGTGCTAAATATTTATTGTAAAACATATTTGAATTGTACTTATTTATATTATCCATTAAACTACCTGTTTTCTTGTTACAGAATAGTATACACAATGGTGTATACCCAGGACATTATAGATTTTTATGGATTTTAATGGGGCTAATGACTGCAGTTCATATGAGTAGTTACTCGGTGCCTTTAAATATGACAAATAAAATTTTGCGGATACTGCCAGGGTAAGATATTGAAGAGTTCAAAAAATACTTTTATAGTTTATAGATAATATGTAGAAGGTGATCAATTTTGATGGTTCACATGATTTCCAAGCCTTATTTTTGAGTAAAAGGATTCAAAAACGAGTTGCTTGGCGAGACTAGATGCAAGCAAAGTAGTATCATTCGAAAGATGATAAATCGAATGATCCTGATCATTCCCATCATTAACTACAATTTACGTTTGTTTATATTTACATATATCTGATTTATGTTTTTGTTTTGTTCCTATATACTTGCGGAAAAAGCATATTTCTGTGGTAGTTCATTGGTTTCATAGAGGTGAGGAAATATTTAATTCCTATGCACTGATAATCACTTCACTTCACTAATGTGAATGAAAAATCCCTTCACTAATGCAACTACATCACAATAACAACTTTTTTAAATCCCGTTTCCTGTTCAACTTTCGGGACTGTATTGCTGCAAAGACAACACTTTTAATTACGTCCGAAGCCGTGTGGGAACTCAATATAGTATTTTAATTTATCTTGTACAAAAAATGTATATAATGATTCAGTCTTTCCCGTAAAATATCTAATGGTGGTAAACACTGATTGAAGTTTTTTTATCACAAAATTTATAAAATATTGTTAATCTACCTACTCTAACTATATTATCCTTTTACTAAATATGTTTATACAGGGTGCGTCCGTTTATAATAGCAGGACTTTGCCAATCAATAGATCTCATTTTAAAGTAAAAAGTTCGATTTAACGCGTCGAAAAGTTCGTTTTTAAAAAATAAAAAATTACGCAAGCTTTTAATTTGGTATGTTTTGTGCTTCAATACTGCTATCTTTATGTCAATACGATATATTTGTCTCGATATCTAGTGGCGTAGAAAATGAGCAATTTTACAGTTAAATATATCCAGACTGTTCTCGATATTACTATAATTTAAGCACATTTGATACATAGGAGATGCAATTAAAATGTTCGTACGAGAGGTAGGAAACATAACTATATTATTTGTCCTTGCACTTAATCTGGGAGTTATATATTTAGTAAGTGAGGTAATAGTGGGACAGTCAATCTCATTATTAATTATTTTGTCCAAAAAAAATTACTGAGTGCATCACTCGTCTCCTAATTAGACTGCTCATTTCAAATTTATTTAAAAATAATTCTTGAGGTGTTCCTCTAACAGGATATGTACCCTCCCAAATGAAAATTACAAATTTGAAAAATCTTTGTTGTACTTTTTCTAGTTCTGTTATGTAAATATTTTAACTAGAATTCCAAACAATACAAGCATGTTCTAGTTTGGACCTAACAAAACTAACAAACAACATGCGTAGAGTAGACAATTTCTTAAAATCTTTGCTGTTGCGCAAAACAAAACCTAAATTTTTGAATGCTCCAGATACACATTATTCAATATGTTTTGAAAAAGTTAGTTTGGAATCAAATGTAATACCAAGGTCATTAATAAACTCGGGTCTCTCTAGGGTGGTGTTGTCCAAACTGTAGTCAAATATAAATGAATTTGTTTTCGTGAAAATGGCGTGACTTTACATTTGATAGCATTTAAAGGGAGACGATTGTAAACGCACCAGTTATTAAAAGTGTCAAGGTTGTGCTGGAGTCTCAGGCACTCAAGATCAGAGTTTATGCAGAAATATAATTTTAGATCATCAGCATATAGCAAATAATGTACATCTAGGTTATATATTATTAATGAATAATATAAAAAAAAACAATGGACCGAGTATAGAACCTTGCGGCACTCCAGATGTTTGAGTAAATTCAACAGATTAGTAACCACGATATTGTACAAATTGAGATCGTCGAGGTAGACATGAATAGAATAAATTTATCAAAGAATTGCTAAGGCCAACGTCTTCCAATTTTGTTAATAATATACCGTGGTCCAATCTGTCAATCGCCTTGGAAAAGTCAGTGTAAATAATGTCCACCTGACCTTTACGACGGAGATAAATTGAAAGGTTCGATACCGTGGACCGTCCCTGGATAAATTCATGCTGATCCTCAACAACTACAGTTTTAGTATAAAATGAAATATAATCATATATCAAAAATTCAAAAACTTTAGAGAAATTGCATAAGTTGGTAATGGGATGATGCCTTTCAATTTCGTGCTTATTACTCGTTTTAAATACTGGAGAAATTCTGGATTGTTTCCACATATCCAGAAATGTCTGTTTCTAATGTCAAATTAAAAATAATGCAGAGGGGTTTATAAAAGACACTAGCACAATCTTTAATAATAAATGCAGGAACTTGATCGGGTCCAGTGGTCATATTTGCTTTCAACTTTTTAATAGACTTAAGTACCTCATTCTCATTAAACTGCCCAATGCGGAGAACGTTATTATTACACAAGCTGTTGCCGGGTATGTATTCACTAGAATTGATAAAGGCTTTGGAAAAAAAAAAAAATTAGAGAAAGAATTAAAAATGTCGGGGATTTTCAAGGCTAGCATTGTTATAATTATTCATACTAAGTACTGGGCATGCTTGTAGTTTATTATTAATGAATCCCCAAAATTTATTTGTTTTGGCTTTTATAGAGTTCTCAGCCTCTTCAATATATTTATTATATGCATCACGAATAGATTTTTTAAAGGAAGCTCTTAAGTCTTTAAACTGGTTGTAGTCAGCCTGTTGCTTGGACTTACTGTTTTAAAAATCAAATCGTGTTGGAATTGAACCAAGGAGGGTACTGTTTGTGGCAAGGTATCTTTTTTAGGGACATTATTTCTAAAGACAGCATATATTTTTTTCATAAAATTCAAATAAACCTTCATTAACCGACATATCTGACGAGAAAGCCCATCAAATTAAGTTTAATTCACAATAAAGTGCGGGAAAATTAGCTTTTTTAAAATTAAAAGATGTATGGTTAGATAAGGGAAAGTTATTTGCTTTTCGTTTCTGTATAAGAACTCTGATACAGAGGGCAGGGTGATGCAAATCTTCTGTTAATAAGATTGAGGTTGCTTTCTCAACACTGCATGGCACATTGCACAAAATTAGATCCAACAGTCTATTGTTATTATTATTTTATTGTGCTGTCCTAAGTTATAAAAATTAATAAACTGTTGTAGAGAATTATTATTTCTACTAGGTGTTTTTAAAATATATTCCGATATATTAATGTTGACAACTGAGAACACGGCCCTGGTTTACAGCAGAGACATTTAGTTAGGGTCTGTTTCTGTTTTGTAATTTCGAGGTAGAATTACGTTTCATTACAATAGATTAAATTTAAGGTTTTATAGCATATTAGGAATATCCCAGCGGCTAGATAAAGTATTGAGAGAGAATCAATAACCCGGTAATTTGTTACCTTCCTAGAATAATTTAATAGGGAAAAACCCAACATAATAGCCAGCTAAGGGTAATGATGAGGGAGGTAGTTTTTCCTTTTAGATAGGTGCGGGCGTGTTTTGTAGCCCGAAAAAAAGAGTAGTGTTGTAAGAGACAGGAGAGTCAAAGCTGCCCTCCAGGAACACCGTCAAGAAGGATGGCAGCGTCACCTGGAATCACTGGACCCACAGGACAGGAGCATCTGGAACACCCAGCGTGCTCTGCGGAACAGGCCGAAACCAATGTCCCCAATCCACGGAGAGAATGGGATTGTCTACACTTGCCAGGAAAAAGCCGAAGCATTCGCGGACAGCTTGGAACTGCAGTGTAGGGAAAACCAACTCGATGATGAGGACGAGGACTGGGTTGATGACGTGGAACACAGAGTGCGTAGGATGCTCCGCCTGCCAGACGATGATCACATCCGTCCGACCACTCCAGAGGAGGTCAAGGAGATTCTAAGGAGCTTAAAGCCGAGGAAAGCTCCTGGATGTGACAAGATCGGAAACATCGCCCTCAAGAAGCTACCCAGCAAAGGGGTGGCAGCCCTGGTGAATATCATCAACGGGATCTTGAGGCTCAGATACTTTCCGGACAGGTGGAAGAAGGCCGACGTCATAGTCATCCCGAAGCCAGGTAAGGAACTACTCTTTCCCTCCTCTTACAGGCCCATCAGCCTACTCTCAGCTGTGAGCAAGGTAGCCGAGCGCGTCATCTTGAGAAGAATAGAAGAGGTAACCGAAGAGCTCCAAATCATCCCGGATGAACAGTTCGCGTACAGGACAGGACATAGTACGGAACTCCAAGTGCTCAGGATCACCGAAGAAGTCACCAAAGGTTTCAACCAAAGACAGGTCACGGCGGCACTACTCCTGGACGTTGCGAAGGCTTTCGACAGGGTCTGGCACGATGGTCTACTAGCTAAAATGATGAGTATGGGTTATCCCATTGCACTCGTCAAACTAGTTAGATCATACCTGCACGGGAGACAGATGCGAGTGAAGATCAGGGACTGTGTGTCCACGTATCGACCGATGGAAGCCGGAGTCCCCCAAGGCTCTGTGCTGTCACCCCATCTGTTCGCTGTCTTCACCTCTGATCTCCCAAAGACCGAAGGCACCGCAATGGCACTCTACGCGGACGACACGGCCGTCACGGCCAGATCCTGGAGAGCGGGAACAGCCACCAGAAGACTCCAAGAGGCAGCCTCTCTTCTGGAAGAATGGTGTATCAAGTGGAAAGTCGCAGTCAACGCGGAGAAAAGCCAGACGATTCTCTTCAGGAAAGGACGCAAGGAAACCCCCACAGGACACGTCTCCATGTTCGGCGAGGACATCCAATGGCACGATTCCGTCAAGTACCTTGGCGTAATCATGGATAAAGGCCTGACATGGAGACAGAACACCGAAGCCATCGTGGTAAAGGCCAAGCGGACGAGAGCTCTCATCTACCCGATGGTAGGGAACCAGAGCAGGCTCAGTCTTAGGAACAAGCTTCTGCTAGTCAAAGCACTCATCAGACCACAGCTGACCTACGCCTCCGTAGCATGGGGATACCAAGCGAAGACCTATCTGAAGAAGATCCAAGCCGTGGAAAACGTGGCCATCAGGACAGCGGTGGGCGCACCATGGTACGTTAGAAACGCTGACATCTTCAGGGACCTGGAGTACACACCAGTCACCGAAATCATCCGGGATAGAGCGAAGAAACTGTACACCTTAGCTGAGGAGCACAGGAACCCGCTGATCAGGGAGGCCACCTCCTATGATCCGGCCGACGCACCGAGGCACAAGAGGCCGAAGGTACAGTTACTGGATAACGGGTAAGTATAACTAATCCCTTCCTTAGAGATGGACCAAACCCACTGAAAAGACATGACACGACCAACCACCCTCCCACAAACCTTGCGGGCGCCGGTCAGTAAACCGACCAGTGCCCGTTGTCCCCTGGCTCCGTGAAGGACAAAAGTGCTAAGAAAGCACTTAGGCCTTCACCTCCTAGAGCTACACAGTTCATCCTCACCTTGTCCGATGATCCAGATGACAATGTGTCAATTGACACTTTGTGTACTGGCAGTCAATCCCAAGTCACAGAATATCCACACAGTCCCTGACAGACAGATGACTACCCCCGGGGGTGACAAGCTGGCGAAGAAAGAAGACGAAGACAGAAGAGCGCCAGAAGAGGCCCTAGCCAGCAGGGTTCATCAGCCAGGACCCAGGGAGGTTGACCGAAATCTTCGGCACCGCTCACATTTGTGAGTGGGGCCGTTCGTAAAGTAAGTTAACCCGCCCTGCACGAGGCCGGTCCAGGTCTACAGCGATGACTAGGGTAAAAAGGCAATAGTCCTGCCTGGCCCTAGCATCCGAGACCGTCATCATGCCAAATGGATATTGGCGCGCGTTGTAAGAGAGTTCATAACGTAAAGATGTAACTAAGTTTTAATAAATCAAGTTAAACTTAAATCACAGTGTCTTAATAAAACATAACAACATAAGCAAAGTATCAAACATAAATACGTTAAACAAATCATAGAATAACCTACAGTCCACTATTACGAAATAATTTCAATTAAAATCTCCAATAATTAAAATATTGGATGCGTACATATTGTAAAGTGACTCAATATTATCGAACAAAGCTTCGTAATCGTCACAGGCACTGTTAGGAGGAATATTATAATGTAAGAATAAAAAGGTTATTTTCACACATTTTTATTTTTACACCCAGTATATCAATAAAGTTAAGATGACTAAAACCGGGACATAGCGAGTGGATATCAAACAAACATGCATTGAACTTCTTATTCAATGCCAACAGCACTTCCACCTCCACGTGTTTTATTAGTTGCCTGAAAATTTCTATCCGTGCGAAATACTTCGCATCGTATAAATTTAAGTCAAACAACTCGGCATTTGATATGCACGAGTGAGCCCAGGTTTCAGTCAAGGCAATGCAGTCGCACGGATCGACGAATGTGTTAATAAATAATTCCTTAATTTTTTTGCCTAATCCGCGCACATTCTGATAGTGGAAAAAGATAGAATGAGAATTCCGAGCCGTTATCAGTTCAGTATTTATAGAATATATAGTTTTTTGGGCACATTGACGGATATTGTGGGGTTTGGTTACTACTGTATACCTAGAATATAATTCTTGAATTTTTTAAGGTTTTCTAGATAAACAACACAATTTTTTGTCCCATACTGCATGCTGAATTTTGCAGTTATTATTCAATAAATTGAAAATGGTCACAAATAACCATTGGAATGTATGTACAAAAAATGTTCGTTTTTCAATCCTACATCATATCGTCCAAAAATATTTGAAAAAAAATTGCGATAATTCAGTTCAAAAAGTTGTATATTTAAAAATCCTTTTTGGCCACCCTGTATACTTTTAGGAAGTGAAAATGGTTGAGTGTCATCCTCATCACACAGATGTTTCATAAGTGATATTACCATATTTTTTCTTAAAATCGATAATTGTGACTAGTGATTTTTTTAATATATTATAAATGACATAATTTCAACAACAAAAAAAAATCATTACATCCAAGTGATTGAGGTCAATAATAATAGAGGAGTGAAAGGAGGTCACAAAAAGGTTTCAAAATATGTTCTGATATACATAGCATTTCATTTAAGAAAATGTTACTTGATCCTGTAGAATCGTCTTGGCTGACCCTGTATATTCGAAAACAATTTCCGGTTATAGACTTTTTTGTCTAGTTTACTTATGTTTTTAAATCAAGTTTCTAGCTATCATAGAACTCGAGATGTCGAAGTCAGACGCACTATTGCCCCACCCTGTATGTATAAATAATTTTATTGCATTTTCAAGATATTTCTTAAATTTAGTGTTTTTTGGTGAATTGTCGGAGCCTGTCCGGTAGAATTTTTCAGTACAAAAGATGTGTAGCAAACAGTTGCATTTTTTTAAAATACTTTAAAAAAAGCTTACACAGGGTGAGTCAATAGTGTGTTTTCCTTCGATAACCTTTGAACCGTTAGTGATACAACAATTTATTAAATACAAAAGTTTTTTGGGTCGATAAGATCTATCATTTAAAATTATTGTGAAATCTACAGGGTGCTTAAATTTTCTGTTACACACAAAAAAATACTTTTTAAATGGAACACCCTGTATATTTTGTCACCATTTTATTAAATGAAAAGAGTATTATACAGTGATATTTTGTTTTTTGGATTTGCATGCAACGTTGCCAAGTTATTTAACATTTTCTGGAAATTTAAGGATTTATAAGGGTCCGTTTAATAATTTTTATTTACCTATGAAAACAAGCTGGGTAAGCAAATATACTATTCTTAGTTCATACTAAACTCTAAGTATTAGTACCTTTTTACATTATTCTATTTTACAGGGTGTCCATGACGGTATGTCAATTAATGCGAATTTCAAATGGGAAAAACTATTTTTTTTAAACAGAACACCCTGTATTTTTTACGTGGTTGGATTCCTCCCTCAAAGTGCTTTCTTTTTTTGTACTTCCTATACCTAACTGTTGTATTTTGGGAGATAATTAAGGTTTTCTCTTTAACCTCACAATCAAACTAAAAATTAATACAATTTTATCAAGAATGGCTTTGGAAAAACAAAAATTGTGGTCAGGCGAAAAATTATTTTCTATAAAATCGTAAAGGAAACAGTAAAAGTAGCAAATTTATTGAACTTGAATGACAAAATTTACACCTTACCTTAGGTATGTACATAACAAAATAAAAGTGTAAGTTTGAACGTAAACAGTAAATAGAAGAGAAAAAATAAAACAAGTTACAAAATATGCTCAACGTGACCTAGCTGTATGTACAAATTCTGACTCTATGAAGAAATGAGTCACTTACATTTTGCAACATGTTAGGCGTGATGGTGTCGAACGCTAGTCGAATTCTTTGCTGCATATCTTCGCTTGTAGTTGGTGATGTTTTGTACACTAATCCTTTAATGTACTTCCACAAAAAAAAGTCCAATTTTATCAAATCTGGCGACCTTGGTGGCCATTGAGCTGGTCCTCCTCGACCTATCCAATTATCACCAAATGTAACATTTAAAAAGTTTCTTACGGCAATACTATAATGGGGTGGAGCTCCGTCGTGCTGGAACCACAGCCTCTGTGTAAGACATTTTGAGGACTCCTGTTTAACAATCCTCTCAGTACATTTTGTAAAAAATCGAGGTACATATTCCCAGTCAAGTGACCATTAAAGAAATGCGGTCCAATTACATATTCACCTACTATCCCTGCCCACACATTGAGTGACCATCGGTGTTGATTATCTACAGTTCTCGTAAAATGAGGGTTCAAGTTATGTCTATTAACGCAACCATTTTTATGAAATGTGGCCTCACCAGTGAATAGCACGAAATCAAAAAATTGCGGCTGTTGGTGAATCTTATTGAGTGTCCACTCACAAAATGTTACCCTACGTTTGAAATCATTTGGCTCTAGTTCCTGAAGCAGTTGAATATGATAAGGATGAAAGTTTTTGTGTCCTCAATATTCTTGTTACAGAGAATTGACATATCAAGTTGTGTATTAATTTATCTCGTACTTCTATGCGGATCTTCAACGACACAATGTAACTTGACACACTTTTTCTTCATTTGTTGCTAGTTTTGTACGTTCATATTTTTCATAATTTACATGTCCAGTTCGGTCAAACCTTTCTCGCAACCTTTCAAATGCAGAATGGTGAGGATGTCTTCGTTCTGGATAACGCTGAATATAAATTCTTGATGCCAATAGCGGATTTCTCTCCCCTTCTCTCAATGCATAAACCATGTCGATCAACTCTTCGTGTGAAAAATTCATAATTTATTTAACAAAAATAATTAACTCAACTAGGAAATATAGAAGAATCACCACCAAGTAAAATTAATTACGTGTAAACCACAAAATATCAGTTTGATAGCACAATTTTTGTTTTTCCAAAACCATTCTTGATAGAATTGTATTAATTTTTACTATGATCGCAAGATTAAAGAGAAAACCTTAATTTTCTCGAAAACTTCAACAGTTAGGTATAGAAAGTATACAAAAAAGAAAGCAATTTGAAGGAGGAATCCAACCACGTAAAAAAATACAGGGTGTTCTGTTTAAAAAAATAGAGTTTTTCCCATTTGAAATTCGCATTAATTGATATGCCGTCATGGACACCCTGTAAAATAGAATAATGTAAAAAATGTACTAATACTTAGCGTGTAGTATGAACTAAGAATAGTATAATATTTGCATACCCAGCTTGTTTTCATAGGTAAATAAAAATTATTAAACGGACCCTTATAAATCCTTAAATTTCCAGAAAATGTTAAATAAATTGGCAACGTTGCATGCAAATCCAAAAAACAAATTGTCACTGTATAATACTCTTTTCATTTAATAAAATGGTGACAAAATATACAGGGTGTTCCGTTTATAAAAAAGTATTTTTTGTGTGTAACAGAAAATTTAAGCACCCTGTAGATTTCACAATAATTTTAAATGACAGACCTTATCAACCCAAAAAACTTTTGTATTTAATAAATTGTTGTATCACTAACGGTTCAAAGGTTATCGAAGGAGAACACACTATTGATTCACCCTGTATACATTGTTAGCAAAAAAAAACGTAATAAGAAAACGGTTTCCATTTCGGCCATTTGCTCTAGTTTTAATTCATTAATTTTATTATTTTATATAGTTTATGTTGCGGATTTTTTTTGTTTCAATAGTAGTTTTAAGTGTGTTTCTTAAATAAAGTTAAAAGCCTTGTCAATTTTGACGTTTTTCTCGAAAACCGTGCGTCGCGTCGTATGGAAAAAGAACTTCGACACGTTAAATCGATGTTTTCACTTTAAAATGAGGTTCTCTATCGATTGGCGCAATCCTGTTAATGTAAACTGGAACATCCTGTATAAATTTAGATTTTTATTATTAAAATCCAAAATAAAATTGGAAGAGGCCGGCAAAAAAAAAACAATTCAAACTTGTTTTAGGTATTATCCCATATTGAGGACAACCGTTGCTCTCATGGATATACATATTAGTACCTATGTAAACTGAAAGTTTGCATTCATGATACACTACTGCACAACCATGCCCTTGCCCTCTTCTAATTAGAATCGAGCTCTAATTTAAGTGGTAGTTTGCATTAAATTTTATTCAGTTCTAAATCGCATAGTAATTTTTTTAAGTAGTAAAACATTAATGCTATAGTTTGTATAATTTAAGATTTCCCTTAATTGTGACGTTTAGCAACGAAAGGAACTCTTTAATTACACAGACTATACAGACATTTTTATATGTAATTTTTTTTTCTAGAACCACATTTCCATGGCAAATAGCAGCATGTTTTCTAGCATCGTTAATTTATTGGTTAACAGCCATATACATACTTAGATATATACTAAAATTACTGTTTATGTACAAAGGTTGGATGTACGAGTCAAGAGCCAAAGGCACTCAAATATCCACCAAGACTAAAATATGGTTGGTACTTGTAAAAATTTTTAGTGGGTGGAACACCCCTAGATTATACAGCTACCAGGGATCCTTGCCCAGGTTACCATTGCCTTCTCTACATGATACAATGACAAGGGTAAGTTTTTCACATAATTTATTAAAGTCTCTACCGAATGTCTCGGAATGGATTTCACTTTTTAAACTTAAACAAGCTCCTTTCAATAAGCGAGTTCGGCAATCGCACTCATTTAACTAATTTTGCCTCATATGTGCGATATTAGGAACACTTGGAGTAAAAAGAGCTAAAGGAATCAAGAGTGCGTTTGCCAAACTTGACTAATGTTTAGAAGCTAGATGTGGGTTAGTCAAGTAGCTCCGACTCTTTGCATATGGCTGGGAAAAGTATAAAAATAATTTTTGGTGTATTTTTCAGCATCAATGATGAAAATGATAGATTTTGTCCATTTAATTTTTCTTTATATTTGTCCTCCAGAATAACGTTTCTCTATTTAGTGTGTAATTGTGTTAATTCTTTATTCCACACTAATTTGTTTACAACTTATTTGCGGCATAAAAAACGTCGGCTTTGACGGCGGTAAAGGGATCAAACAAAGGCGCCTTTTTATGTTGCAAATTAGTTTGAAATAAATTGTACAAGTGTTCTGATTTTTAACTTATCGCTCGAGAAGCTACATGCACAGGAATTCTTGTTTTGTAATGTTGATCCTACAACCAGCCCCAACCGGTAGAAAACGGTTTTGTGACTACTCCATATACAAAAATTTGAATCTGAATATGTTTTTGGGTGTTTCGCAACCTACAGAATATTTTGTAAAGAGGAAGAGGAAAAAAATACATATTTTCACTTATTTGGTTATAGTGACCACCATGTATGTGCAAACTTGTTTTTTTTTTATAAATTATTACTTTTTTCCCATAAAGTCGCAAATAAAGAAGTTTCCCCTGTTTGGGATCCCTTCCGTGGGCACACTATACATGTTTCATTTGACAATAAGTATTTCTTATGATAGAAGATTATTTATTTGTTAGAACAAGCTATGAATGATTTATATAAGATAAAAAATGACTTTGATTGCTAAACAGGGGCGGTTCTACGGAGAGTCCAGGCCCCCCCCAACATCTTGAGCTGCATTTATAAATTAAATAAATAAATTGCGTTAGCAACAAAAAATTGCCAGTAGCTAAGATATACGGTCGCGACAATTTTATGTACAGAGTGGGCAAATTTCGATGTTTGTATAGGGTAACTCGGTAACTGTAAGAGATACAAAAAAATGGAACACATTCTCGATTTCTTTTTTTGAGACAAATTCACTGGGAAAACAAAAATTTGCTATCGTCTTTTGTTTTCGAGTTATAAACAATTTCGAGTTATGGCATAAAGATGTATTTTTTTAAGTGGCAATCATATGGTTTAGTTAAAAAAGGAAATTTTTTTCTCATTCAAACTATATATCATATGTGGAGGCGTTTTTGATGTGTAAGTATTTAATAGCGAAAATAATCTTTTAGTAGATTACTTTTTGCATTTTTTTTTTTATATTTATTCCAAGTAGGCGTGTGTCATCTATGAGTGTTTATCCGTTTGAGTAAATTGCATATTAATAATTTTGTTTAAAAGAAAATCTCGTTAATTGTGGGTCCTTCAACAAGCCAAGACCAAAAAATTACAACATTGAAGATGCTGAAGAAACTTCTATAACTGTAATTGGAATGGCGGTTGGAAATCCTTCAATTTCAAGTCGTCAAATTGAAGCTGACTCTGGGATTTCAAGACGTCGAGCTTTGGGTATTTTGAAGACACAAATTCAGGCCTTATACAATAAGGAAACAACATCACCTGCAACCAACTAATCTTCAGCGACGATTGGAGTTTTGCATATGGTATCGTCAAAAGAGACAATAAGATCCATTCTTTTCTAGAAATGTAGTTTGAACAGATGAAGCCTACATTAGCAGTGCAGGAATTTTCAACAGGCATAGCGAGCACTATTGGTCTGATATGAACTCTCACCGTACCGGTGACGTGCGATCTCAGGGACGCTTTGGTTTTAGTGTTTGGTGTGCTCTACGTGGCAATCGTGTTTTAACATCACATATATCAGAGAATCTTAATGACCAACGGTACTACGAAATCTTAATCCAGAAAATTATTGAGGAATTTATGGACAATCTACCCTTAATTGAGGCAAGAAATCAGTTCTTCCAACAAGATGGTGCACCACCTCATAATATCCGGACCGGTTCAAAATTATTAAATACCAATTTCGGAAATAACTGGATGGGAAGTAACAAACCAGTGAGGTGGCCACCACGATCGCCTGACTTAACACCACTGGATTTTTTCTTTTGGGGCCACATTAAAGACAAGTTATACAAGAAAACCAGTACCGACATAAATAAACTCAGACAAAATTTCATAGACTGTGTGAATTCCATTTCAAATCTTCATATTTATAATGCAGTTCAGTGTTATGAAGAGGTGTAATTCATGTATCGAACATAACGCACATCAGTTTGAACATTTACTTTAATTTGAATTTTTATTTTGTAACTGTAATATATTATAAAATTAGATATAAATATCAGATTCTTTGGTCTTGACTTGTTGAGGGACCCACAATTAATGAGATTTTCTTGTGACCTCTTAAAAATAGCTTTATTAGGTTGTCTTCTTTCTGGATAGTGATTGAAATATATTTCGGATGCTATGTCCCAATTGTTATAACTTTGAATAAAGCATTCTAGCATATCATATTTCTCGTAATTTTCGTAAGACATCTACACTTTTACGATTAAATGGGGTGTAATTATGACAGAAATAAAATTATTAATATGAAATCTACTGACAAACAGATAAACACTGTCACAGATGACACACACCTAGTTGGAATAAATATAAAAAAACGCAAAAAGTAATCCGCTATAAGATTATTTTCGCACAGAATTTTATGCTCTTTTCAAAAACCCAAAAATATATAGGGTATTCCATTTAAAATAAGCAAGTTGGTCGGTCGATACTTGTAATTATTTTATTTATTTTAGTTGGATTGACCATACTGCCATTAGTAATTCCCTAAATTTTCAAAATTTTCTGGTGTACTTTTCTCTATATCGATCGATGCAGTTCTTGGTAATACACCGTAAGACACCCTGTATAGTTTGAAAGAGAAAAAATTTCCTTTTTAACTAAACCATAGCCAACTATGATTCCCATTTAAAAAAAAAAATAAAATAAAATTCTATACCATAACTCGAAATTGCACCTTTTTTTTATTTTCTCGACGCCACTTTATTTATAACTCGAAAACAAAAGACAATAGCAAATTTTTGTTTTCGCCAGTGAATTTGTCTCAAAAAAGAGATCGAGAATGTGTCTTCCATTTTTTTTGTATCTCTTACAGTTACCGAGTTACCCTATACAAACATCGAAATTTACCCACCACCTACAGTATGCGGCAAGGCTATAGACCGGCCCTTGTAAAATCAAAAGTAAATGTAACAAATTATTAATAAAAGAAAATAAATAGAAATAAAAAATAATTGAAAATTTTAAAACTTTACAAATGAGATTACTAACGAAAGTTGTAAATGTTATCTTTTTTCCCCAAAAAGTCGTCGTGACGCTTGAAAATTGTGTTATTTAAAAATAAAAAATATTATTTGAAAAAGAAAATTAGTTTTATTCTTGTGTCTCCCATTTTTTCAGATAGAGAACAGATTTATTTGCCGACATATTAAACAAATATTTATTTAAATTATAAGTATTTTATTTGATTTAAAATATTTATTTTATCTGTGTGGGTAAGTAATCAAACTAAAAAAAATTTTGGGTATCCGTCATATCTTCACGTTTGACTCTTCAGCTGATTTTTTTATGAAATCCGCTCTGAGGCACCCTATTTATTAATTTCTGCTATTTGGGATAATCTGATTGAGATTTTAAAATAATTAAATTAATGTCTTATAAATGAGAAACGCCACAAACTCCAAAACACTGCACACTACAACACTCGACTGGCGTTTCGTCATCCAAGTCGGTATCTTCTGGAGATGATTCTTTTCATTATCTCTGTCTAAATGATGCCAACTTAGTTGACAAAACGTGCTGTATTTTGTAGGTTGTGATCCTACTTCAATGCGGGTGTTACATCTCAAAGGTTCCAAATCCCCTTCAGGATGTTGGACAAATTTAAAGCTGTATTTAAAACAGCTCTTGATTTTTCTCCTTAGATAGACATTTTCTATTGTGAAATGTTATCAACGACTTTTAACTTAAGACTAATAATTATTATTAATGAACTTATTTTTTTCTAGTACTTAATAAGTGTGAAACCACTATTAGATGATGAAAAATACAAAAGGATGGAGAAGCTAGCTGCCGAATTCGAAAACGGCATAGGCAAAAAACTGCAGCGTTATTTGCAGTTAAAGTCCTGGTGGTCGCCGAATTACGTGTCTGATTGGTGGGAGGAATACGTCTATCTCCGTGGTCGATCTCCCTTATGATCAACTCCAACTTTTATGGTATTGATGCAGTTTTGCTGCACCCTACTAAAAACCAAGCAGCCAGAGCAGCGTCTGTCATAAACTCATTATTGGTTTTCAGACGTTTAGTTGAGAGACAAGAATTGGAGCCAATTCTAGTACAAGGGCTGGTCCCATTGTGTTCTTGGCAGTACGAGAGGATTTTTAACACGACGAGAATTCCTGGCGTAGAAACGGACAGAATTATTCATTGGTTGGACTCGAACCATATTGCCGTGTATCATAAAGGAAGATATTATAAGGTTATCATTTATAAGGGAAGAATTCTGAGGCCCTGTGAAATTCAGGTGTAAGTTATTTTAAATTAATCATACATACTATACCTTTTAGAATAAAAAATTGAAAAGCACTCATCAATTTTGTTATACAAGCTATTTAAGAAAATGTGAACAATTTTTTACAGACGATAAATGACAAGAGTTTTAAAGATAGGTTTTATTTGAAAATAATTTTGTGGTTTGGCATCGTTTGCCAATAGGATCTGAACCTGTTATGTATTTTTAATTAAGCAAAAATTAGTAGTAATGAATAGTTTCATAATTATTACTATGGATAAGAATTTGATGAGTAGAGCTCGGAAATTAGGTATTGGTGATGTCTAAACCTGATTGGCTATAGGTTATGTGTCAGTGCATAAATATGTTCATGAATGTATGACACAATAAACGGGATAAAAGTAAGACACGACAGTTCTCCTGTGAAACTTTGTAAACGACTAACTGTTTTTATTAGTAGTAAAAAAGAGACGACACATACTTGAATAGAACAATTTAGAATAAACGGTAATAGATGGCGCAGCATGTATTACTTCATAATATTTTTAGATATATTTCAACACCCACTTATGTAAATAATATTTTCTTAGCCTAATTCACCAGTAAATTTTGATTGTTTTGGCAAGCAAAGAGCTTTGGTTAACACATCCACTGGCATTTCATCCATGGGCAAATACTCGAGATTAACCAATTCATTTAAAATAGCTCTCGGATAAAATGGTAGCGTACGTCTATGTGCTTGCACCTTTTATGACCTACAGGATTCATAGCCAACTTCTGAGCATTTTGATTGTCATTGTAAATAGTATAACACTTTAGGAGTACCTAACAAATCTGACAATAGATTTCTAAAATGAATCACTTCTTTTGAAGCCTCGGTGACAGCCATGTATTCGGCTTCGGAACTACTTAAAGTAGTACGTAAAATACTACGTAAAGTAGTTTGTTTCTTACATTCCCACGAAACAGCACCACTTGCTAATTTAAAAACGAAGCCGGTGTATGACCTCCTGTCACAACTATTGCTTGCAAAATCCGAATTAAAAAAAAACCATTAAATCTGAATCATCATCATATTGTAAACATAAAAATTTTGTACCTTTTAGATACCTTAGAATTCTCTTGGCACCTTTCCAATGTAATTCCGTGTAACAATTGTTAAACCGACTAAGAAAATTCACAGCAAAAGTAATATTGGGTCTTGTTAATACTGACAAATAGATTAAACTACCTAACAGCTGTCGATATGGCATATCCTTTTTATAGACGTTGGTATCTGTCTCATCAAAACATACATTCTTATCCATGGTCGTGCCTACAGGCTTACATTCGCTCATGTTAAACTTCTTTAATACATGTGATCTATAGACTGTTCTTGATCTAACTGAATTATATTTTGGCCTTTGTCTATTCTAACTCTCATGCCCAAACATTGTTTAAGTTGGCCAAGATCTTTAAATCTGATTCTTGCAGAATTAGAAAAGTTGAAGAAATCACGTGAAAAAGACAATCACGGTTGTAAAACTATCCTCACGCTTAATAAATATACAAGGCTCATGATCGCTCCTTTTATAGTTTAAATTAAATAACACATTTCAACTTCTTTATACCACACACGAGAAGACTGTTTTAAACCACAGACAGCTCTATTCAGTTTCAAAACCTTATTTTGATTTTTAAGGACTTCGGTGTCAAAACCATCTGGCTTTTCCTTGAACACTGTTTTCTCCAGTTTACCATCCAAAAAAGCTGTAACAGCATCCAAATGATAAACATTTAATTTAAGTTACAGATACAGATATTACTGATCATTACCCTATCTACTTAAATGTTAGTCTTAATAATAATAGTATTAATAATAATAATAAAGACATAGATCATAAGACTATAGTCAAATTTGATGATGAGAAATTTGAAAATATGATCAGCTTAGTGCAGTGGGATAATGTTGTCTCATTAAACGACCCTGATTTAGCATACCAAAAATTTATTGATGTTTTTATGTCTTTACATAAGGAGTGCACCAGTACTGAAAAAGTCTCATTTAAAAAATATAATAAACTTAAACCATGGATTACTAATGGAATCATAGAATCAATCAAACATAGAGACAAACTTAAAAAACTAGTCTTGAAAAATAAAAATAATATAAATCTTCTTCAGGAATATAAAAATTATAGAAATCAACTAAACAGAATCATACAAAATGTAAAAAATAGTTTCTATAGCAACCAAATTAATGAAAATTCTAATAACGTAAGAAAAATCTACAAAATAGTCTCAGACGCTGCAAATGAAAATAAAAATAAAACTAGCAATAACTTAAACATACTAGATAGCAATAAAAAACAATTTACGAGTGATACTGAAATGGCTAACTTTTGTAATAATTATTTTGTAAATGCGGGCATTAACATGGCATCATCTATAAACGAGCCTCCTTCTCAAATCAATATAAATTATCCCAACTTAATAAATTCAATGGCACTAAATCCTGTTTCTAATAATGAAATTATTATGCATATCAGTACTCTAAAAAATAATTGTTCTCCAGGCATAGATGGCATATCATCAAAATTGATTAAAATGCATTATAAATACATTATAGACCCTTTGGCCCATATTATAAACCTTATTTTTTTAACAGGTAAAGTACCTTCTTTATTTAAGATATCCATTGTAACACCAATATTTAAAAAGGGCTGTAAAACTGATATTACAAACTATCGACCAATCAGTGTAATTTCTACGTTTGCCAAAATCTTTGAAAAATGTCTAAAAAAAAGATTGTTCGATTAT
>JANEYF010001137.1:0-12500 GCA_029963845.1 Rhamnusium bicolor
TATTATATCGTATAATCTAATCTTTCTCCAGTGGCAGTTATTTTGGAAGATTCTTCAATGTTATAAAATATGTTTTTTATGTTATATCAACAAGAAAAAGATGTAATTTTCAAATAATTAAGTACATAAACGTTTACATTCAATTAAAGCTAAATCAGAGTAACTCGTTTAACAGTTAAACATTTTAACAGTAATTTGGACCTGTTTATAGGCTGTTTTAGCGCACTCCAATAAAACAAATAAGGGTCTTTTAGAAGATTCTGTATCTTCAATTTGTTTAATTACACTAATACTATAAAAGCCGCTTTAAATCACAGTGTAAATAACCGTTGTCGTTGTTAGAAACTTAGCTCTGCATATTTATCGGTTAATCAAGCAATTACGTCAATTTGTGGGTAGCCATCTGAATTTAACATGAAATGATCGGGATGTTTCTCATACGTCAAATTTGCTATAAATTACGGACCAACACACATCAATTATTCATATTCGAAATAAGATTGCGTCACTTGCTTGAACGTTAAAGTAATTTATATAAGGGTTGAAGTTGATATAATATAAGAAACATTAAAAGCTCTTTATTAGCTCCTGGTTAAAATTGTAGAAATATATTTCTTTCAACTGTCGAAACATTTTTTTGTTTAATTTTTGCAAAATTTCTGTAAACTGAAAATTATAAATTTCTTTTGTGTTCGTAGATTAAAGGTCGAACTAATTAAATATCTCTTTGTTTCCGTAATACAAAATAGCCAGTTTACTGCATAACAAAGTTTGATTCAAGCAAAAGTTACCTTTAAAAGATGAAAATTATACGCCGTAACATTCTTGAAACTTTGAGTACAAACGACTCCAGCTAAACTTACATAACCCTTACGATACGTTTTCTAACGTCGTTATTCTCAAAATATAACATTTAACATTTATACAAATCTTACGTTTTAATGAATATTGAAGCCAGGCGAGTCATGTTTTATTTTAATTCCTATGGTAATATCAGAAATTTTCCAATTTTCTTCTTCATAATAGCTGATAACGATAGTTCCTAAACTTAATCTGTATTACAATTTTTAAGTTAATAATGGGTTCAAAAAGTGTGACCTAATTTCACATCCACAGTTGGTAACGCCAAAGATGTATAAAATCGTTGATAACAGTAAAAGTTTTCAAACAAAGCGAAAGTGACAGTTGGGTAGGTATGTTGTGTTTAAATTGTTTGACACTTCAAAGTGTAAAAAAAAAATAAAAAAGCAGCATCCATATTTTAAACGTTTTTATCCATATTTTATTGTATTATAGTAGTTCTACTGAATATTGTAGGTACCGTTTAGAATAATTATTGCATAATTAACATAGTTTCCGAGAAGAATAAAAAATGAAAAAATTCATCCATTTATTGAAAAATAGATTTTTATCTAACACGCGTTAAAAAAAAGTTGCCCATGCAAATGGAAATGTGCTCGTCATCCGTAGAAAGTTGGTATTTGGTATGCCATTAATAACTAATAAGCAGAGATAGGATTTACCAATCGGATACAACGTAAAACCAGGGTTGGCTTTAGGTGGCTATGTGTCAAATTTGCATGCATATATGAAACAATTTCTTACCTTGAAATTTCTTTTAACGAATTTCGTATTATCCCAAGTTTTTCAGCACCTTGAACGTAATTCAATAATTTCACCTAGCCAATTTGGCTTTCGTTCCAAATTTTCTACAACACAAGCTGTACAGCGAGTTGTGGGTGACATAATTCGAAATTTTGAGGAGGAAGAACACACAGGAATCGCTTTGTGTGGTCTCTCTAAAGCTTTTGACTGTGTTCCTCGTGACCTGCTGCTAAGAAAATTATCGTATTATGGTATAAGAGGTTTGCCTCTACTTCTTTTTACATCTTATCTTAGAAATAGGAAACAATATGTCAGTATCAACAACTTAAATTCAGATATCAGCGATGTTAAACATGGCGTGCCCCAAGGATCTGTGTTGGGACCAGTTCTATTTATATTATTTATAAACGATATTTACTATTTTCCTCAGCTGTATAAATGTGTCCTTTTTGCCGATGATACAACTTTAATTGCTTCAAATAGAGACTGCTCAAATCTTCTCGATAGTTTAAATCAAATTGAAAAAATTGCTAACAAATGGTTTATTACAAATAAACTTAAACCAAACAGTGATAAATCACAGAAACTTGTTGTATCTTTGAATTATAGCATCACTAAGGGAGAAAGCGTTAAGTTGTTGGGGGTTATATTAGATGACAATTTAAATTGGAACAGTCATGTTGACTATTTGGGGAAAACACTTACAAGTGTAATTTTCTTATTACGCAAATTGAAGTTGGTATTGGGTTTCAACACACTACTTCCTGCATATTTTGCAGTAACCATATGGGGTAATTCAAGTCATGCCATAAGAATTTTTCGTCTTCAAAAGAGAGCTGTCAGAGTAATCAGTGGAATTAATAATAATAGGGAACACTGTCAACCACTATTCTTAAAATTCGGTATAATGCCTTTACCATCTTTACATATATACTTCTCTCTAATTGAAATACATAAAAACGTCAATAGTTTTGATACCCACTCTGATTTACATAACTATAGTACAAGATCTGCAAATTTACTAAGGATACCTTGTTTTAGGCTGAAAAAGTCTGAAATTAATTTATTAAATTTTAATTTGTATAATAAACTACCCCTCAAGTAAAGTCACTAAATTTAAATCGTTTTAAAAACAATGTTAGAAGTATTATATTAAAACATTGTTGTTATTCAAATGACGATTATTTACGGGCATCACTCTAATAAACAAGAAATTGATAAATAATAATAGATGATAAAAGATTACCCATTTAAAATCGCATTGTATTTTATTATATTGATGTGGAGCAGAACTACCCGATATTTAGTTTAAATTTGTTAATTAGTTTAATTTTGTAGTATGTGTGTTCATAGGTGTATGTATGTGTATATGTGTGTGTGTATGTATACGTGTGTATATGTGTGTATGTGTATAGGTGTGTATATATGTGTGTATATGTATGTGTATGTATGTATGTATGTATGTGTGTGTGTATGTATGTATATGTGTGTATATGTTGCATGCATGTAGTATATGTGTATGTATGTATGTATGTTTGTATATACACTGGTTTGTCATATATGTGTTTTTATTTATACAGATATACTATGTACATTATAGCTTATGTATTTGTATTTGTGCTTTGTATATTTATACATATATATATATATATATATATATATATATATATATATATATATATATATATATATATATATATATATATATATATATATATATATATATATATATATATATATATATATATATATATATACTATACATATATATATATATATATATATATATATATATATATATATATATATATATATATATATATATTTTTATATATATATATATATATCAACTCTGAATGATCTTTAAAAAAAATTTTTTGTTTTTTTTAACTATAAGATTTTGTGCTCTGACTTGCTACAAATGTACAAACCTGTATATAATGTGGTTAAATAAACGATATCTATCTTTCTATCTATGGCTAATTGCAATCATTTTCGTTTTATTGAGCAATAAGTACAAAATTCAAGAATAAACTTAAAAAATAGAGACTTCTTCAAATAATTCATCAAAAATAATTATAATAATTGCTCCACATGTTGTCCATTTTGATTGATACAGTCCCTATGCTCTTTTGAAATGAGGCCATTTAGTGGGAACATTTCTTCCAATCCATTGAAGTGAGTAAATAGTATTTAACTGGTTCCTTACTGTAATAGTTTTTTCTGTATTTTTTTTGCTGTTGTATGTGTATATGTATGTATTCGAAATGCAATATAACCTCAGTTTTATTTGTATTAAATTTAAAATATTTCGAGTTTAACAAAATTAATATTAATAAAGCGGAACTTGTAGACATGACTTTTATTTTGGGCGAGTCAGACAGAAATTGTTTGCTTGCTAATAGAATTTATAAGCAAAGGTATCCTGAAAGAAGGATTTTTGATGTTAGCAGCTTCCAAAACCTTCTCGATAGATTTGTGAAAACTGGAAATGGCGAATATAAAAAAAGTGAAAGAATAAAACGTGTTGTAAACGAAGAAAATGAATTTTCTGTGGTGCTGGCAACGGTTGAGAATCCCCATATTAGTCAGAGAGAAGTGAACACATTAGTAGGAACAGTAGATGTTCTGTTGATCAAATCTTTTTTTTTTTTTAAATGGCATTAGGGCTATTGACCCACAGCCAGACACTAATTTATTAAGTATTTATATTTATATATTAACTAATTTTTTTTCCTAAATCTAACCTAACCCAAACGAATATAAAAAGTTTTAAATAGAACACAAAAGGATAAGGACAGGTACACACGCTTCTCGCCCAGGGGTCGATCAGGGCATGTATTCAGTACACATACACATTTAGTGACCACGGATAGATTGGGTTGAAACACACTGGGGCAGACAAAAATGGGTGACAAGCTAAGCCTACTCTAAATTTTGATTTTTGTTTGATTTATAAATAAAATTAAACAATCTACAATTTTTTTTATTTAATGCCAAGAGATGCAAAATATTGAAAGGGGTTTCTATTTTTAATTTAATTAAGTTGTTATATAGTACATTAGACTGTTGACTATGTTTTTTGCAATTTAAGAAAATGTGATCTAGGTCCCCTATTTCATTACATTCCTCACATAGATCGGATGCTACTATACCTATCTTATGTAGGTGATACGGGTAACTGCCATGCCCAAATTTAAGTCTACTTAGATGTGTTATGTTTTTTCTTGAATAATTACAATTACTATACCAGTGTTCTTGTGGGATTTCTTGATGTATAAGTGTATATCGTGTTGGATTAGTGAAACAATATTCGCTCCATTGTTGTGACCATTGCTTTTTTAGTAGAGATTTATATTTACCAAAGTAATCTTCTATACATGGTGCATTATCTAAGGCTATTTCTGAAACGATACTTTCTTTGGCTAACTGGTCGACTTGATCAAATCTTAAAAACAAATAAGTTTCATGCGTATCATATTCAAATGCATCAAGAACTATCTGATGACGATTTTCATTAATATTTTATTCACTGATGAGGCAACTTTTCATAAAAATGGATTTGTTAATAGGTACAATTTTCATTATTATGCTTCGGAAAATCCTCACTTTTTTAGGTAAATTGATAACCAGCACAGATGGTCTATAAACATTTGGAAGGAATTATTGAAGAATATGTTATAGGGCCACATTTCTTTGATAGTACATTGACTAGAGCTATTTATCTTCATTATCTGGAAAACTATCTGCCACAATTATTTGTGAATCTTCCTGAAAGCAAATAGGATGTGGTTTCAGCAAGACGGTGCTCCACCACATTATTTAAATGCAGTTAGAGACCACTTAAATAATACCTACCCTCTTCAATTGATTGGAAGAAATGGACCCACTAAATGACCTGCTAGATCTCCAGATCTTATAAAAATGGCTTTCTTTTTATGGGGATACGTAAAGGAAATTGTTTATAGAGACACCAACAACAGTACAAAATATGAAGGAATGGATAATAACTGCCTTTAGATCTATCACACTAGCAATTTTAGGAACTGTAGAAACCGTATTTCAAATGCGCATAGAGACGTGTGTCAACCAAAATGGGCAATATGTGTAGTACTTATTATTATTTTTTATAATGAATTATTTGAAGAAATCTTAATATTTTAAGTTTATTCTTGAATTTTGTACTTATTGCTCAATAAAACGAAAATTGTTGCAATTAGCCATAGGAAAGTACTTACAAAAAATGTTCGTTTTTTATTTCTACATCACATCATCGAAAAATATGCAGGGTATTTCATTTGAAAAAAATTTATAAAATTCAATTTAAAAGTTCTTAATTGAAAAATAATTTTTGACCACCCTGTACATTTTTAAGAAGTAAAAATAATTCAAAAACCTTAATTAGATGTCTCGTAAGTAGTATTCATATAAGTTTTTCTTAAAACCCATAATAATGATTTTTCAATACGCATCTGCAGATAGCATTATTTCAACAAAAAAGTTCATTACATCCAAGTGGTTGGGAGATGGTCAATAATAATATAGGATGAATAGAGTCTCGAAAGAGCATTTCATTTAAAAAAAAAGCACTTGATCGTGTAATTTCGTCTTGGCTCGCCCTCTATAATCGAAAATAATTTCCGGTTATAGACTATCTTTTTACCTAGTTTACTTGTATTTTTTTATTTCTAGCTATTGTAGAACTCGAGATATCTCCGACGCCCCACCCTGTATAGATATTTTGTATCTTGTCTTTTACTTTTTTTATTTATTGCAAATTTTATACTACCAGCATCTGCCAGCTTATCAGATTAGCCATGGATAAAAACACTTAATTTGACACTTGTTCCTTACAGAATAATTTAATAAATTCAAAATGCAAACGGCGCGGCGTAACAATTATTATTATAACTACTATTATAAAACGTATCAAATTAATTGTTTTTCATCCCTGGCGAACCTGATAACCATGCAGATGCTGGTAGTATAAAATTTGCAATAAATAAAAAACGGTAAAAGATAAGATACAACATATCTATATGTTTAAAATTACAAAAAACACAGATTACAAAGTGTAAAAATAAACCGCTGGGGATCAGAACTTCCTCACCGTAATAAAACTCGACGTGTGGTGGAGTTTAAAATAAAAGTAATTTTTGACGTTTGAAAAGTCACATTTTTTGAAGTTTCAAAAAAAAACATTTTGACGTTTCAAAAAAGTCACTTTGACGTTTCAAAAGTCACATTTTTTGACGTTTCAAAAAGTGGGACCGATTTTGCTCATCAACGAACTGAATCTCTTCCTTGACCTCTAGAATGTGTGTACCAAATTTGAAAGCTTTATCTCAAAAACTGTAGCTGCTATCGCGAACCAGACAGACAGACTCACAGACAAAAAATAAAAAGTTTCAAAATTTTTTTAAGGAATACATAACTTCCTCACTTTGAGGGGTGAGGAAGTAATATAGGGTGTTCTATTTAAAAAAATGTAACTTTGGTTTATCCCGTTTTTATGGGACCACCTGTATATTCTTTACAAGGATTCTGAAAGAGTTCATTTGATTCACCACAGCTTTTATTTTAAAACATTTTCTTCTAACTCGAAGAATAAACAAAATATAAGGGTGGGCCTTTTCGCTGGATAACCCTGTACATAAATAGTGTGACAATGAAATTGCAACACCCAGTAATGTATACCCAAAACAATTATTGCTGCTATATAAGCATTACAAGCAACTTCGCAATCTAGTCACATCGTCAATCAGGTTAGAAAAAAGAGCATATATTGAATATAGATTAAGAACGCAAAAAAATTCAAAGGACTGGTGGAAAACTATTAACTCATCAGATGAGCATTCTAAAGCCAGCATACTTATACCAGAACATCTAAACAATCCGGATGCCCTTAAAATTTTTTTGTTGACTCAGTCCCCACTATGGTAGTAGAAAATAACACTATTGATGCGTATCAGACAAGTGCTCACCCCGACATTCATACAAAATTAAAATTTCACAGTGTTGAAGAAAAAGATATACTAGAAGCTTTTCACAAATTAAATCTAACTCACCAGGCAGTGATCAATTTTCTTTGAATACTTTAAAACTCTGCTTAGATTTTTTAGTCGTACCGTTAACTCATATAATCAACTTCTCAATAGAAAATAACGTAGTTCCAGCAACTTGGAAAGAGGCCATAATTTTACCCCTTCCAAAAAAAAAATCCACCAGAAAATTATAGTGATTTTAGATCTATAAGCCTTTTAAATATTGTTTCAAAAGTTCTAGAAAGAATTATACTCAAGCAATTATTACAACATATCCGCTCTCATAATTTATTACCACAAAATCAGTCGGGCTTCCGTGCTCGTCACAGCTCTATTACTACACTCGTAGACATGGCAGATGACTTCTTAAAATCCATTGACGACTCACAAGTTACAACCGCGGTTATGCTGGATTATGCAAAGGCATTTGACTGTTTACATCATGAGTTATTATTAGGTAAACTCAAACACTTGGGAATTGAGTAGGTAAAGTGGTTCAGAAGTTATTTATCCGGAAAAACTCAGCAGGTCAAAGTATACAGTTCAGAAAAATCGCTGATGTCTCGGGTAAGCGCTGTCATATCAGGGGTACCTCAAGGGTCCATTTTGGGCCCCATACTATTTGTGCTTTTTATGTTTGATCTCCTTGAGAAAATAAAGTTCTGTAAATTCCATCAATATGCAGACGACAGTCAAATCTATATTTCGTACAGTCGAGCTGACGTAGAACAGGCAATCGTTAACATTAATAGAGATTTAAATTCCATATGTAAATACTCAGAAGATCACGGTTTAATGCTCAATGCTCAGAAATCCGTCGCAATTAATTTCAAATCCAAGCGTTTTGCATTCTTTCAAAACTCTTGTAATTTATACATAAATGGCACCAAATTATCTTTCGTAGAATCTGCAAAGAGCCTGGGAATTATTTTTGATACCCATCTAACGTTTGAAACTCATGTTACTAAGCTACTACAAAAATGTTATGCGAAGCTGAAATCATTATATCCATTTAAGCATGTCTTACCAACATCCACTAAATTAAAACTATCATAGTCGCTTATAATAACTAACTTGAGTATGGAAATGTCATTTACGCACCATGTCTTATCGGTGTGGTACAATATAGACTATAAAAATTACAAAATTCATGTATGCGGTTCTCTGCCGCGATATCTAGGCGTGATCACGTTACTCCTCTTTTAAAAAAATTAATTGGCTTAATCTTAAATCTAAATGGCAACTGCACCTGGTCTGTCTTGTGCACAATATATTAAAATATCAAGAGCCTAAATATCTTAGCAAGAAATTAACTTTCAGGGGCTCCTTGCATAGTTCTAATTTACGTTTCGTAGATACTACACTAAATATTCCAAGACCCAGCTCCAAAAAATATGAATCCTCTTTCACTTACTTAGCTGCTTCTTTATATAATACAATCCCTGATCACATCAAAAGCCTGCCTTTTTCAAAGATTTTAAAAAAATGTTAAGCAAATATTTTTAAGTACGTAAAATGTTTTTTGCCCTAAATATGTTACATGCATACCACAGCCTTCTAGAAAGCTGTGATGCATATTAATGCAGCAAATTGTGTCTTATGACCTCTGATTTTATTTTATTGTATCTTATTCTTATCTTTTTTATATTATCGATAATTGTTTTTTACCTTTGCTCTATTTTTGTAGTTACTGTTTGTCATACTGGTTGGGCTATTGATACCAGTAACTGCTGACACCCCGCCAGTTTAAATAAAGTTTTTTATTATTATTATTATTATTATAAAGCACAAATAAGTCCTGGTTTAAAGGTGTTACACAGCTGAAACTTTGGACTCGATCCACAATCGAATCGTTGGTGTCCCAATTCTTATAAGATTACTTGTCTCTGAAAAGTGGTTGTTCAATTGGTGATTTTAATGTTCATTATAATTATTTTCACGGAGATTGCCCAGCAGAAGTGCAAACAGAATAGTGTTTACAAGACGTAACTGGATATAAATCGTCGGAATTGTTAATTTACAACCTTTCAAAAGAAACATTTCTTTTTCCTTTTTCTGTATGTACCTATATTTATAAACACTTCGTTGACTTTTGAACTTACACAAATGATCAAAATCAGTTATTATTTCTTCATTTAAGAGTGATTCGGGAATTAGAATTTCACTCGATGAGGAAATTAAATTATTTTTATTAACGACAACGTGTGACATTCGTATTTATGAGGGTGGATATTAAAGCACTGTTCTAATTATTTGTCCGAAAATTTACACTATGAGGAGACTGTTTGTCTATTAGTGAGGAATTTTATTAGGGAAATTTACTGACTTGTGCTGTGTATAAAATGTTAGTTCATCGAAAATTCCTCAATGTACCTTTAACAGATACCTTAATATTAACAAAAACATCATTAATACTTGGTTCATACAGGGTGCTCAAAAATCACCGGAGGAGCTCTTAATGGCGGATTGCTTATAATATTCTGAGATAAAAATCCTAATACAATTATGTCCTTAACTCTAAGGACGCTATTATAGTTGCCTGTGCTAGACTAATGGTTTATTAAATGGATTATGACTAAGCCTAGCCAAGGCCATTAATCCTACAGAGACGTACTGGGTATGCATCATATCATAATACTTGAATAAGTACAATAATAAAAACAAAAATATTTTATATATTGTGATGTATGTTTTTGTACTATTTCGTTCGTTTTAAATTCTTTTTTATGTATTTCCTTATATTTTGTAAGCTTAGTGCTGCACATTATTATTAAACTGTTAAATGACGTTCACACATGTACATTGTATATCTAAGTGATAACTAATAATAAATAAATAAATAAATAAAATAAATGGAAATAAATTTTATTAATACTGGTACACTTTATAAAAATATGTACAAAACTCACATTCTTAAGCAGATTTATGAAGTAGCTTGGTTGTCGTTATCACAAACCGGAGCACTTCTATAATAACTGTGTAGCATCAGATATGTTTCTACAGTTGTCTCAGTAAGCGATGTTCGCTGTGGTGAAAAAATATGTTTGTATTTTGGAAAAGACCGTTCGACATCTGCGGAAGTAATACAGGCATAAGTAAAACACTCTGTGAACTCACTTAACGCAGCTGTAGATGCACCATCACAAATTTGTCTTAATTTGGTAAAATCAGGATCTTTCCGTAATACACTCTCGAATTTTTCAATAACGGGCTTATTTTTTGCGTCATTTATAGTCTGTAGCTGTGTATTTAAGTCGTCCACTATTTGCAGCGATTCCACTAACGACAATGAAGTATTTTGCAATTTTTCTATTGCGTCGTGTAATCCTCTATAATTGTTAAAAATAGTTTTTAAATCTGTTTCAAGGGAAACATCTTGAAAGCTTGTCTGTCTTTCCTTAATGGCTGCAGCCTTGTTAGGGTTGAACTGTAGTATCACAGCTTTTATTTGTTGAAAATATTCAGCATAATAAAAAGCTGCCTTCAACCACGTTCTCCAACGTGTAAGAATCGGCTCTGGTGGTTCCGGAATACCAGGACACAGTGTGTGAAATGCTCGAAGCCATTTAGGAGATTTGAGAAATACTTTTTTTGTATCTGCTATTAATGCATCTACCTCTGGAAAACATTTTCGAATCGTTTCTGCTACAAGATGGAACGCATGCACTTTACACGTACCATGTAAAAACCTACAATCGTCTCTTTGAAGAAAACGGCCCGCAAACGCATTGTCGCAGCACCGTCGGTCACAAACATCAACACTTGACTTGTTGAGAGTTCAAATTTTTCGAAAGTCTCCAACACCACCCGCGTAATTGTTTCGCCAGTACACGCAGTTAGTCTTTTGCTAGCTAGTAAAAGTGGAAATGTTGGTTTAACACGTACTATAACATTTAAAATAGATTTTTTTTTACAATCTGTCGTCTCGTCAACACATAACCACAGCCGTGTATTTTTTTAATGCACATTTAATCCTATTTACAATGTCTTCAAGAACATTTGGTACATATCTACGTAACGATGACCGACTTGGTAAATTCACCTGGGGATTGTATTTATTCCAGAACTCCCGAAATACTGGTCTATCCAATATGCGCAGGGGAACATCACAGTCAATCAGCATTAACAGTAAATCAAACATAAACTGAGGTTCCAAAGAAGACACGCCATTTTTTAAATTTTTATGCCGGTTATTATTGACATGAATTTTGCAGCCGTATTTATTCCAGCACATTAAGTCTTGATCACAAACTACAAATTATTTTACATCCATCATAGAATAAATCCGGAAATTCACCGATAAATTTATTCACTTTATCAGCGTAATGTCATTTTCTACTCTTTTACGCTCAACATTATTTATTATTTATTAGTACTCTATGCATCGACCGACAGATAACAACTGAAGTGTGTCGTGTCATCGTCATCGTAAACAAGCGCCCGATGGCATTGGTATTGCGCCCGACCCTGAATCTACCATCGCTTGGCCAGGCTTAATTATGACATTATGGACATAACTGTAAAAGTATTTTGATTAGGTAGGAAAATTTTCAATTTCCAAACAAGGGCAAGCACGTCGGCGTGAATCCGACACCGCTCATTGCAACATTCCTATCGTAATCGTTGCTAATGCTTCGATTATATTGTTCTCCAGTTCGTCCAGGGTATGAATAACCTCCCTATAATCATATTGTTTAAGATGGCACCAAAGAAAATAATCTAACGACAGGTGATCTGGCAGGCCAGTTTATCCACCTCAGCGTATTCATAAATATGGATGCTTTCTGTTTGAAATTTCTCATACGTGCAATACATAATATGGTGGAACACCGTCGCGTCGCGTTGTGTTGA
>JANEYF010001137.1:17500-75000 GCA_029963845.1 Rhamnusium bicolor
CTTATTTTAGAAGAATGAATTACACCATTTTAAAGCTGAGAAAAAAATACTACGAAAAGATACGTTTTATTAAGCACCGTTCTAAAATAATAAATCATTTCGCGACAAAATTACGTAGGGCTAGAAAAGACTTGTCATGACATGAATTTATACACGCATTTCAGAAAAAAAAATTAAATTTATCAGGCGTTCACTATTTTATACTTAAGTATTTTTCTGCACTGAAGTACGGTATTTTTCTCCGAGTATAAGAATAATTATTTTTTGAAATTTTCTTACTGCCGCCGATTTCAGCGAAAATTCACAAAACAATTGAAAATTGAGCGTAATTTTTTAATAAACCTCGAATTGTGCCACTTTGCTATCAAATTCTTGGCACGCATGATAGATAGACCCTTGAACCTTTATATCAGTGGAAAGCTGTTTCAAAGGTCTTTCCTTTGGTGTCATAATATACAGGGCGTTCTATTTGAAAAAAGTGAGAAAAAGTAGTTTTGGCGTTTCCTGACTCACCCGGTATAAAATGACCGATTTCGTTAGATCCGATAATAGTACCGTATTTGACAATTTTTGACACAATCTAGATCTCAAAATGTTCTTCCATTACGTCACAGTGAGCTCACAAAGTTGGCATGTTTTTGGTACAAACTCACCCATATCATGGTACCGACCCATCGCAGATCCATCAAGTTTGAGTCGTCTTTAAAAGGAGAATTCAAATATGTAATAATATACCTAGTGTTCCATTTAAAAAAACATAAGTTTATGTCGTCACGCCTAAATGGATCACCCTGTATATTTCAAAATATTTTTTAGACTATGTACCTTTGCGCCGTCTATCACCCCGTTTTTGAAATTTTTCGATATCGACGCGAGGCTGGGACATTCTGTATATGCCACTGTGCAGACAAAATTTAAGTTCAAAGTCCGTCGGACAAATTAATCATTACTTATTACGGAGTCAACGACTTTTCTTCAGGTCCATTTATCGAAAAATAAGTTCTCGATTGTACTGGTTGTGTCACCATATCTTTAGAAGTTGTAAAACTCTATATTCCAGTAGGATGGTGCTAGATCTTCTACTATTATTACCTGCAAGGTTACCTGATCTTTCGCCAGTCGAATATGTATGGGACATAATAGCGGACGACTAGATCATTACCGGTCCTGCCAATGGCCCTTCAAAATTTATGGCTAAAGGTTCAGATAACTCGGCACACAATGCTTCAAGAAGACATCGACCATCTAATTCGAAGCATGTCCCGCAGAGTTGGAGAGTGTGAAAGATTTTGTAGAGCACCAACTCACTGTTCATTTTGAGGTAGACATCAGTGTCCAAACATAATGAAACGGTATTCATTTGATATTTTTTAAACCCAGTTGTTTAGCTAAAAATCATTAAAATTAGTAACGATTATTAGATTATGTATTTTTAGTCTCACATTATTTCTATTAAACTATTTTTTATATGTATATGGATTTCAGATCCCATTCAATAGTTTTCGCTTGAAATTAGCACATTCCCCGTCATTTTTCAATGAAAAATAAAGGCCGTCATAGAAGACTATGATAAAAAATTTATATGATGATCCCAGTGGTTGTTATTTTAAATTTGATTTCTTGTAATAACATAGTAAGGGTCATTATCCAGTAGCACCATAAATAAATGGTTATTGCATTTATTTATGACGCTTTATAGGTGCTGAAATGAGAGACTGGCTCCATTTTGTGACTAGAAATGTTATGCCGCTAGATGAAACTTAAAACTGATTGCATATTTCAATTTGTATGTGTACTTTATGAACATAATGCCCTTGAATTTTCTTCGATAGACTAATAGTTTTTTATTTATTTTTTATTTACAAATTCAGAGAATGCACTTTGACATAAAATAAATTGTCCGTTCACAGTATACCGGGGACGCACACATGATACGTGTAACTTCCAAATCATTGTGGACATAATTTTTATAGATTAGTGTTCACTGAACGCTTAAAAATGCTCAAAAAAATAATGGCTCCCACTACAAAAAAAAATCCTATTTATTCAAGAATCAAGAAGACCAAAATATTTTTGAATAGGAAATGATTCCCATAAAATTGCATCCAACTTTGTTCCAATACATCTTCTTGACAGTTTAGGATTTCCAAGCAAAATGACAATGACCGTTAATTTAACATTTTGCTATATAATATTTGTTTGATTAGTGAAAGGTACTTATTAGTTTAAAGTCTTCACTAGGGCTGTCAAAAATGTTCCGTGGGAAAGTGGCGTACGCGAAATTAACTAACACGAGAAACAATAAACTGTTACAATTTATAACAATGTATGTAAAACTTACCCTCTTAACTAGCTTGATGAACTAGCTTACTTATCAGAAACTGGAGAAGATGTGTAGCCATTTTGCAGCATTAGGTATGTTTCTATGGTTGTCTCCATGAGTGATCTTTGAATGCACTTAACGGATCTGGGACTGCACCATCACATATTTGTCTTAATTTGGTAAAACCAGTGTCTTTATTTAACACACTTGCGAAATTTTCTTTAACGCGCTAATTTGTTGCGTCACCTATAGCGTGTAGCAGTAGATTTACTTCGTTCACTATTTGCAGTGACTCCGCTAACGACAACGCACTGTTTTATAATTTTTTCATGCTTTCATGTAATGGTTTATAGTTCTTCGCAATACTTTTTAAAGCTGTTTCAACGGAAATATCTTCGATTTTGTCTGGCTTTCCTTAATAGCTGCAGCCTCATCTGGATTTGTTGGAAATATTCAGCATAATAAAAAGCTGCCTGTAACCATATTCCCCAACGTGTAAGAATCGGCTGTGGTGGTTCAGAAATACCGGGACACTTGCTATGAAATGCACGGAGACGTTTAGGAGATTTAAGACTTTTAACACTTTTTTTGTACATTAATGCATCCACCTCTGGAAAACTTTTTCGAATAGTTTCTGCCACAAGATGTAAAGCATGCACTTTACACGTAACATGTATAAACGTACAAACTTGTTCTTGCAAAGAACGGCCTACCGAACGCATTGTCACGGCGCCATCAGTCACAAACATCAACACTTGACTTTTTGACAGTTCAAATTTTTCTAACGTCTCCAGCATCACCCTGGTATTTGTTTCGCTAGTACACTGACTTAGTCTTTTGCTAGCTAGTAACAGTGGAACTGTCAGTTTAAGAGGGTCCAGGACTCGTACTATAACATTTAAAATAGAAATTTTTTTACAATCTGTTGTCTCATCAACAGATAACCGCAGCCGTGTATTAATTAATTCACATTTCATCTTATTTACCATGTCTACGTGTGCAGTTGGTAGATAGTTACATAACGTTGTGCGACTTGGTAACTTCACCTGGGCATTGTATTTATTTCAGAACTCTCGAAATGGTTGTTTATCGAGTATGTGGAGCGGAACATCACAGGCAATCAGCATTAATAGTAAATCAAACATAAACTGTGTTGTCGAAGGCTCGCCATTTTTTAATTTTTATGGTGTAACACAAAAACAATATGCAATGCGCCCAAGTGACTTAACGTGTACACAACTCGAAAGCTAATAATAGACTGGACTGGAGAAAGAGTTTCACGGTCAAGGTGACTGGCGGCGACAGTAAATACATCTGTACTCTACGACCATGATACACAGAAAGGATTTGCAGCTTTAGTCATAACCTTCTGATATGCTCCCATTTTAACAGTATTTGCATGAGACGTGCCAGAAAGAGAGTAGAGAGGAAGCGTGTTTTCCTCTAAAACAGCACGTGTTTTCAACCTTGGTGGACCCACGTCGCCATATTTACTTGCTAATGAAGATTAGAAACCGCAATTGTAAAAACTAACGCTTGATATGAAGAGTGTTTGTAGTTCACAAGTATATCAGGAATCACACTCTGTAGTGTGGCAACAATTTTAGTACATAACTCATCCAATCCGCACGCTCGCTCGTGTTTGTCTCTATAAATTTGCGATGTTGCATATCCCCAGAAAAAAAATTGTATTCGCTAAGTTGGGGAATTTTGGTGGCAATTTTATTGTGTCTCTTTCACTTATAAGACGATCGGGAAAAGTGTAGTCTAAAAACTCTTGCACCATTCTTGCATTATGAACAGGACAGTAAAGAGCTTGAACAACCGGAATAATTTAAATATTTGTTGGCATTTAAGTTACCGTCAATGAAAATAGGACCAATGGCATGATCACCTAAAATGCCTGCCCAAACATTTACTTTTTCTGGGTCTTGAGTACGTAATGGCCCACTGAAATGTTTATTTTCCCTGCACCAATATCGAACTACAGAAGGATTATGCCGGCCATGTGTGGAAAAAGATGTTTCATCAGTGAATAAAATATTCTTGATGAAATTTTCGTTTTCATCAGCTTTTTCCATCATGATTTCACAAAAATCCATTCGTTTCGTACGGTCTTCAGGAAAAATTTCTTGGGTAGTCATAATTTTGTAGCAGTGGTACTTATTTCTATTTGGAATATTCTACACTGTTTACTCTTGTATACCAACTTCTTGCGAGATTTGTTTACTCGAACAAGGTGCATTTACCTCGGCGAAACTACAGACATTAGTTTCCCACCTTTTGCCTATCTTCCCTTAAGTAAACTCTAGGCTCGTCTTCGTTATTTAAATGACTACATTTCAGCAATTTGTAGCACATCCCACAGACTCAAACTTATGAATGATGTTTAATACAGTTTGAACCGTCGTCGGAGCAGGACGATTTTCAAATGTAAAAAATGATTCGCCCGATAACTCCCTCAACAGTATTACTGCTGTAATACCACTTGGTCATTGCACTTTTTCTTCGGTTGCATAAGCATACATTTTCAAGTTAAGGAGAAATGCAAGTTTAACTTACCTACCACACTAACAGCTGTTACTTTTATATTTTATAGAGTATTTCTGAAAACACTATCATAAATAACGTAAAATACATTGAAATAAACTAATATTATCTGAATAAATTGTATCTGCAACTTATAGATTGTAGAAGAAATTTTGCACACCATTGGTGACGTTGGTCTATCAGTCCAAAACGTGAATATCAATTACACATGTGATCGCAGCAACTAGCTATTGCAGACCGATACTGAACCTGTTGCAGCAAGAAGGTAGGGGACGGAAAATGGAATTCCGAAAATTGCCGAGGTCATAGCAAATATAATTTGTCATCGGACTCTCAGACGGCACTAAAGGGTTACATTATTTTCAAAAACACAGCAGCAAATTAACAGATATAAAATAATTATTACTCATATTACACTATTACACAACTCACTTCAAAAAGATAACCTTCTTAAAATATTTTCAAAAACACGCCAGCAAATAAACAGATATTAAATAATTATTATTTATCTTATAATGTTATACCTACAATATATCAGCACTGCTAGAATGATTCGGTAACAAAATTAAGTGCAGCTCTGAAGTATCACAGAATGTAAACTCCGCCTCGGTCGCGTGCCAGCAAAAACAACAATCATCGTTCTCGCTTCAATGTAAGCGGTGTAAAGACGGAAGATGTCATATGTTATACATTTCCCGCCCACATGCCGCGTCTTGCTCCGCACGTCCCGTCACAGTATAGGTTTAATAATAATAATAATAATAATAATAATGTTTATTTCATACAACAATATACAATTTCGTATTAAAAACAAGAACATAAATAAACATAATACACCACAAAATATCCTAAGATATTTGAGCGTGGGATGAACATATCTATAACAGCAATTGTAATGAGTAATAATATAAGAAAATATTACAACTGGAATAAACATATTGTAACTTATAAATACTGCTTAGTATATAAAAAGGCTCAATAAGCGCCAAACTTAACATCTATAAATACATATATACATGCATGTGTAGATTCACATGTATATACACATGTACATACATACACACATCTATATATACTCCCATATTTATACAATATATACATATACATAAGCACACATACACACACGCTTACAAAACATATACAATAATACTACATACATGCTTACATACTCTTATACACACATATAATATCTAGCTAGATAGGTCATATACTGTAGATATCCCTGTAACAATCTGAGTTGGTTTTATTGACTATTTAATATTTGCCAAAATCAATAATAATGATTTAATACCAATATTAATAATGAAAATGATATCTCTGTTGGAGGACAATTTTTGATTTAGTTGTTTTTTAAATCAATTAAAGAATAAATATCTTCTCGTTTTTGCAGTAGTAAATATCTCTTACATTCTTTTTTAAATTTATTTAACGAGTTTATTAATCTTAGTTCAGATGGTAATGAGCTAAAGATCTTGGGACCCAAAAAATTTATGTTTCTTTGCCCTATCGTTTTTTTCGTAAATTCAATGGAAAAATTATGTGACTTTTGTCTTGTACTGTATCCGTGAGCTGGTAATTGTAACAAATGGCTATTTTTGTGCATATAAATGCAGACATTATAAAAATAGTTTTGTCTTATATCAAAAATTTCGATTTCATCTAGTAATCGATTTGTGGGATACATAAAATTTTTCTTTGAAACTATTTTAAAAAATCTTTTCTGTAATATCTCCACAGATTTTAAGTGAGTTTTTAGTAATCCTCCCCATCCTATTATAGCATAAGATAAGTGCGGACTAACTAAGGCATGATATAATGTTTTGAGATCGTGTGTTTCCAGAATATTTTTGAGTTTGTAAAATAAATATATAATAGACCTAAGTTTACTTGTTATGTATTCTGCATGAACATCCCATTTTAAATGACAATCTATAAATGTTCCTAAATATTTAACACTATTTGTTGAATTTATGTGTATTATTTGACCATCCTCGTTGATCTCTAGTGTATTATACGCTGGCAAATTCTTTTTATATGAGGAAAAAGGGAGAAAAAAAGTTTTATCATAGTTTATGGTAAGTATCTTACTGTTAAACCATTTTTTAATAAGTGTAAAATCTGTTTCTACCTTCTGCTTTAATCTAATCCAATCTATGTCTTTATAATATATGACAGTATCGTCTGCAAAAGTAATTATTTGTCCTTTAGTTTCAAGGAGAAATAAATTGTTAATATAAATAATGAATAGTAGTGGTCCCAAGACAGTTCCCTGGGGAACACCATATTTAATAGTTTTCTTATCACTACATACACCGTTAAGGGAAACATACTGAATTCTTTTGTCTAGATAGTTAGTGAATAATTTTAGATTAATTCCCCGAATACCAAGATCTTCTAAAGTTTCGCAAAGTAGTGAGTGACTTACCGTGTCAAATGCCTTCGCTAAATCTAAGCATATAGCTAACGAAGGCATTTGCTGATCCAGAGAGGTATATATGTTTTTTGTGAGATGTACAATAGCATCTTGTGTAGATATCCCACTTTGGAAACCATATTGTTTTTCTGATATTATATTATATTTCTTTAAGTAAGAAGTAAGTCTTGTTTTTATAATTTTTTCGAATATTTTTGTGAAGTTAGTTATTAGGGGAAATCGGTCTATAGTTATTTGTGTCCAGTTTATTCCCTTTTTTGTAGATTGGTTTAACTACTGTTGTTTTAAATGCGGAAGGAACATCTCCAGTTTCAATTATGGAATTTATTATGTAAGTCAATGGGTCGCAGATATATTGAGATATATGTTTTAATGTTTCTGTCTGTATATTATCAAACCCAGGTGACTTTTTATTTTTAAGAGTATTAATAGTATTTATCACCTCATTTCGATCTGTATAATTTATATAAATTGAGTTTGGCATCATTTTTCTTTTTTGGTTGAAAGTTATGATCAGGAGCAATGTTTTTAGCTAATTTCTCTCCCATTTCAACGAATGTTTTATTAAATGTATTTGCCATAGCAAAATTGTTCGTAATTATTTCTTTTTTTTCGTTGTTAATTAGTGATATTTTATTATTATTGGAATTTTTATTATTTAATTGATTAATGGTTTTCCATATATTTAATTTATTGTCTTTATTTTTTTTGTATTAAATTTTTGTAATACTCAGTTTTTCTCTGTTCAATTAATTTTTTAAGTACTTTTTTGTAATTATTGTATTCTTCCTGAAGTTCTGCATTTTCTGGATTTCGTTTAGTAGCTAAATATAGTACATTTTTATGATTCACTGAGATTATTAGAGAATTTGTAATCCAGTCTTTGAGTTTAATATTTTTGTGAGGAATTTTTTTGTAATATGTACAATTCTTTATTTCATTTGCTACTATTTTTGTAAATATGTTTGTTGCAGACTCGAGATTTTCATAGTTATACACACATTGCCAATTTATATTGCTCAGCTCATTCTTCAATTTTTTATAATTAATGTATGTTACAAATTTATTCTTGTTTTCTAAATGGTTAATTACATTTTGTGGAATAGCAAGTTGTAAGGCTATGGAGTAGTGATCTGTAATATCTGATAGGATTACTAGAGGCAGACATAAATCATAGTTAGCTTTAGTTCTCAAAAAAATATGGTCAATGCAAGACGCAGAGTTTCCCTGAATTCTTGTGTACTTGTTTATCATGGAAACGTAACCAAACTCGTAAAGAACGTTAAGATATTCCATTGTATAATCACATTTTTTAAATATATCAATATTTATGTCTCCAACAACTAGATCATAATCATATATTTTAGTTTGATTGGCTAAAAATGTTTGCAAGTCTAGATTAAATTGGTTTGGGTCTAGCGATGGCGATTTCGCTGACTATAGCTGTTGTTCAGGCTACTCAAACGGTGCTACTGATCTTCTTAGTTATTTTGGCTTTTATTGATTCTCTGGAGAAATTTCAGTGAGTTACTATGCTTTCATAATACCTGGGTGAGACCAAAGCCTCTTAACACCTTCTCTGATGTTGTTTTATTGGATATGTATCTTATCCACAGGTTAGCTATATTTGTAAACATACGTTAGAGATAACCCATTGTTTGAAAATAAACAGTTTGCCTAAAATAATAACATCTGGGAATTAGCCCCGCATTTGAGCAAATTACTTTTTTAAATATTTAGTTTCATATTACATTACGTTGCTTTCTAGACATCATAAAAATAATTGAGTGTGATTATCGACATTTTCTTTTGTGACGTTGACGTAGAAAATATATGAAAAAGTTTAATTTCTATTTATTTATTTAGTTATTTGTAATCACTTATTTAACGTTGGCCTAATCCGCTACCAAAGGCAATCAACGACGCTAGGAGATACGCACATCAGTGTTGGTTTAAGGACTGGCGCTCCTAACCTACACATTTTGCCACTGCCCACGACTTTGCTGTGAGTATGGCTCTTTAACGTGCTCACATCGCAGATATACGGAACCCACAGTTTTGCATACCTTTTGAAAAATGGTGACGTGAGCTTATTCGCTCGTCCATAATATCTCAACGAATTGGTAGGGCTTGGTTTTGAACCCAGGTGGTCTGGGTGGAATCATGCGTCACGTCCTTCACATCACCACCGATCCGATATATTTGTTACATTTAACACTAAATGTAAGAAATATGTCATTTCGTTCAACAATTGTATTATTTAAACAAAACTGATGAATTGCTTGAATCAATAAACATTTGATGTTGACCGAAATTTACCACTTAATGTAAGGATAAATTTCATTTAAATGCAAATGAATATACTAGACACTGCTTACGTCGAACTTTTGCCACTTTTCTTGTAGATTCTGGTGGTGATATCACTTGTCTTAAAAGACATGGAGGTTGGAGGTCGAACACTGTTGCAGAGGGGTATATACAAGAATCTATAGAAAATAAAAAAAGTATAGCTAGAAAAATAGTTCGACTCGATGAACCTAGTACTAGCACCAATGGGCCTAGTACGTGTAATAGTATCAATCCCTTGAATCTCGATAAAACAGCTGCTTGCAATAATATAGAAAATCAAGGAAAAATTAATCAAGAAATGTGTTCTTACGATACCACAAAGAGTGTAACAGTTTCAGATATTGCTACCACCACCGTTAAAAATGTTAACAGTGTCGATTCTTCTGGTTTGTTTAATTTTTATTCAACTTGCTCAAACTGCACTTTCAATATTACTGTCAATAAATAATAATAATTTAATTAATTTATGTATCTAGCCTAATCAATAAGTTTTGTATTTCATTTCATTGTTTAATAATTTTGTAGTGCAAGAATTTCATATTTTAATTTAAATAAACTGAATTAATATTAAAATGCTTAATTTTTACCTAAATATACTTTTAATACTAGGATTAAAAATACTTTTAATCCTAGGATTAAAAGTGTTGACATTTTTATATTAGTAACAGAAACATTATTTCTTGTGTCAGATTTTACCATTCAAAATGATGACTTTTGTGACGTTTGAAGAAAAAATAAATATTTATTATTTTTGTATAGGCTGTTAAGAAAAAAAAACAAGAAAAGGAAGCATACTTCGTAGCAGTAACTCAAAAGGCCTCCATCATATTTGATGCAACTTGGCGGTGTCTTAGTCAGTCAATGAATTATATTTGTATATTCCAAATTATATTTGGCATAATTGAACGTACATCCTGCGAATTCTTGCTTTAGTTCAGCTAAGCCACGAGAGCAATTTACGCAAAAGCGACATTTCAGTTATCCAAAAAGAAATCTAGTGGCGTAAGTTCTGGCCTTGCTGGCCATTAAATAGTTCCTCGTCTGTCGGTTCAACGATTTGGAAATATTTCATTAAAATGTAGATGCACAGAAACGGCATAATTGGTGGTGCACCTGCTGAAAATAATAGTCATTCCTAGCCAGTAATTCGTTAGGAGTATACAGTTGTATTAAAGCAAGAATCAAAAACTCTTGCAAGACTGAAGATAATTCAACAGTTAGATAATCAAAAAACAAAGGACATATAACACTATCCTCAATTTCGTCAACCAATACATTTACATTACGAGTCGCTGAGTGTGTTTTTCTTGTACCCAGTGTGTGACGACTCAATTTTTATATTTTCTGTACCAAATGATTCTCAATTGAAATTAATAATTGACGCGTCCGAGATCTTTTTGGTAACATTGCATCAATGGGAAAAATTAATTTGTTGCCTACTTTTGTTACACACTGTATAAATATTGTGTTCTATTGTTATTTATATTTGTACATATTTTGCGGACCGCGGTTTGGAAAATGGTAAGGGGCAAATGCTAAATACTGCAAATTCCTGGCCTCGGGACTAGAAAAATTATGTTTGCCATTACTCCTCATTTCACAAGTAACGACGTCAACAAAAGAAGATACCTTGGCTGTACTATGCTCCTAGGCCACTATAATTTATGAATACAAAAGTCATGGTCATCAATACATTCTAAATAACCTAAATATAATCATATTCCTAATCAATATTATGTAAAATATACGATAAAAATCCTACGTCCCTATTATGCAACCCAATGTCTTGGCTCTACTTATAATGAAAGTCACAAGCTAGCCACCGGTATGAAACGAAACATTTTGCCTAGCCCGATATTTGTACTACAACTTATTTATTTTCCATTTCATATCTCGATTGTTTATTAACTCATATTTTTAAAATAACGATCTGGAACACAAAAGTTCTATAAACATTTGTTTAAATTGTTGCCAAGTATGTTGGAAAAACTTAGGTCACTGGATGGATAGTCTACCGTGTCGGGTTAGGAGTAGGATCACTTTTTTTATCATTGTTACTGACGAGTCAGGATGGGCTGGGGAATATGTTTTCACAACGACCCCTATTACACGTCGATTTATTATTTTAAAACCTCATTTCCTCTTAGTGTTCGTTTATCTTTAGATCGGCATACCTCTGAGTTAGGACGGCGTTGACATTTTTTCTTATGACAAGTTTCCAGTGGCTGCATTGACTCTAACATTATGTCTTGCAATAATTTATAACACATTAAAAATATCACCACCGAAGACTTATGGAAGTCTATAAGAGACTTCAACTTACTAATGGCTATGGGACCTGATCTTATGCTAGCTTTTTTAATTAGGGATTGTGGTACTGTGTTATGCGAACCACTATGTATAATTTTTAATTTTTAACTTGATCCTCCAAACATATACCATTCCCGACGTATGGAAAGTTTATAGAATTTATCCTGTCCATAAAAAAGGCTCAAACAATGAAATCTCTAGTCATAGACCAACTGCTAAGATGTATATCTTCTCTAACGTTTTCGAAATATTAATTCACAGTTTTTTTATCATGCACCTTAATATCACACAGGAACAACATGGTTTCATTGAGGGACTATCCACAATTACCAATTTAGTGTGAAATACGCAATTTATTATTGAAGTCCTCAATCCAAAAGGACAGGTATGTTTTTCACTACTAACTTTTTCAAGGTATTTGACAGATTGGTTTATGGTTTATTATTGTCCAAGCTATACAACGTTGGTCTTAGTAGTGACTAAATTACCATGTTTAGGTCTTGTCATGGCTACCAGTCTGTCAAATTTACCCAAACTTCGGGTGTCCCCCAAAGTTCGATTCTTGGTCCTGTCATGTTTGATGTTTTTATTAATGATACCATCACAGATTTGGATGTGCGTTTTTTCTTATACGCGGACGTTCTAAAGGTATTTTGTGAGGTAGAATCTTCTTCTGATTATGTCAAACAGCAGGAGAGTCTAGATCTTATAAATTTATTGTGCCTTAACAATCATCTACCTCTAATGTAAAAGCAATGTAATGTCATATAGCTACAAAAATAATTTGTTACTGTTTGATTACACTCTCTTAAATCTTTCATCTAAAATTGGCTTTGATAAAAGATCTTGGTGTTACTTTTGAAACCCAACTCTCTTCTACGGGTCATATCAACAATAATGTAGCATCTACTTACAACAGCCTTGACTTCCTAATTTGGAACATGCAAGATTTTAATCTCTTGAGACAATGCGATTGCTGTTCGTAATTTTAGTTACATTTAAATTGGAATATGCATCTGTCCGCTTTTTCAAATTAGCTACCTTTACCTTAGATAGTGTTTATCCAATGAGATTTTTTATGCACGTTTTCATATGAACAGCTTAATTGAAAAGCGAAATATGCACTCTAATATTTTCTTACATAAAATCATCCACAATTAAATTAAGTCTCAGACCACCGTAACTCTTCTTGATATCCATGTACCCAGGCTGAGTGCTAGAAACAATCATTTGTTATGCGTGAAAACCCATAGGACAAACATATATAAATGTTGTCCCACACATCAAATGGTTACTAACTATGCTGGTAATATATATAAATAATTGTATGAAATTGTATAAAAAAATGTGTCATGTCAAGGTAGCTCGGTAGCGCAGTGAGCCAGAGCGTTAAGTGACAAACGTATCTGGTTACCGCCTATCGACCCCCGGGTTCAAATCCCGGTTTCGATTTTGGCAAAGTAGAAGGGTTTGGTTGTGTGTGTGTTCGCGTTATTTTTCAACTGTGTAACCCCTGTCCGAGCAGCTTCGGCTTTGAATTGGGAGTTGTCTAATTTATGTGGTGTGTTTTATGTTTTTATGTTTAATAAAATAAGTTGAGTCTTAACCCTCGTATACCAACCTCTGACCTTTTACAAAGTTTGTATGAAACCACCTCGAATTTGTTAAGGGAACTATAACTTCGTAAACTATTCAGAACATAAATTTGATATTTTCTCTCGTCTGTAAAATGAAAATTTCAACCATCTGACCTTTAGGGAGAGTTAAATATAATTTTTATTTAAAAAACGGTATTAATTATTTCAAAATACGGAAGAAAATTGCATTAAATGCCATATGCAGCTTTTATAATTTCGTTTCCATTTCCATGTCCATTTCCACTCACTGCGCGAACGACCAAAGTAATTAAATTGGGGAAAATGTCAGGGAACGTCGATAATTCATCCATCAGTAAATCTGGATAATAAGACTAAAGCTGAAACCTCTTATTTCTGTTACTAGATGAAGTGCATGGAGGAGTGCATTTCAATTTGGATGAATAGTCGGAGATATCCAATAATAATTCACCTAATTTGACAAGAGAAACGTGTAAAAATTCAGTCATTTTATTTATTATATTGTAACTTATTTAACGACAAAATTTGTAAAATAATTTTAAGTAATTGTTTTATTGCCTATAAATTAATATATTGTAGGTAGAAATAAATATACTGATTCTGTAAATATTTAAAAAAATATGAATTGTCATTTGTAGACAAATGGACAAGTATAAAAAGAACCGTAGCCAACAAACAAAATATTCTTTGAAATTAACCGTTTTTAATTATATACAGTGTGTCTCACTTAAGAGCGTAATAATTCTTTTGTTTTTTGTCCGATTTAAATCAAACTGGTCTCAAAAGATAGAGGTCACCAAGGTCTATTTAAGACCACAAAATCACTTTCCATCTTTAAATGCAAGGCCATCTACGGTGCTAAATTATATGAAAGAAATCAGAAAATCATAGTAGGCATTTTTTAATCAAAAAATTTTATTAACAAAACTTATTCGAAATCATTCAAAAACCCTGAATCCGAAGTTTAGTTAAATTCTAAAAAAATGAGGTTTTGATGAAAAAAATTCCAGTCCCAAATTTCTCGTTTTGATACGCATGCTCTGACTCCTTTGTTTCTACTAAAAGACAATTTTGTAAATGTCAGAGTAGTTGTCAAGTGAATCTGTTGGCATTCTGTCTGATTTTTTGTATTCTAGCATATTTTATTTCAATTAAAATGCTTACAACTGCGAAAAAAGTGGAAATTGTTAGATTAGTTGGTGCTAATTCTCGTACAGCGAGGGAAGCTGCTACAGAATTTAATAATCGGCATCCAGATCCACCCCCATTAGACCATGTAAAAAGTTTGGGAAATTAATAATTTATTCAATAGAACTGGCAAAGTGTGCAACAAGCATGAACAACGTGTAAGGAATTATGTTAGAGATGCAGAAATTCTTCAGTTTGTGAGAGAAAATCCAAGGTGTAGCCTAAGGCGAATGTCCACAATTTTAAATGTACCCAAGGATACAATTTGGCGATGCTTTCGTCGAAATAAATTACGTCCATGCAAGCCTCTTTTCTTACACACATTAGAAGGAAACGAAGAAAGGCGGCTGGAATATTGCTTTTGGTGTCAGGGAGAGTTTTTGTAAAATAAAGAATGTTTAGTGCCATATCCCCAAAAAAACAACTATGCAGTTACGGACTCCGAAACACGTGTCCGTAGCTGCATAGTTGTTTTTTTGGGGATATGGCACTAAACATTCTTTATTTTATTTTGACCCCAATAAATCTGTATTATTTTGTTTGTATTTGCCAGGTGGAAACGGGCAGTACACATAGAGCTCTGTGTGTTGACTGTGCTCAGTGAGGCCCCAATTGTGGCACATGGGAACATGAAGGCACTAATTGAGTACTGTGTACTGTACTTTCCAGCTTTATTTTAGTTCTTGTTCCTGATCTATCCCATCCTAGATCCAATTCTTTAGCTACGCTACGCTGATGAGGGGCAATAACTCCGAAACACGTGTCCGTAGCTGCATAGTTGTTTTTTTGGGGATATGGCACTAAACATTCTTTATTTTATTTTGACCCCAATAAATCTATATTATTATGTTTTTGTAAAACCCTAATTTTTTTTAATATTTTTTTCTCAGATCAAGAGACATTTACAACTAATGGCACAATTAACTCTCAAAATACTCGAAATTGGTCCGTTGAAAACCCTCATTGGGTTGTAAACTGTCGACGTTAGTATTCAGAAAAAGTGCATGTGTGGTGCGGTATTTTGAACGAATTGGGCCATATTCTTTAAGGGAAATTTAAATGCGGAACTTTGTCTAATTTTTTTGCAAACTGAATTTCTAATCAAAATTGAAAACATGCCCCTTATTGCATAAAACAATCTGACATTTCAACTTGATGGAGCCCCAATCCACAATGCAATGATAGTACGGAATTGGCTAAATGACAACTTTCCCCTGAGGTGGATTGGAAGAAATAGCCCTTTTATTAATTGGCCTAAGAGGTCACCTAACCTCACGCTCTTGGGCTTTTTTTATGGGGGGTTTCTAAAGAATGTAGTTTACAAAACGCAGCCACGAAATAAACTACAAATGGAAAACCGGATTAGGCAAGCTTGCGCTGAAATTATGCCTGCAACCCTCCAAAAAGTTATGAACAACAACAGAAAGCGAATTGAGGCAAGCATTATGGCTGATGGAGGTTTGATAGAACATAATATTTAATTCTTTTGGTTGTATTTATTATTTTTTTTTTGGCATTAGGCCATTAGCCATACAGCCAGACACAACATGGTGATATAGAGTTCTACCTACGTCTAACCTATACAAAAAGAAAGAGAAAAAAATTATATTTGAAGACAGGCGAGGGAAAAAACACGCTTCTCGTCCTGGGGTCTGTCAGGACATTGTTTTTATTATAATAAACAGTTTTAGAGGACCACTTTAGTATAAAGGTTTAAAGACACAGGAAAACAACAAAGGATACAAAACTAACCTATGCTGAATAATTTTCAAAGTAACATTTCTGTTTCAACTAAAAAAACTGATAATGCAGTCAAACACTGTTTTACTATTGAGACTGAGTAGAGAAAGTATATTAAACGGAGACTGAATATTGCAATTTATAAGATTGTTATACAGTGTGTTGCTAGTTGCTTTGTTTTTCGTGCATTCAAAGAAAATATGATCAAGGTCTCCTTTCGTCTTACATGTTTCACAAATATCAGAGGGCACTACTTTTATTTTGTATAGGTGTGCTGGGTATCGAGCATGACCAAATTTCATACGATTTACTGTTGTAACATTTTCGTGGAAAATCATAACCATCGTGCCAGAACTTAGTCGGAAGATCAGGATGTATAAGAGTATATCTTGTTTGACTAGAGGAACAGAAATCATACCATAAGTGTTTCCATTTGTTTTTTAAATTCGTTCTTGTAACTGAGAAAGCATCAGTGAGGCATAATTTTGGTTCATACGAAAATCCTGTGTTAATGCTTTCTTTTGCTAAGGCGTAAACAATATTTTTTAAACCTATGTGGGCTTTTACCCAAACAATATATACTTCTTTTCCAGTTATCAATATGTTATGTAATATTTCTTTAATTTTTAGAATGCATGGATTAGTTTTAATATTGAGGGAAATATTACTTTCTAATGAGGTCAGAACCGATAAAGGATCGGATAAAATTATTGAAGTGTCTGCGGTAGATAAGCAAATATAATTCAGAGCTTCGTAAATAGCTGTTGCTTCTGCAGAGAAAATAGAAATTTGAGTGGGCAGTTTAAATTTTTCTTCCTGATTTATGGAGGGTATATAGTATGCACAACCAGTACCCACTGAGGTTTTAGAAGCATCCGTGTATACTAATAAAGGATTGTCCCATCTTTCTAAAACTGAGTTTAGGATGTTCCTGCTAAGGTTCGGGTGATCGCTGTATTGTGGTATTATTATCTTTAAATTAGAAAAAAGGCAGAAATAGTCCAAGTTTGAAGTGTGCTTGTATGGGTCATCTAATAAAGGGAAAATATTACTACAATCTCTGAGGGCACTACATAGAGATGGAGAGTTTTTCTTTATCCAGAACTTATTTGTTAAGTCATGTGTATTTAGATTATATATGTTTTTGGAGAGCAATACGTTGTTGATATTGATTTTAAGAATTAACTTTTCACTAAAGTACTGCCTTCTTAAAGTGAGAGGGGGGACCAAGGCCTCGGCATGCAACGGATCAATTGGGGTAGATCTCATTGCTCCTAAACATATACGGAGGGCAGTGTTTTGTAAAACATCTAATCTTTTTAAGAGAGTGTTGCTTGCAGAGCCATAAAGTGTACAACCGTAGTCCAAAATCGATCTTATGTATGCTTTGTAGAATAGGAGAGAAGTTTGAACATCTGCACCCCACCAAGTTCTTGTTGACATTTGTAAAAAATTTAAACTTTTATTACAACGGTTTATATATATTATTCATTTGTGTAAATTGTGTTTCAAAAATATAAATTTAAAAATAATTTTTATTAAAATGCCTAAAATGATTTTTTTTCATCAAAACCTCATTTTTGTAGAATTTAACTAAACTTCGGATTCAGAGTTTTTGAATTTTTCGAACAAGTTTTGTTAATAAAATTTTTTGATTAAAAAAATGCCTACTATGATTTTTGATTTCTTAAATATAATTTAGCATTGTAAATTGCCTTGTATTTAAAGATGGAAAGTTATTTTGTGGTCTTAAATATACCTCGGTGACCTCTATCTTCTGAGACCAGTTTGATTTAAATCGGACAAAAAACAAAAGAATTATTACGCTGTTACACTCTTAAGTGAGACACACTGTATGTTACCGGCAGCGTTATTTGGAAATCAAGGAGAACCCTTGACCTCATTTAAATTGTTTAATAATTATCCGTATGTTTGGAATTGAGCCAGATTTTTAAGACAAAGTTAACAAAATTACCTTCATAATTGGCTTTTGTGTATTTTATCAAAGAGAATTGTTTCACTTCCACAGACTTAACTGGAGTTGGAGTAAATCGTATGCAGTCAAATATTTAAAATAAAAAAATCCTTTCAGAAACATTTGTTGCCTACTATAGAGATAATACTTTGATATTAATTAGCAGTCAGTTCAAAAAGGTTTATATTTTATAAAATTTATAAAGCATTAACAGGTTCTTTGTATTTAAATTAATAAGTCAATTGCCCCATGTTTATCTACTTAATTAGTAAAGTCAGGCACAATTTATATTCATCAGTTTCAAAGAATCTTTGCAAAATCCGCGAATGGATATTTCTTTTAGGGAAGAATATCTTTGTCTGGTTAGGTCAGCGCGTAACAATTCCGTCAATTTTCAATTCTACTATAACTGGAACTATTGTTCACAATAATTTATTTGTAAAATAAACAACTTTAATTTACACATAAACTGTTACTAAAATGTAAAATAGAAAAATGTGGTTCAAATTCAGAACCTCTTGTTTTTGAAGAAAGTTGCTTCTTTGGGATTTTAATTCCATTGAGCTAAAAATTATGCAAGAGGCAGAGATACTTAATGGATACTTGTGAATTTATATGTCCTATTTCTGAAAGAAAATTTAATAAGGTACAGTTTTCAGGGTTAATGATTTATAGATTTAGAAGAGTTGTTTTCAACGTTTCCAAATCTATCTATTATCTCAAGATGATGCGATCAAATGTTTTTTTAAATACAATAAATGTAAAAATAAAATATCACACTAAATTAATTAAATTAAAAAATAAGAAAATAAAACGTAAAGACTGGATTACAAACGGTATAATAAATTCAATAAATCAGAGAGACAAGCTTCACAAACAAACCAGAATTAATAACAATTAGAACCTTAAAACTATGTATAGAACCTACCGTAATAACCTAAATAAAATCATTATGAAGGCTGTCTGACAATTTTAAAAATCAAATAGAAAACAGTACAGATTCAAGTAAAACTATGTGGAAAACCATGAACAAACTGAAAAATAATGGTAAAAATAATAATATAACTAAAATACTAAACGAAGAAAATAGAATTGTGTCAGATAAACTTGATATGTGCAACTCTTTAACAACAACTTTTCAAATATAGGCGGAAATTTAGCCAAGAAAATAAAAATTAGCTCAGGCTACATAAATAATACAAATTTTATTAATCCGTTTTCTATGTTTTTATCGCCAACTTGTGATAACGAAATTAAAAAATATCATTTTAAATTTAAAAAATAAAAAAAGTGTCGGAATCGACGGCATATCGGCTGAAACAATAAAAAATATTGCTAGCAATATTGTTTATCCACTCACAAAGTTGTTAAATGCCATTTTTGAGACTGGTTGCTGTCCAAGCGAATTTAAAGAATCCATAATTGTACCAATTTACAAAAAAGGCGATAAATTGAATTCACTAAATTATAGACCGATATCCTTGATAACGAACTTTGCAAAGATTTTTGAGATGCTCCTAAAAAAAAAAGATTAGATGGTTTTATAAAAAAGCATAATATTATATTTAATCAACAGTATGGTTTCCAGACTGGAAAATCAACAAATGACGCAATAGACACACTAACAGAATGCATATATAAAGCTACAGATAAGGGAAAGCCTTCACTATGTATATTTCTAGACTTAGCGAAGGCCTTCGATACGGTCTGCCACGAAAAATTATTAAAAATATTAGAAAATATTGGAGTTAGAGACTTGCCTTTAAAAGTAATCGAGAGCTACTTACAAGATCGCCATCAATATGTAAAAATTGATAACCAAAAACTGTCACTTTTGGGGTTCCCCAAGGGACTGTGATAGGGCCACTGCTCTTTGTGTTGTATATAAATAATTTATTTCAGATACATATCAAAGGTAAAATAATAGCATTTGCAGACAACACTAGTATATTTTATGAAGGCAAAAATTGGGAGAATGTAAGAATACAAGCTGAAAATGATTTCAAAAACGTAAAATCGTGGTTTGACCATCATTTATTAACACTAAATATTGAAAAAACAGTTTATCTAGCCTTCTCATCGTATAAATCAGGACAAACATCTTATTCTCAGATAGATATAGATAACGATCTAACAATAAAGTCTGCTCCCACTGTCAAATATCTATTATTATCTCTTTATTTAGCCAAGCTAATTTAACAAGTTATACATTGTTACATTGTTAAACACAATATCTGCATACATATGCAATTATATTAATATTATATCTCGCTACAAATATAAATACACACATACAATAAAATATCCAGCCAATGCAAAATAAAGCAAGTTAATAACTACACAATAGCAACAATATATCACAAAATATATTAACACACAAAAACAGACAGTTATAATTATTATACAAATACCTACATAGAGTCAATAACACATAATTTACTCCATTAAATATTTGGAGATCCAAACTATTAATGTGGGCATTCACCCAGTAGATGTTCTTTTAACCTCAATTTGAATATATTTAATTTATTTATGTTTTTAATTTCTTCCGGTAAGCTATTAAAGGAGATAATGCCCTTGTGATAGACAGATTTTTCAGTATTTGTTTTATTTTTTATAGTAACATATAGATTTATATTTTTCTTGGTATTATAATTATGAATGGTATTATTTACGACTAACTTGCCATTTAAATATGCTGGTGTTATCTTATTATTTATCTTATAAATTAAAATCATGGTTTGATATTCTAAATATGAGTGAACAGGTAGCCAATTTAGCTTAGCTAACATGTTCGTAATTGGCGTATCTCTTACAGCTAGTAAGATGATACGCATAGCCCTATTTTGTAATTTTTGTAGTCTATTTAATTCATTTTTATTAATAAAGTATAGAACCGAAGCACCAAAAGTTAAATGTGGTAGAATTAAAGTGTTATATACACAAATTTTAGACCACTGTGATAAAAACGGAGCTACTCTTGATAAAACACCTACATTTCTTGATATTTTGTTAATAACATACCAAAGACTTCTATCTATTATAACCCCAAGATACTTAATTTTTTCCACAACTTCAATATCATCATTACCAATGGTTACTTTAAAACTATTTAATTTAAATTCAGTATATTCTCTATTATTGCAGAGTATCATAAATCTAGGAATTCTAATTGATCAACACCTGTGATGGGATGTGCATATAAAAGAACTGATAAAAAAACTGAGATCTACGATTTATAATTTTAAATATTTTAGATATATACCAAATATTAAACATTTAAAAATATTATACCACGCACTAGTAGAATCTCAGCTTCGATATGGCATAATAGCCTGGGGAGGGGCATTAAACTGTTACATAACAGACTTAGAAATTATCCAAAAGAGAATACTAAAAATCAAAAGAACCAACGTGCCCTAGTAACGAGTTGTACAAAGAAGCTCAGGTTATGCATATTTGGCAATTATTTTTCTTGCATCTCCTGCTAAAGACCCACCCAGTAAAAAATTTAGATATAAAGAACTCTAATTACAAATTAGAAATTGTGATAACTTGCCTGTTCCTAAAATGCTAAAAACTGCAGGGCAGCGTAGCAGCTATTTTTTATCGCCAAGAGCATTTAATTCACTTCCACCTACTATAAAACAGATCCAGCCTAAACATAAATTTAAAAAAACTAGTAAACAACACATATTATCTTTGAATAGAAAAGTGATACTTTCTCAGATTGATTTAAAAAATGCTGTCTAGGTTAAACTTTAAATTTTAAATAATACTTTTTATGATAAAATTTAAATTAGACAATACTTACCAGTCTGATTAGTGCTTCATCATTTTCTGATTATCTTTTAATATGCATATATATATATATATATATATATATATATATATATATATATATATATATATATATATATATATATATATATATATATATATATATATATATATATATATATATATATATATATATATATATATATATATATATATATATATATATATATATATATATATATATATATATATATATCTTTGGTAGACCATAAAATTTGGGACATCTTGAAGACTTCTCTCGCGGGATGATCTGGTTCTGTATCTCTTTGTCGATTGGACTGGCTTTGATTTTGGCTTTTGTCGTCTTCTCCAGATAAGTAGTAGGATCTGTGGTAATAAGCTGATATGCAGTGTCTCCTAGTAGACTTTCTATTTTTGTATGATAATCGTCGCTGTTCATCACTACTGTTGCGTTTCCTTTGTCTGCGGGTAAGATTATGATGTCCTCATTTTGTCGTAAGGTCTTCAGTGCTTCTAATTCCTCGTGTTGTAGATTCCTCTTTGGTATACGGGCTGTTCTTAATATACGTGACGTGTCCTGGCGTATAGTTTCCGCTATGTTTTTATCTAAATTGCCAATGGCCGATTCTACACCACAGATTATGTCTTCTACCGGTAGACGTGCTGGTGCTATCGCGAAGTTAAATCCTTTGGCTAATACATTCAACGAGGCCTCATTGAGATGGTAACTGGACACATTGTGAACTACTCTTGTAGGTTCTAATTGCTCGGATTTCTTGATGGGCTTTTGTTGTAGTTGAAGGCGGTTAAATTTATTCTTTAACCTCTCTGTAGTTAAATCATTATCTCTTTCTTCCCTGAAATGTGCAAGTTGGTCAATAATGGTCCATAATGTCGGGTCGATAGTTCTGCTTAAATAAAGATGCTGGTCTAGTAACTGTGTATTGATGTTGTCTAATGTCCGTCTAGTGTCGGGGCCTATCACCTACGCGGGAGTATACCCGGAAAACGAATTTAACATATATATATATATATATATATATATATATATATATATATATATATATATATATATATATATATATATATATATATATATATATATATATATATATGCATTTATGTGTATGTGTGCATGAGCGTATATGTATGTGTGTGTGCATGTGTAGGTGTGGGTGTGTGCATGCGTGAGGATGGATGTATGTATAGGTATACACATATGTGTGTATAAATTACATTTGCTTATGCTCTTGTTTCATGTATTTAAATATATGTATATGCATTTATACCTAATAAAGCCGAATATTATTATTATCACTAATTTTACATTATAGTATAATACACAATCAAGTGTTATTGTAACCGATGAAATTTTGTATTCTTTTGCAAATAAATATATATTGTCTATCTCAACTTAACCATATATCATATAAATATATGTGTGTGTATATATGTAACTGAGGACATTTCAAAGTAAGTATGTATTAATGTATTTGCATGCATGCGTGTGTGCATATGTACATGTGTATGAAATATGCTTTATCACATATATATGTACATATATTGTCTAAAATTATTGCTATTATTTTATTTTTTTAAGATTATTGTATTGTATGTTTATATACTAGTATATAGTTGTGTGTATATGCTTGTATGTGTGTGTATGCGTGTGTATGTGTATATATATATATATATATATATATATATATATATATATATATATATATATATATATATATATATATATATATATATATATATATATGGGTGTATACGTGTATACATGTGTATCGGTTTGTATATGAATATAATCAAATGTACTATCCCACGTTCAAATATCTTTGATATTTTGTGGTGTATCATGTTTATTTGTATAATGCAATTATAATTCCATTTATGTATTGTATGTATATATTAAAAATAAACATTATTCTATTCTATTCTATTCTATTCTATTCCATTCTATCTATCTACCTTTGATGATATGATGAACCATATCCTGCCATACCTATATATATTTAAGTGCCTGAAAAAACAGAATTTTTGGATAAACCCAAACAATTTTAGTGTCCCTGGTAAATAATTAAATACTTCCTTGTGTTTCCGTTACCCTGATACTAGGAAGAGACTTGGATAATTAGTGCTTTTAATTTTCTGAGAATACCTTCGACGCTTCTGACACTAATTAAATACCTCCAATGTTTCTTAAAATTCTATACTAGGAACAGTCCTAACCATTAAAGTGTCAAACACATTATTCTTGTATAAAATAGAACAAATTTAGATGCTACTGGTAAATAATTAAATGCCTTCTTGTTTCTCTAGTTGCTGATCTCAGAAGAGAGATATATGTAGCATTTTAAGAATATCTTTGCATGGAAATGAGTAATTGCTATGCTTCTGGGCATCAATTAAACACCATTTGTGTCTCTTAATTTTCCGGAAGAAACAGACATTCGGATGTTATCATATTATTTTTTGGATAAAATAGAATATTTTTGACGCTCCTCAAGATGAAAATACTGTTTGACATTGAAATTGCAACACTTAGTAATGTATAAAGAATTTAAGTATTCAGTTTACAAGGAAAATATGAGCGGTAAAATTGTGTACCAGATATTGTTGCGACACATAATAACACTAAATACAAAACATTTGAGATGAAACTTACAAATGTTAAAAAGATGAAAAAATATTTATTGCAAAATATCTACAGTTAGTTGAAAACCACCGATCCAAGGAAGCAAGCATTTAAAAAAGATGATTATGTGAGAATAAGTACATATTTACCATATGTACTTTTTAAAAGGATATTCTCCTAGTTGGTCAAATAAAATTAGAATCAGAAAAAGTCACATAAACAATCCTACAACTTATTTATTGAAAGATCAATAAACCAAATTAAAGGAGATTTATCCTAATATATAGTAGAGATAATTTTAAGGAGAAAGGGGGATAAATTTTATGTTAAATGTCTTGGGTTAAACAACAAATATAATTCATAGGTTTCAAAATATCATGTATAAATATAAACCGTATTTTTTATCTTAATAAAAACCCAAATTTTAAGGCAAACATACTTTAGTGTCATATAAGAACATATAGATGTTATCGTGCATACATTTATTAATAAAATCTGTTATTATACACCTTACATCTATGATTAATATCTAATATTTCTAATTTATTCTCCTATAAAAGCGCACTCGATCAACAACTAAAATTACCCAGTGTTTCATCCTAGACGAATTGTAGTTAAAAGAATATATTAGAGGAAAACGATATTTATGTATTGTACTGATTCTGCGGTTGTCTCCTTGTGAAACATTATTAAATATTTATTTTAAATAAACAAAGAAAATTTGCTTTTAAATGTTTCAAAATTGTATTTTCACTCTACACATTTTAGATAAAGTAATTTAACTTTTCTAAAAAAATTCCCAATCTTTGAAACCATTTTTATTAGTATAAGTTGCCAGATGTAACATTCAATATATAAGCAAGGAACACAAATTATAATTTAGTACCTCTCATCTGTACTCTTGAAAAGGGCCTAAAAAGCCGAAACACGTGTAGAGTGAAAATACAATTTTGAAACATTTAAAAGCAAATTTTCTTTGTTTATTTACGATATTTATTTTGGTTTTCATTAAACTTTACTTTCTTCATCATTACACCCAGTTATAGCATTCAGTTAGAAATACTTCTGGATATGCGTGAACTAGTTCCAAACAAATCTTTTCATTTCACTATTGGGATTTTCGATTGGACGAATCAGAAATGAGAACGCATTCTCAAATACATTTTCTTCTTGAGATTGTAGTCCTTTCTGCACAATCTTGAAACAGTTTTCGAACTACTGCCATTTAAACATATCAACTCTATATTTTAGTGGTAATACTTCCCACAACTTACAAACTGATTCATACTCTAAGTAGACATATTCATTATTTTTCAAAATGTTGGAGTGGGAGGGAGTATAGACCTCTTTCTAAGCTTTCATACAAATGGGTATCCTGGAACACCCTCCCACCACTTCGCTGATACCATGAAACGAGAAACCCACATTTATTTTCAGGAAATTGCGAAGTGTGTGGTATGAAGAATAGAGGTTTCAATGTTGTAGAGGTCCCAGGACTGTTCGAAGAACTACTGAACTTAAAGATACACGTCTTAAGAATTACGTCCCTAAGGAACCGTTTCGGTGCAACTAATTGTGGCAAATAAATATTAGCTGCTACGGGTAAACGACTATCTGTCTAAATTCACTTATCGAATAATAATTTCCTTTGGTCTTCGACCGTACTAACCCCGCTTCATTCTGCCATTGACGCGGAAGCTCCAAGAGATAAGATTTGAGTGGTGCCAAAAACTTGCCAATTGCATTGGAATGAGGAATAGAATCGGATAGTATTCAGTGATGAATCCCGACTGAGGTTTGGGTTAATGCTGGGCGCAGAAGAGTTCATCGTCGATGTGGAGAAAGTTCAGATATTCCGTTTTGTGCAGAACGGGAAACAGCTCTTACTCAGGGGATTCTGGTATGTGGTGAAATAGCATATGGAATCAGGTCCCTTCTAGTCTTCCTAAAAAGGAACATGAACGAAGAATACATTTACCGTATTTTGGAAGAGGTTGGACACCCTATTTTCTAGCAGGACAACCGGTACGTTCCTACAAGATGTGAACTGAAGTGAACGTTTGACCAGGGTTCGCAAGATCACCCAACCTTTCGCCAATCGAACGTGTATGGGCAGATGGCTATGTTGATTACCGGTACCACCACTAAATTTTCAGCACCTACACCAAGAGGTTAAGATAACTTGGACACAATAACTCAAGAAGACAACCTCCATCTAATTGGAAGCATGCCTTACAGAATTGAGTGTGTAAGATTGCGTGGAGCACCTCATTATTAATTTACTCACCAAAAATATGTTTTATTATTTTTGTTTCTAGTTCAATAAATAATAAATCGATATATTTACCAGCTGATAATCTTATAAATCTCAGAAAATCAAGAAATTATTAGTTTTACGGCCATTAGGGTACTTTGTCTTAAATACCAATTCCAATAATTCTATTCGTTAGTAGTTATACTTGTTATCGATACCAACATTTAATATCGACACATAGGTTGATTTTTAACAGATATCCAATACTAATATCTTTCGTAATACCAAAAAAATATTTCATCTGTTTTAGAAATACTGGAAACTGTGAAAAAAGGGTCCGGGAGCTAATAACGACCAACCCTTACGGCCGACTCTAGGTGCTGAGGCTTTATGTGGTGATGAAGTAGCACAACTTATGAATAAATGTTGGTCAGAAGATTCCATAGATCGACCTGATTTTGCAACTCTCAAGAACAGATTGCACCAGCTAAACAAAAAGTAAGTAAAATACGCATATATGTTAGACCTAAGTTGTGTTTTTTAAAGCAATTGATTCAGCAAATCTTATTTACAAAATGTAAAAAAACCTAAAATATATAATACATAGATATTATGTTTTTATGTTTTGATGGTCCCAGAACATAATCCTGTAGCAGTCAGGGTTATGCTGTCTAATTTTTTTGCAGTACGAATACTTTATTTGATAAAATAAGAAAGCTTTATTTGATATATTCATACTAAGACAGAATTTCCGTACTGTATTTTTGGAAACATTCCAGATCCGCAATATTTATCATTTTAACTTTGAACTTCATACCCTAAAACGCTTGGTCGGTCAGTCACCCATTCGGCGTACAGGAAATCGATATTATACGTTACAAAAAGGCTGTCAGATTGAAGGCGATTTCACAATTTATCTTCTTTTATTGGCGATCAACAGTAAACATCAATCCCTGTACACATTTTTTAAAGCATTACAATTACCATTTAATAACATGGTAATACGTTATTTCAACAAGAAGTGTCACTCAGGTGTAAACGATTTTAAATATGAATTACTGGCTTGTTTTATCTAGTATACGAATCTAATTCTATAAAAAAATATATTTCAGTTAAATTTATACATAATTATACAATAAAAGGTTGGGTAAAAGTAATGAATAATTGGGGGTTATATTTAGACTGCTACAAATTTAATTGGTTAAAATGTATATGCCTTGTTATTTAAATAATTTTACTTGGTAACTGCATAATAATTTTACAAAATCTCGAAACCGACAGGTCGAAATTTATAAAACAATCTGTCGCATCTTTAGCCTATTTAAAAGCGATATCTTTAAATAGGTCCAAAATAGCATTGTACTTTTTAAAATATATTGTTTGAGGTTTTTTCCGTTGAGTAAAGGAATTAACAAAAGATGTTGCCAATAGCTTGAGGGCATTGTTTAGTGTAAAAGGAAGAGCGATGGTTGCGCCTCTTGTTAATTCCTTCACTCAATGTTTTTTCATAGGGCTTCCAGTGTCCTATACTTCTATCCTTTGCAAAAATCATTTCGAAAAAATAATATTACTTAAGAAATATCCTATATAAATTTATTTGTATCATATTTTCAGTAGGTTGCTTCAGTCTCAGTATAAGCTCATTTCCACACCACCACTGAGGTAGAGCTTTTGGTGCGTTTTTTTTAAGTGGTTTCCCCGGTAGGCCTATTCCACTTAATTTCTATAGGTATATTTAATTTGAAAATACAACTAATCCTCATCTGAGTCTGTGACTTCTGTGTTGCTGCAATTGTGTTCCAGGCAATTTTTGCATATGGTAGAACATGGTTAGGTTAGGTTTGTTGTGAGTGGGTCTCAGTAGACCCACCACTGCGGCCATCAGCAGGCCTATTGTGGCTCACGCCTAATTATATTTCACCCAATAAATTCAGTCTCTTAATGAAACTGATAACTTTATTGGGTGAGAATGTGTCCAGATCCTCTGGCAGCAGTTGCTCTTTGCCAAATATTGAGAATCGGATCCTCTCCACAGCGGGACAGGTGCATAAGATGTGGTCTGCCTTCTCATCATCCTCCAGGCATAGACGGCACTCGGCGTTTTCCGCTAGGCCGAGTTTATGCAGATTATAGTTTAGTCGGCAGTGTCCGATATATAGGACTGTTAGAGTTTTTAGGTTTACCCTGTTTAACTCTAAAAGTTTCTTAGTTCTTGATTTCAAAGGGTATTTTATAAACTCCTTCGAATGAACTAATCATGGTAACTCTTGCCAATACTAGAGAGTTTGCCTTTCAGCCCAGGTTGAGATAGCCATCTTGGCAGTACTTGAGGATATGCCAAGTATTGGTTCGTGATCCCGCTCCTTCTCTGGCTAAGGAGTCCGCTATTTCGTTACCTTTCATACCAGAGTGGCCGGGTATCCAGACCAGAATCACTTTGTTGTTTTTGCTCAAATGATTTAGAGTTTTCTGACAGTTCCATACCGTTTTGGAGTTACACCGGTAGGAGCCAAGAGCTTTTATAGCTGCTTGGCTATCTGAAAATTTTTATTGATCTGCTTGTAAGATGCATATATTCCAGCCTTCGTACACACAGTTCAATGGCATGAACCTCAGCCTGAAAAACAGTTGCATGAGTACCTAGGCTTGAAAATATCCTCACCCTTGTTCTGTAGCTATGTACTCCGGCTCCTGTTCCCTCAGGAGTTTTGGAGGCGTCCGTAAACCAACAACTGTCTGCCTTCAGTTGGTCGGCTTTATTCCGATCCCACTCATCTCTTTCTGGAGAAAGGATGTTGAAGGTCAACTAGTAGTTGGTCATGGTAGGCATAGTATCCGAGGGCATTCCCAGGATGCTGTGATTCTCTATGTCATCCAGCAACCTGTTCCGCTCCATGATACTAGTCTGTGGCATATTAATAGCCGCTTGTTGCAGTCTGTAGGTTGCCCACCTGGCCTCTCTCTCCAGATATATATGAAGAGGGGGTAAATCCAGGAGGATTTCCATTGCAGCTGACGGTGTGGTGCTAATTCCTCCCGTTACGGTCATGCATGCTAATCTCTGCAGTCCAGAGAGTTTGGATTTGGTTGTCGGTTGTAATCCTTTCGGCCACCAAACAATGGATCCGTATTTTATCATTGGTCTGATGACCGTGATATAGATCCAGTAAATTTGTTGGGGACCCATGCCCCAGGATTTGCCACAAATATGACGGCATGTCCATAGGGACAGCTTTGCTTTGTGGATTACCTTTTCCAGATGGGAGTTCCAATTAAGTGATCTATCCAGAGTGATTCCTAGATATTTCACCTCCTCCGCAAATGGAATAGTTTCACCCATTAAAGTGGGAGATCTTAAGTCCTCCAACTTCCTTTTCCGGGTGAATGGTACTATTACTGTTTTTTGAGAGTTTACAGACATCTGTTCCCTGTCACACCAGTTACTCACTGCATCCAGTGTCTCTTGAAGGGTATTTGATATTACTCCTTCAGAGTTTCCTCTGACTAGTATGACTAGATCATCTGCATATGCTAGAACCTCAACCTCCTACAGTGTGAGAATAGCCAGTAGGTCGTCCACAAGAAGTGACCACAAAAGGAGGGAGAAAACCCCACCCTGCGGGCATCCTCTCGTGGCTCTAAACCTAACTGTTTCTCCCTATAGAGACGTTGTTATGGTTCTGTTTGATAGCATAGCACGAATCCAGTCGCCTATAGTAGGCTTAATTCCTCTGGCAGCCACTTCTGCATATAAGGAGTCGGGCAGTGCATTATTAAATGCTCCCTCGATGTCGAGAAAGGCTCCCACCGCAGTTTCCTTCATTTGAAGGGATTGGGTGATCTTCTCGACTAGGTTATTGAGTGCTAGTTCTGCTGATTTTCCTGTCTGATAGGCGTACTGATGGATATTGAGGGAGTGATGATTCAGAATGTTCCCCCTGATATATCCCTCCAGCACCTTCTCCAGGCCTTTCAACAGAAAAGATGTCAGGCTAATTGGTCTAAGCGATTTAGGGCTTGGTGGAACATAGTAGACTAACCTTAACACACCCACAACTTTTTAACTTTAACCCTAAAATGGTGCCTTTTTATGAGAAAATAAGTGTATCACACGTCGGAATAATTCAGATGATAGGAACTGGTGCCGACAGGACTTAATAATAAGTTATTATCTTCCTCAATTTTTATTAATTGCATAGCATCTTAATGGGCAAAATCAAATAGGTCATCTAGATAATGTATAAACATTTGTTCTTTTTCTTTTAACACTGAACTGGTCTTGGTGGCACTTTTTCGTAAATTTCTCCACTGTGTATATAATTTTTCTACTTTTTTAACACAATTTTGTTGAGCCTGAGTGGGAATTCGGGCTTTTTCCCAAAAAAATCTTCTTTAGTTACGCATAGAGAAGTTTCCTTTACTGAAAGTTTAACTTCACGTATGTTAAAGAAAAAACACTGAGTACTTGCCGAATTGAAGACAATTTATTACCTTCAATTTGGGACATGTAATGTCCAACCAATTATATCGATGTATCTTTTTGTAAAAGAGGCGGTCCTGACATTTCTTTAAATTATAATTAGCACTTATAGATAAAGTACAGTCGAATGCATATTGTCATTACCACTTTAAAGTTCAATTTCGTTTAACGATTATTTTGAACCAATTCCAATTTAATTCAAATGTAATACAATTTATTTCCTATTATTTTACAATACTAATTAGAGACTATTACTTATTTCATTTTATATATATTTACATACATATAATCGAAAAAAATACTACATTGGTTATACATTCCTGTCAGTGGGCGGAGACTTGCGATCCCATCGCATACGATTTTGTTTGAAAATTGGTAATGACAATATGACGCTGACTGTACATTAACACGAAGTTTACACTATAAAGATTAGAAATAAATTTAATTAGTACATTAAAATTGAATGGAGCAAAACAATACAAAAAATCGTATATGTTTGTTTCCCATAACGTTATTAAGAGTTCTATGGATTATTTGCTTTTATTTAAATTTTTGTATTTACCTTATTATTGGAATATAATGTTAGAAGTGAGATCTTAATAAATACAAATCTTAGGACTCGTCGGCACCATTTCCTCTTATTGATTTAAAAAATATAGAGAAAGTTTATTACTAAATGAAATTACTTTGAGGGGAAGGTTAAACAATATTCAAAAAAAAATTTTACAGACATGATTGTGAACTACACTAACCTACATCTTCTACCACAAATTTGTTTGCTAACGCAAGATATTAATTTTAAGATTAGAGATGGAGCTACTGCTTCGGTTGTATAAATAGGCGGGATTTATTCAATCCCAATGATCTGCCTGCAAAAACGTGCCGCGTAAATACTGTCATGCTGCCTCCATTGTTGGTGGTAGTACGGCATTACTAGCTAAACAAACTAATTTATTAATTAATGTCAGCTAGTTAAGATCTGGTTCATTTGGTCGAACCTCGTATAAATTAGGATAAATTGTTCACTGGTTTTTCGACATCCTCATACTTCGAGTTTGGATTGTTGAAGACATGACAATGAATGACAATTACTTGCAAATCGTTCCTGCTATTGAAGAGCTGAACCGACTGTAGTTTCCCTGATGTCGTATCACAGCCGATAATAGCATAAGAAATGAAACTGTTTCTCTATAATTGGGAATGATATTGGAAAATTATAGGTCTCGTGAACTGTAATCATGTTTTCATATTGCCTTGAGCTTCTTTAAGCAACAAGATATATTTATCCTCCGGAGTAAGTGATATGATTAGAGCAAGTAGATCATAGTCTTGGCCAACTACAATAACCTAATTGTCTTCAATAGCAGTGTGAACAATATTTAAATCCGCATCATCTACAGCCCTTATATCAATTTTCTTTAGGTGTTCAGAAAGTTGAGATATTAAGCGTTCTTTGTTAGCCAAGTTCCTAAGAGATCTGTTTTGCGATTTCACCAAAATTATATTTTCAGAAAAATTAAAGTTAGGTTTTCAAGGTAGAGGGGATAGGCGTCGTTGCTTTTTATGGGCTACGGGCCCCTGCATAATTTTTCGACAGTAAAGGTAAAGTCTTCATTTAATAATAATAATAATAACATGTCTTTATTTATTATTGAGCACGACAATAAATGGGCGAAGTTCAATAGAGTATCTATAATAGATAATATCTGCTCTTACACTTAACCCTATAGAACTAAATTTAAAAATAGTACAAGAACCTAAATGATAAACATATTCATTACAAGCAATAAGGAAAAAAACAAGAATAAGAAAAATGTGTACTATGCTACAATAAAAAATTATATTAATGTACACCTTAAGTGATTTGCTTGCTAAGCAGTCTTGTCTTCATTTTATTTTTAAAGACAGATAGGGTTGGGGGAGACTTTATGTCAGGAGGAATGTCATTATATATCCGATAGATCGAGTGGCTAAATGACCGCTCAAATTGAGCAGTAGTGTGAGCTGGGGGTATTAAAGTATGCTTATTTCTGATATTAATGATGTGAGCATTTCCACGAAATAACACCATTTTAAAGAGGTAAGATGATTTTTGAGTTTTTATGATTTTATGATAGAGACATGCTGTACTTAAGTAAAACCTATTTTTCGTGTTGTCAGTTTAGTTGATTTAATTTATGAGACACATGGTGATATTTTCTGATACCTAAGGCACGAGTTTTGCACTTTTTTGAATTTTATACACATAATTATACCATAATTAAAATGAGATAGTATCAGCGTCTCACAGAGCATAGTTTTGATTTTTTGCGAGAAATAAGACCTGTGAAGGTACAGTAATCTTAATTTAAAATATGCCTGTTTAAGACAGTTCGCGATGTGGGTTTTGTATCTGAATGTATTGTCCATTATTAGGCCTAAATTGCGATGGCTGTTCGCAAGTGGGATATTTGTATTATCTGTTTTAATATTTATTGAATTATCCAGTTTGTTACATATACCTCGGGCACCGAAAAGCATTGCCACCGTTTTACTAGGGTTCAGATGCAAGTGATGCTTTGTTGATACGTCGGCAACAATATTTAAATCAGAATTTATATTTTGTAAGGCATTATTCAGGTCAGACGGGGGAAACTATAATAAATCTGAGTATCATCGGCGTACATATGGGCGGAGCAATACTTTAAATAGTGGCAAAAGTTACTTGTATACAGAGTAAATAATAAAGGCCCTAATATGGACCCTTGAGGGACTCCTACTGTGAAAGATAGAGGCTCCGATATGTCATTCTTATATATAACTCTTTGAAAATGATTACTTAGAAAACTTTGAATAAGGTTTATGGCATCCACATTTAGTCCAACATAATGTAACACTGCAAGTAATACTTCATGATTGAGAGTATCAAATGCTTTGGTATAATCCAAGAGCACCAGTACCGCAGCTAAACCTTTATCTTTGGATGACAAGATATCATCGGTTACATGCCGCAAGGCTGTTGAGCAGCTATAATCTGGACGAAAGCCAGATTGTATGTCTGGTAATATATTGTGCGTGATTATGTGCTGCCGTAGTTGAAAATTAATTATTTTTTTTAATAATTTAGAAAAAACAGGAAGTATACTTATGGGTCTAAGATGCTTATGTTCCGTAGGTTCAGATATTTTTGGGATTGGTATTACAAGGGCTAGTTTACATTTATCAGGAAAGTAGTTGTCGAGTATACACGAGTTAATAATATGGGTTAAATATTTAATGATATATGGACAGCAAGGCCGAATCATATTTATGCTAATTTTATCCACACCAGTAGCTGTGGACACTATTTCCTTTAAATATTTTGTAACAGTGTCATAATCTACGAGAGTGAATCGAAATTTTGTAGCGAAATTTTTTATTTGATTTGTGGAGTAATGTTGTTGACAGTACTGTGAGGAATGCAATTTTTGTAATAAGAATTTATATCATTAACATCATTAAGATGAGATGGATCGTTATATCTGGAGGTTTGTTAATATTTAAATAATTTAACTCTTTTCATACAGTTTTTGAGTTTGTCTTATTAAGTTTGTGACTAAAATAAGCCTTTTTCTCATTTTTGATTGCTACAGTAGTGAAGTTTCTCAAGGGCTTGTAGTAATCCCAGTCCCGTTGGTTTTTTGTTTTTTTATATTTAGTTTTAAACCTATCTCTTAATTTCATTAAATATTTGGAGTTAGAGGTAATCCATGGAGCCTTAGGTTTTGATATTCGCGCAGTTCTTATAGGAGCGTATTGGTCAACTAATGTTATTTGAGAGAATTTCTATTTTATCATCTACGTTTTGTAAATTAAATATGTTATCTAAGTTAGATTGTTGTAGGTCTTGAAGGAAAAGTTCATCATCAAAATTACTATAATCTCTATATTTATAGGTGAACTGAGACGAGTGGCTAGTTTCTATAAATATGTTACAGTGAATTAACTCGTGATCAGATAGGTCAACACTTAGTACATCAACATTAGTAACCAGCATTGGCTTAGAGATTACAATGTGGTCTATGAGTGTGCTGGTATTTTGCGTGATTCGAGTTGCAGTGGACACCAGTTGGGTTAGGCCTAGGGTTTCCAAGAAATCATTGAAAACTATGGCTGCCATACTGTCGTATTTTATTAGATCAATATTGGAACCTCCTTATAGTGTTTTCAAGGTTATCTAGAAAATAGGTGACGTCAGTAGTGGGAGGACGGTACATTACCCCAATTATAAAAATGTCAGATTTAATTTTTATCGATACACACAACTGCTCAATAGAACCATCAGTTTCAACATCCCAAAATGACAGACTGTCTTTTATATACAACCCTACACCTCCTTCCCTACCATCCCTATCTTTTCTGACGAATTTATATCCATGTATGTCTAGAGCTTCAGTTGGCACATTATCGTGTAACCAAGTTTCAGTTATTGCTAGTATATCATAAGACTGAGTAGCAAATTCCTAAGATTTATGAACTTATTTAAGATAGAGCGTACATTTAGATGTGCTAATTTCAATTTATTTTTCTTCATAATTAATAGCAAGTATACAGAAGTGACATAATAATACAGAAAAAAATATATAGTGTAATAATTATTATAAGACCTAAATACAATTACAAAGAGGCTTAAACAGTAATTTAAAAGAAATTTGTATATAAATAAACAAACAAAAAAAAAAGAAGAAATATGTGTATATACGTATAGATACAAGATAACATTTAAGGGCAAAAAACGAGAGAGAGATATTATTTTAAATTTACCCGAATAAAAATAGAAAAATAATAGAATGTAAAATATTCTTACTTTTGATACACAATAATGGACATAATGGGTAATAAGTCTATCCCTCTGGTGGTCAGTGCTACTACCCTACTATCACTGATGTCTGCAAAGTAGTACCAAGAGCTGCGACCTCTAACCCTGTTGGGCTTAACTATACACTGATAATATTTACAGGAAACAACTACTCAGCGGACAAAAGCTTCTACCTACGCTGAGTTAAACCTGAAAGTCTTGTTTGGTAGCTAAGATCATTTGTCAATTCCTCACTAGACATAGACCGATTTCGAAGTTATTATGTTATATTACGTTATTATGTTATATTACTATGTTATATTACTATGTTATTACTATGTTATATTACTACAAACGAACCAACATGAATTTTTCAAAACGTAAATGGTCAAATGAGTTCTACTGCAATTGACTATTTAGTAACCAATATACCTTACTCAAATTATAAGGTACAAGTATATGACCCACTATTGGCAGACCACTTCGCGCATTTATTCTCTTTTAGTATTAGCTGTTCTGATGTGGATAAATATTGTGATAATTTTTTTAAGTCAAAGTGAATAGTGACTGAAGAAAATCTGTTGGAATTCAATAGTCGATTATCTAACAATTGGGAATATATTTTTACAACTGATATAAAAAATGCTTTTAGCACTTTTTTGAGTGATATCAATGGTGTTTCGATGTATCATGTCCCCTCAAATATGTTAAATATAAAAGCCATAATAAGCAAAAAAAGTAGTTGGTTAACAGAAGAAATTAAACAGGAAGGTGCAATACTCAGGAACCTATATAACAACTTAAATGCAAACTAGAATCTTAATAATTTTGTAACATATAAAAATAAAAAAAGACAACACAAGATAAACATTAAAACTGCGAAACAAACTTTTTATAACAATAAAATGAAAAATGCAGAAAACAAAACTAGAGAAACATAGGATATTGTGAATAATAGACTTGGTAAAAAAGAAATTTTAAGTAATCCCATTAAATTGATAATTAATAACAAATTAATATCTGATAGTAATAAAATTGCAAATTGTTTTGCGACTCATTTTGTTACTGCTGCCATTGATAATGTTAAACATCATTTTAGCTACAATTTATCACTACCATATACCGTGTCCGAGTTTAATAATAATTCGATGTTTTTCTATGAGATTACAAAGTTTGAACTCACTGAAGTCATAAGTGAACTTAAAAACAAAGAGTCGTCTGGTTTAGATGGGTTAACGGCACAAATATTAAAAAGTATATCATCTAATACAGCTGATCGTTTATTGTAACTTATTAATAAATCTGTTTTAAATGGATACTTCCCGGATGCACTTAAATTATCTTTAGTTATACCTGTATTTAAAAAGGATGCGTAAATGAGATTGATAATTACCGTCAAATATCTCTTTTGAGTGTAATATCAAAGGCTATAGAACTTATTATAAGGAAAAGAATAATGTTCTTCTTAGAAAGACATCAAACATTAACCAATTGTCAGCACGGATTCAGAAAGGGTAGATCGATAGAGAGTGCATCTGCAAAAATGTTTGAGTTTATCTATAAGGAATTAGACGATGGAAAGTATGTTATAACGATCCTATTTGACATCTCTAAAGCTTTTGACTCTGTGGATAAAGATATTTTAATAGGTAAATTAGAGGCGATAGGCATTAGTGGTACTATACTGAATTGGCTGATCACTTATATGCAAAACAGGACTCTTAGCATCAAATGCAATGAAGTAAAGTTCGATATATTAGATGTTAGTTTAGGAGTTCGTCAGGGATCTCTACTAGGTCCGCTATTGTTTTTAGTTTATATAAACGATTTGCCTAAATTTATCAAACTTGGATCTACCATCATGTATGCGGATGACACCACTATCACAGTAACTGCGACTAGTCCTGATGAACTTGAAAACAGAGTTCAAACTGTTATGGAGAACATGAGTATATGGTGTAATCGAAACAGACTAATACTGAATAAGAATAAAACGGTATTTATAAATTTCAATCTTAGACGCCCTATTACCCTACCTGGTTTATCATTAAGTGATTGCACAAAGTTTCTAGGCATTTTAGTGGATAGTACCTTATTATGGGAACATCATATCGATTACATAATATGCAGCAAGCTGAATCAAGCTTATTTTGCTATATTGCAACTTAAAGATACATTAAATGAATTAGGACTCATCAGTGTGTATTATGCTTTAGCGTATTCACATTTGTCACTTAATATATCTATTTGGGGTCGATCGCCCAAAGCAAATAGGGTATTTGTTTTACAAAAAAAGAATACTGCGTTTATTGTTTATCTTAGATTATATGGCGAGCTGCAAAAGTACTTTTATAGACAAAAAAATCCTAACAGTACCAAGTATTTACATGTTCAAATGTTTAATGTATGTCAAAAGCAATATGGACACTTTTGAAGGTCTCTCAGTACATCATGAATACAATACGCGGAACAAAAACATATTATCGATTCCCTTACATAGAACAACAACATTTAAAGAGTCACTTCGTTATAATTGTATTTTATTATATAATAGATTACCAAGTAACATTCAGAATATGAATATCTCAAAATTCAAAATTACTGTTAAAAATATATTACTAGAAAATAGCTATTATACCATTGATGAATTCCTTAGATCTAATATAATATAGTCAACAGCTTTAAAATTGTATCTTTGTGTATTTGTTCGTTTACAATTGTTATCAGTATTGCTATGTTATTTTATCTATGTTATTTTATTTATGTCATTTTATTTATTTATTGACAGTTATTTAATATTTATTATAATTAATTCTCCACTTTTTGTGATATATGTTGCTTTATTTATTATTGTTATTATTGACTTACCATATATACTTATTATATCATTACAAATGGTGAATAAATATTATTATTATTATTATTATTATTATTTTCATCAGTATGCTAGGACATAGAGTATGGAAAAGATACAATAATAATAGGCAAGTAGGCCACAATGGGCCCTTTTTCCTAGGGGGAAAAACTTTTGGGGGCCCCCACCACCGCCCTCCCCCCCCCACCAACCCCCCCCCCCCGGGCCCCCCCCCCCCCCCCCCGGAGACGGGCATAGGCTGCGCGTGACAGCCACAAAGCAGACTACTTATGGCATATTGATGAGAACATAACAAGTTCGAAACCGGTCTATGTCTAGTGAGGAATTGACAAATGATCTTAGCTACCAAACAAGACTTTCAGGTTTAATTCAATGCAGGTCGGGGCTTTTGTCCGCTGAGTAGTTGTTTCCTGTAAATTTTATTCAGTACACAATAATGGGCAAATTAATTTTAAACATACTCCTATTTAAGCAGCATGTAACTCGAATGCGTTAAAATATGATATGGACCTTCTTTAGGACAATATTCTCATGTTCTCTTTTTGCACTTCTTCGCATATAGGACACTTTTCGCTAAACATTTCAAAAAGCCGAAGAAATACCCCTTTGGAGAGGATAGAGGTAAAGCTTGTCACTTGGGGGTGAAAAATTCTTTATCTTTTAGGATTTACTTACTTTACAAATAACGGGTGATTATAAAGTAAGGGATATAATTCAACTTATTTATTTATCTATTTATTTATTTATCTATATACTGTCCTACAGGTACTCGACCCAACTACAGGACAGAAGGGTACTGAAAAAATTGAATAAAATATACAACATAATAATTAGAGTTAACATTAGAATCAAAATACATACGTGGCTTTTCATGAATATTAAACAATACACTATAAAATTATAATAAAAAATTATAATAAAAAAACATTGAACGATTATAAAGAATTGATTAAAAAAAAACCGAATTATTTAAACAAAAATATATTTAAGCGCTATTAATGACTACTTAAGCAGAAGCATAAATTAGTATCAAAAACTAATCTATTAGGAAAAACAAGATGCCTAGTTATTATGATAGTGTGCCTTTAGGGCCTTAATACTGCAATTGAATATATCAATTTCGCCACAGATGGCATTCTGATTATTACAAATTACATGAAGGGGGGAAAATTTTAATGCATTAGTACGAGGTGCGGCTAAGTAAAATAAATTGTTATAACGAGTTGTCGTTCTAGGAACATTAAAACAAAGTTGTGACATTATTTTTTGTGAATCAATTTTATTATTTATTAATTTGTAAAGAAATACTTGAGTCTCGCATCTCCTCCGTTGAGATAAACTATCTATAGAGTACTTATCGAGCAGATCTTGTTGTGGAAAACCGATGGCTGGATATGTACCTTCGGATTTAAAATACAGAAATTTCAGAAACTTACGTTGGACTGACTCTAAAGTATCTATGTAAACACTCTGATGTGGGCTCCAAACAAGTGAGGCATATTCAAGTTTGGATCTGACATAACAATAGTACAGCATTTTAATAGTTTCTAAGTTAGCAAAGTCACGAGAGTGTCTAACTATAAATCCATACAATTTACAAGCTTTCGATACTATAGCGTTGATGTGAATACTGAACGACAATTTTTTATCAAATATAACACCTAGATCCCGGAGTATTTCAGGTCTCTGAAGCACATTGCTGTCTATCGAGTAATCATATGTAATAGTGGACGATTTGCGCGTGTAAGATATAACGCTGCATTTTCGAAGATTAAGTGGAAGCTTGAATTTCATACACCAATTACTAATTTTAAGAAGATTTTCTTGCAAATGAATACAGTCATCGATGCTATTAACCTTGGAGAAGAGTTTTAAATCATCCGCGTACAATAAATATCCCACTTTATCTAGTTCATCAGCAATATCATTAATGAAAATAATAAACAACAATGGTCCAAGAATAGAACCCTGAGGTACTCCTGAAGTAGCCAAGTATTCGACAGACTTGAAACCATTGATGACGACATATTGATATCTGTTAGCAAGGTAGAATCTGAAAAGAGCTAATAAATTTTCCGAAAGTCCGATGTTTTCAAGTTTATTTAGTAACAATCTATGGTCAAGTCTGTCAAATGCTTTGGAGAAATCTGTGTATATTACATCTGTTTGCGATTGATCGTCAATAGATTCATAAATATATTGCGTGACACACAGTAAATTGGTACTAGTGGAGCGACCCTTCATAAAACCGTGTTGTTGAGTTGAAATTTTGCTACTAACGTTGCTGTAAATAAACTCATGCAGCATGGTTTCGAAAACTTTGGCAAAATTGCAAATTATAGAAATTGCGCGGTAGTTTGCGATGTCGGATTGATTACCGTTCTTGAAAATTGGACAAACCTTCGACCGTTTCCAGATGCTCGGAAAGCTCCTATTTTTTAAAATTAGATTAAATATTATTGTTAACGGTAACGCAAAAATACAGGCACAATCTTTAAGTAAGAAGGCGGGTACACCATCAGGGCCGGTTGTAATTTTATTTTTTACTTTTTTCAAGGTCTTCAGTACGTTCTCCTCTTTGAACTCCGAAACGTGAATAGCCGAGTTGTTACATTGTATACTACCGTCTGACGAATACACAGATTGATCACTACTTGGGGCATATGACTTTGTAAAAAACTCAGCGAATGCGTTTGAGATGTCGTTGGGTTCAGTAATTTCAACGTTGTTGTGGCTCATAGTATTTGGTAACCCAGACCCTCCTTTTTTGTTTTTGATGAATGCCCAAAATTTTGCTGGCTCAGTATGAATGCTATTTTCAGCTGCAAGAGCATAGTTACGATACGCAATGTTAATATCGGATTTAATTTTACTTCTAAGACGTTTAAATTCGTTAAGACATGTGATATCCTTGCTTCTTTCATATTCTTTTAATTTACGCGCCTTCAATTTAATATCCGTTATTATGACAGCGGAAAACCATGGAGGATATCTCGTAGTTTTCCTGGCCCTAAATTTTGGTACACAAGAATCAAAAATATTGTTCAGTATTTCATAGAAATTTATGCAAGCGTCCTCCACTGAGTCATGGGATGTAAGGATTGACCAGTTTACATTAAGAAGCTTATCATAGAGTAACGGAAAATTTGCCTTGCGAAAATTATGATGGCAGTCAACGTCAGTAGAATATGCCTTTTCCCAATTGCTGCTTGCATTCATTTCAATCCGAATATTTAACGCCGGATGATGTTCATCCTCAGTTACCCATGGATCTAAAGATCTTTCGACTAAGCATGTTTTATTGTGAATAACCAAATCAAGGATTCTTCCATATGTGTTGTGTGTACGATTAAACTCCGAAGTACTTGACATATACAGAAAATTATTAAGTATTGAGGTTTTATTATTACCTTGTCCGGTGCGTAAGGAGGATGCATACTCTGTGATGTTAAAATCACCTAATATTAGGATATTGTTATCATCTAAAACATAGCGGAGAGAAGTTAGTAGTTCAAATAAATTTTCATATAATCTTGCAGATGTATTGGGAGGAATGTAAACGACAATTACATGCAAGGAACTGCGATGTGAGGTGACCTTTACTCCAGTAATATCAATGAAAGGTAATATTTCATTAAAACATATCGCACTGAAATCAAGTTCGGTAACAAAAAATAAATTATTCACCGCAAGTAATACACCACCTCCTCTAGTGCAGTCTGTTGCAATGTAATTTCTGTCTGAGCGATACACCGAATATGAACTATAAAGTAATTCATTGTCCGAAAAAAGAATCATTTAAACCTGTTTCAGTCAAAGCAATCACCGAATAGGTGGTGTGTGCTGAGTGATTGTAAGTTTCATTTATTTTAGTTCTCAATCCGCGTACGTTTTGATAGTAAATAGAAAAATTATTTTGACGGTCATTGCGCATCTCGGTTTTTTTCACTAGTGACTATTAGGGAGGGGCTATTTACATTAGATAGGATGGATGATTGCTATTGACCTGCGAGAATGTCAGAGCGAAGCTTGTCACGAGCTCTGCTAAATGCCGTGCATCTGTCTAACTCCCACACAGCATGTTCAGTTGAAATTTCTATCTTAAGTTTATTTTTTAGATTTAGGCAGTTAGAACAACATAGCGACTGTGCCCGACACTGTTTTACATCGTGGTTAAGGCCACACCTCGGACATGAAATTGGTTTACTGCATTTATTTGAGCTGTGGTGAAACTCGTTACAATTAAAACAACGATAAATATGAATTGCATCAAACACGCGGCAGCTGTCATATCCTATGAATATGTTCCCTGATTTTATTACCTTATCGTATGATGATTTATCTAATTGTATGATAGCCTGATATACATCTTTGTTTTTCTTAGTAGGATAAAATTTGATTACTTCACAAACCTCAGTATTTTCGAAGAGATGGGGGTTACACTTTATGATATAATCAGTCAGAACACTTTCCGAATATTTATCAGTTATACCTGCTATGCGAACACGAGGGTTGATGCCATTTAATTTTCTTACGACGTATGAATCTGACATTTTCTCCTTGACCATTCTACAGAGTTTCTCATTCTCTTCTCTTGTATGGCAACCAATAACCATACCACCATTTTTAACATTCTTAATTTTGCTGAACTGCAGTTCTGAGTTGACGGGATTAAGTTTTTCCATCATATCGCATTTAGTTTTGTTGATGGACTGATCGGAATCTTTTGGAAGAATTATAACGGCTGGTTGCGTTTTATTTTTAAGCACATCAGAGTAAGTTTGTTGGTACGATGGAACTTTTGTTTCGCATGACATAGATGGGTTATTGGAGGCCAAATTTGAAATTTCTGTTTTGAAGGAGGATAATTTAACATCTAATGCTGATAGTGCTCTGTCTACTTTTTCATTTAGGAAATTGTTTATCTCACCAGTTTTTAATAATATGCAGTTTTCTATACAATCCTTACATTTCCAAGATAATCCCTGAACTGATTTAAGAAGGTTAATTAGTTCAGACGATGCACTAATACAGGCTGCATGGTGTTGCTTTTTACATACACAACAAGAAATGGCTGGTTTTCTTGTGGTGACAGTATTGTCACACAAATCACAAACCGTCATATCGACTAATATGAAATATTCATTGTAATTATCAAGTTGTAAATAATTATTACACACCAAACGGATAGTTTTATAATTAAGTCTCCCGCACTGTGAAGCAATAAAATCACTCGCACTTTAGTTGAAGCCGGACCTGATTTAATATTCTTAACAAATCAAATTAATAACAAAAAGTAAATGGAATCTAGTTGCTTACATAATGGGATTTCTGATGTCAAACACTAGTTACCGCAAATGCTCGATATGACCTCCATTTTGTTGTTGTAAAATTACCAACTGTTCCTTCAAATTGTATACAGCACCATTCAGCATTTCTGGTTGAATTGTACGAATATGCTCTCTAATACTGTCCTTTAATTCCTCCAGCGTTGTTGGCCGTGTTCTAAACACCAAATTTTTTAAATAACCCCACAGCCAGTAATCCGCTGGCTTAATATCAGGCGACCTTGGTGGCCATGAATTTGCAAAATGTCTGCTTATAACACGATTTAGAAAAACCGCAGTTAACAATTCTTTAACTGGTCGGTAAATGTGCAGAGGTGCTCCTTCCTGCATAAAAATCATGTTTTCAATTTCTCCGTGCTCCTTTTGTAACTGTGGAATTGCATAATCCCTTAACATTTGCAGGTATCGTTCACCAGTAACAGTTATAGATACGGCCTCCCCATTTTGTATTTCCTCGAAAAAGTATGGACCAATGATGAAATTAGCTGTGAAACCGCACCAAACGGTGACTTTTTTGTCATGAAGGCCTTGCTGAACGATTTCATGTGGATTTTCTGTTGACCATATTCGACAGTTTTGAGTATTAATTCCACTATTAAGAGAGAAATGGGCCACATCTGTCCATAAAATACGAGATAACCATTCGGGTTCAATTTCCATCTAAGCCAATACATGTAATGAGAAATCGTACCTGAGAGCAAAATCTGCGTCCTTTAATTCAAACAACAGTTGCAGTTTATAGGGATACATTTTTAGGTTTTTCCGCAAAATTTTCCAAACCGTGGTGTATGGCATTTGTAATCGTTTTGATATCGCATTCACGCTACTGATTGCTAGCGGATTAGTATTGGCTACGTTTTGATTTTCCTGAAGAACTTCTGCAACTTGGACATCACTAATCCTAGGTCTTTCTGACCTCGAAAGGTCTTTTACAGACCCTGTTCTTTCAAATTTGCTAATCAAATTACGATACGCCTTCATTTTGCACGGCCCTGCTCTCAAACGCATTTTCGTATGAAATCTTCGTAATCCAGTAGTGTAATTTTTACAGCCTTCATAATAACATTGCACTAAACCAATTCTTGTTTGCAGATCCATATTGAAATTGTTACAATTTACGTTGCGCAAGTTTTATTTTGAGAAAAATTCTCTAAATTACGATTATTTCGTTTGACACTTGTATCAATAGTTGTCGCGACAATTCTTTTGTTTTCCATTGATACACTAAAATCCAGTTATTGAGGCAACTAGATTCTGTTTACTTTCTGCTGCTAGCATAATTTCTTAAAATTATATAAGAATTTAAAATAGACCCCTTACTTTATGATAACCCCATATGTCAGAAAAATTTTAAAAGAACATTAATTGAATGTGGAAATTATAGAATTAAAAAAAGATGTGCTAACGTTCGCTACGCATTAATGGGCCAATTAATTTTTAAAAAAAATAGAAATCCAAAAAAGAGGTACCACCATCTCACAGAAAAAACTTTGCTCTATAAATTTCGCTCTGTGCATTCTAAACGTAGGAAAACCATTTTCGATAAAATCTAGCGCGATTTACAAATTTTAGTTGTGAGAAGAAACATCCTCCTATTTCAGTAGCCTATAACTCTAAGTCTGTTAGATCTATAAAAATATGATAAGAACATTTTTATAAAAAATTTATAGGCAACAATTTGTCTTTCTACACTTTTTTTCGTATAGGAATCCGTTTTTCTAAAAATTTCGAAAAAGTGCAAAATGCATCATTTTTGATGGTGAAGTTCGCCCTTTAGGTTTTTAGTTTTCAATTTTTACCTACATTCTGAATATGTTACCAGATTTTCAAAACATTGTTGTTGTTGGGAAGTGAATTTTTGAGGATCATCCTGTACAAGATTTAATTATAAAATGAACCAATAATTGTATTGGAATATTATTTAAACGAAAAGTTTAAATTTAAAATTGCAAAGAAATATCCGTTATAAATGCCACCAAAAACCATGGAAGAGGGAAATTCATGAATGTGACTGCTGAAGTTTCAGGAAATTCAAATGCTAATTCAGATTTCAATTGCTTCCTCTTGAGATTCACAGTTTAAACACAATTATCGATATGAAGGTATGTGGGTAATCGTAATCAACAGTAAGATCAGCCGACCTTAATAAACTTGGCATAACCCTAATAATGCGACCATGTGGGTAGCTGATAATTAATCAATTTAACCTGTCTATAATCATTATTGGTGGGAACGCTCTTCAATTTTATCTACTAATTAGTTTACCGGATCCATAATTGCATTCTAATTAAATTTATTTTCAACTTCTATTTCTAATAAGATTTATCCTTTTTTCAAATCAATGGGTCATTAATCCTTCACAGGGGAATCCATTTAATGCTGGACGCTGCTAAATGAGTTTAATCCTCTATCCTTATCGTTTCTTTAAATACTTTTTTTCTCTTTTGGCTATTAAATCACTGTTTTACAATAGAAGATTGCTCTAAAGCAAGGTTTTGAATAAATGTTTTTTACCTGCGTCAAAATATTTATTTCTAAAAATAATGGTAGTAACAATCATTATTCATTACTGATTCACTAAAAGATCAAATCTCGCAACCCGTTTGCAAAAATCTTTATATAAAATATTTTCGGTATAAAAAAATTATTTCTTCCATCGATACCAGGTTATTGTAAAATCTTGACACTACGACGTTTTAATAGGGTGTATAGTGCGTCTCTAATTAAACTTGTTCATAACATAAACACCATCTAAGGTAAAGGTAGATGATTTGAAAAAGCGTCTTTGGACTCTCTCAATGGCGGAAATGTGTATGGACTAGATAGGACTCCAGATGACAGAATCTAATTCCAATTTAGATCTTAACAAAAGTTGCGAAGAGCAATCGCAGAGATTTAAAATCTTTCATGATCCGAATTAGGAATCTAAGGCTCTTGTAAGCAGATGCTACATTATTATTGATTTGATCCGTAAAAGAAGGCTTGGGATCAAAAGTAACACAAAGATCTTTTAATAAAGCCGATCGACTTAAGATGGGCTTATCGAGAGCGTAATCAAATAGTAGCAAATCATTTTGCAGCTATACGACATTACATTACTCCATCTCACAAAATATAATAATAATAATAATAATAAAATAAGTAATTTATTTCCTACAGGTTAAAGCACCCAATTACAGGAAAAGCTTAAAACTAAGTATACTATGATATAAAATGCACAAATTTGCAATACACATTGTCATTAACATTACATTAAGAGTTTACAAGAAAACTCATACATAAAAGTAAAATATATTATAGTGTTATGAAATAATCTAATTTAATAAGCACAGTTTTCTTCATATATATGAATTATTTTAGCTAAACTATCATAGTTGACATCACATAAAGATGAAATGGTGTTAAAAGTTTTACACATATTAAAGATTGGTGACTTTATCATAAGGTTTGTACGAGGAGCATCGCAGTAAAAGAGGTTGTTTTGACGGGATTCTAATCTGGGGACTGATAGGTTTAGTTTACTTAAAAGAAATGAACAATCAACATTGTGACTAATTAATTTATAAAGAAAGGATAAAACGACAACATCTCTTCTGAATCTGAGAGATTTAAGGTCAAACATATTAAGCAGTATATTGTTGTCTGTACCTCGGTGAGGATAAGATCCATTACATTTGAAAAACATAAATTTCAGACATTTGCGTTGAACTAATTCAATGCGTGACAATGAATTTTGATATATGGGAAACCAAATAATACAGCCATACTTCAATTTACTTCTTATAAATGATATGTATAACAGTTTCAGGGTGTCAATATTCACAAAACCGCCCCAATTTCTTACTAAAAAACCTAAGGCTCTAGATGCCGATTTGACCATTTCATCGATATGATTGTTGAAAGTAAGTTTTGGGTCAAAAATAATTCCCAGATCCTTATAATTCACACAACGATCTAAAATGTTATTATCTATTTTATATTGAAAGGTAACTGTAGTGTCCTTCCGTGTATATAAATATCTTTAGATCATCCGCGTAGAAGAGAAAACGCGCACCCAAGTTAGTGACGATATCATTAATAAAAATATTAAACATGAGAGGGCCAAGAATGGAGCCTTGAGGAACACCCGAGATTTGGTAAATTTGACAGACTGGTAGCCATAACACTAACTTTTAACTTATTGATATGAAATATGTTTCTTGATTTTTCTTGTCGAATCGACAAATCCAGATATTTATTTTTTATGTTCTAAATACTTCTTTTAAATATGTTTGTATATTTATAAAACATAATATAGCCCCATTGTAAAAAAACTCGATGATGTCATCAGTCACAGTTGAAGTTAAAAATCGATGTGTACGAGGTTTCTTTCGATTGTGTCGACAGAGAAAATTAATTTATTTTATACTTTTTTTTAATACTGTATATAATAAATTATTCTGAGAAACTTGTTTGGGATTTCTTCTTCAATAGAATTTGGTTTAATCGCGAAATGGAGGTGCGCACTGCGCATATCACCAAAATCGGATTATTCATTGAAGCAAAAACTCTTACGTAAACTCATAACATAAAATATTGATTAAACGAAATTTAAGTAATTTCTGGTATTATATTATGCAGATTAAATAATGATTTTAAACTACATTTGCATAAACTATCAGACTTACAACGCAATTTGTCTAATTATAGATCGAACTGAAACCTTAAGGGGCCTAGTCGGGAAAAAGCTTCGGATAGCTGTGTCACTCTCTAGAAAATTTTTATACATGCGCCGCTAAATAATTTTGCTCTTGACTATACCTTCACTGGACGTTTTATTCACCGACTTCATTGAGGTGCGATTCCCGATAGAGGTAACACTTCTTTGCTCCATTTGTAGTGACAAAGATACTTATTTAGAAAATTCTTTTTAACCAAATAGTACGAAATAAAAATTTGAAACTTGCTGAGCATAATTATGAAGGTTCATTCTAGACGACATGTATGAATTTTACCTCGAATTTTACCGATTGATATCATAATTCAGGAGCTAATCACGTCCAAATTTCACTTATATTTACAGTATAAATTTTCCCTACATAAAGTGAAAATTAATTAAAATAGACATACATGTACCCTCTAGTACACTTTCAACTACTGATCCTCCAAATTTGGTGTAATTTGACCAAACCGTATGGAAGAAATAAATTTTGAAAAATTACCTTACAAACACTGGTTCGATTAGCCCTCTTAATACCAGTCAACATATTTGTACTTGTACTGTAAATGTTGTTATTAAACAGCAAAATCGAGATCTATAACACAATATACAAGTTTCTAGTCTAGTTTTAAAATTAAAATAATAAACGACTAATTTTTTTTGAGACCACGATTTCACAACTTAAAGTAAAAAAAAAGTAAGTTTCACGTCATATCCCATAGATTTTTTAAAACATTTAAATTACTTTAATTCTTTAAAGAAGTTCCCCAAGTGCTTTTATACTTTTATTGCAACTAAAAAAATTTCTCAGTGTCCTACTTACTAAAGAATACACAAATTGAGATAGGTGTGAGGTTTCAGGGTTAACAAATTATAACAATTTATCCCATATCTCAGCTTGTGTTTTCTTTGTAGGTACCTACGTAGAAAACTTTTCTCTTTGCGGTAGTGAAAAATGCGCAACATTACCGCACTAATGTTGTACATTTATGTTCGAGCTGAAATATTGACTTTTGCCGTAAAACCAACCGAAGTTACGGGAGAGAAACTTAAATTTTAATGCAACAAAATAATTCCATCTACACTACAAACCAATATTTATAAACACTGCTACAACCTGTTCCATGCCAAGTGCAGTTATCTTGCAAATATGAGAATAACAATTTATTTTAAATGTATATGTAATATTGTCTGAACGTTATTACTTTTTCCTTTTTGGGATTTACTACCACATGAATAATTCTTCATTATCTAAAAAATATAGTTAGTTACCCAGTATGTTACTGAAAAAATAAACTCCTGCGTTTGTGACTTTACATCAAAGGATTAGTCAGAGAGTGTTTTTTAGAAACTAATATGAGACACAAGAATAATAACATGCAGGGTGGGGCAATAGTGCGCCGGATATCTCGAGTTCTGCGATAGCTAGAAATTTTTTAAAAAATTGCAAGTAAACTAGATAAAAAAGTCTATAACTGGAAATTATTTTCGAATATACAGGGCGAGCCAAGAAGAAATTACAGGACCAGGCCTTTTTTTTAAATGGAATGCTATGTATATCAGTACATTTTTTGAAGCCTCTTTGTAGGCTCATTCCTATATTATTGTTGGCTATCTCCCAACCACTTTGATGTAATGAATTTTTTTTGTTGAAATAGTGTCATCTGCATATGGATATTAAAAAAATCACCACAGTCACAATTATCGATTTTAAGAAAAACTTATGTGAATACCAGTTACGAGACATCTAATTAATATTTTTGAATCATTTTCATTTCCTGAAAATGTACAGGGTGGCCAAAAATTAGTATTCAATTAAGAACTTTTTAAATTAAATTTTCTCAATTTTTTCAAATGAAACACCCTGTATATTTTTCAACGATGTGATGTAAAAATGAAAAACGAACATTTTTGTAAGTACTTCCCTATGGCTAATTGCAACCATTTTCGTTTTATTGAGCAATAATTACAACATTCAAAAATAAACTTAAAAATAGAGGTTTCTTCAAATAACTCAGTAGAAAAAATTATAATAAATGTTCCAGATGTTGGCCATTTTGATTGACACACATCTCTATGCGCTTTTGAAATGAGGTTCCCACTGTTCCTAAAACTGCCGGTGTGATAGATCTAAAGGCAGTTATTATTCTTTCCTTCATATTTTGTACTGTTGTTGGTGTGTCTCTATAAACAATTTCCTTCACGTATCCCCATAAAAAGAAATCCATTTTTGTAAGATCTGGGATCTAGCAGGCCATTTAGTGGGTCCATTTCTTCCAATCCATTGATGAGGGTAGGTATTATTTAAGTGGTCTCTAACTGCATTTAAATAATGTTGTGGAGCACCATCTTGCTGAAACCGCATCCTATTTCGAATCCTTCCAGGGAGATTTACCAATAATTATGGCAGATAGTTTTCCAAAAAATGAAGATAAATAGCTCCAGTCAATGTACCATCAAAGAAATGTGGCCCTATTACATGTTCTTCAATAATTTCTCCCCAAACGTTTATAGACCATCTGTGTTGGTTATCAACTTGCATAAAAAAATGAGGATTTTCCGAAGCATAATAATGGAAATTGTGCCTATTAACAAATCCATTTTTATGAAAAGTTGCCTCATCAGTGAATAAAACATTATTGAAGACATGACATGCATTTTACCTCTGGCCCAATTACAAAATTGTAGGCGCTTTTGAAAATCGTCATCAGATAATTCCCGGTGCATTTGAATATAATATGCATGCAACTTATTTGTTTTTAAGATTCGACCCACAGACCGTCTACTTATTCCTACTAATGAGGTCACTTCTCTTTGACTTCTCAACCGTTGCCAGCACCACAGAAAACTCATTTTCTTCGTTCAAAACACGTTTTGTTCTTTCACTTTTTTTATATTCGACATTTCCGGTTTCCAGAAATCTATCGAGAAGGTTTTGGAAGATGCTAACATCAGGAAGCCTTCTTTCAGGATAACGTTGGTGATAAATTCTATTGGCAAGTAAACAATTTCTGTCTGACTCGCCCAAAACAAAAGTCATGTCTACAAGTTCCGCTTTATTAAAATTCATATTGTAAAATTCCAAATATTTTAAATTCAATACAAATTGTAACTAACGACCGATAAGTGTGATAAATGCTCCTTTGTACACGACAATTTATACCAAACTGAGGTTTTATTGCTTGTCGAATAACGAAAACAGCAAAAAAATGTACAAAAAAAACTACAGTAAAGGACTGGTTAAATACTATTTACTCATTTCAATGGAAATGGTCCCACTAAATAGCCTCATTTCAAAATTTCATAAAGACGTGTGTCAATCAAAATGGGCAACACGTCGAACACCTATTATAAATTTTTCTAATGAATTATTTGAGGGAACCTCTTTTTTTAAGTTTATTCTTGAATTAGACACTTATTTATTTATAAAACGAAAATGGTTGCAATTAGCCATAGGGAAGTACTTACAAAAAATGTTCGTTTTTCATTTCTACATCACATCGTCAAAAAATATACAGGGTGTTTCATTTGAAAAAATTGAGAAAATTCAATTTAAAAATTTCTTAATTGAAAAATAAACACTTATTTATTTATAAAACGAAAATGGTTGCAATTAGTCATAGGGAAGTACTTACAAAAAATGTTCGTTTTTCATTTTTACATCACATCGTTGAAAAATATATAAGGTTTGAAAAAATTGAGAAAATTCAATATAAAAGTTCTTAATTGGATACTAATCTTTAGCCACCCTGTACATTTTTAGGAAATGAAAATGATTCGAAAACATTAATTAGATGTCTCGTAACTGGTATTCACATAAGTTTTTCTTAAAACCCATAATTGTGACTGTGGTGATTTTTTTTAATATCCATCTGCAGATGGCATTATTTCAACAAAAAAATTCATTACATCAAAGTGATTGGGAGATAGCCAATAATAATATAGGAATGAATAGAGCCTAGAAAGAGGCTTCAAAAAATGTACTGATATACATAGCATTCTATTTTAAAAAAAAGGCACTTGGTCCTGTAATTTCGTCTTGGCTCGCCCTGTATGTTCGAAAATAATTTCCAGTTATAGACTTTTTTATCTAGTTTACTTTTTTAAAAAATTTCTAGCTGTCGTAGAACTCGAGATATCGAGGTCCGACGCACTATTGCCCCACCCTGTATATCCCTAACGTTTCGGAAAACGAATCTGTTTCCTCCTTCAAAGTTATTTATCTTTTTTTAGAATATGTCAAACGTGATACTTAACATACATTATTTGTTTATGTAATATCCATAGATACTTACATAGAACTGTTGATACTTAAAACTTATACAATATTTTGTTCAATTCTTCTTTTAATATCGGTTAAAAACTTACAAAAATATGATTAATAAAGTGAAAGGTGGTCTAAAAAAGGAATTCTTAATTTCGTTTATAACTTTTTTTATTATTTACCGACTTTAATTTTTTTGGGGTCGTTTGAAAGCCAAAGCCTTCTACTAAAATGTTAAATGTTAGTAATTGACATGGTTCATAAATCCAATATGGTGGATTTGATTTAATTTAATCTAATTAAATAACGGACTGAAACAAAGACATAATTTAATTACAAATTAATTGATTAAACAACAATTAAAACTAATGCCTAAATAATGGAATATGACCTCTATTAGCATCCACAACGAACTAAACCCGCCTGCGCCAACTGTCTATTGCTTTAGCAATTGTCTGCTGGTCAATTTCCTCCCAACACTCTAAAATTCGTTGTTGCAATTCGTCTAAGTAAGTATTGAAATGGCGACCATTTTAGTATACCCTTTCTTATAAATCACCCCATAAGTAATAGTCACAGGGATTTACATCTGGACTATTAGGAGGCCAGTGTTCTGGTTCAATAAAATTTACTCCTCGTTCCCTTAAAAATCCAAGTGTCACTTGTGTGACATCTTGCTCCATCCTAAAATTTAAAATATTCTATTAGACAATTTCATTGCAGGTACCTGCATCAGTAGAAAATCGGGCATGACATCACTAATTTGAGGCAACATTGGTCCCAAAACAACTTCGCAATACTCTTGAGAATTAAGCCGTACTTCCTGATTAATGAGAATTATGCTAGTTTTAAAACCTCTACAAATTCCCGCAGAGACCATAACATAGGTGCTGAACTTATCCCTTTCCCTAAGTAAGCGATCTAATGGGATACCGTTTCTTCTTTCGTTTTCTAAAATGCATAGTCTATCATTATGACTATTTTTTGGTGTAGTTAAACTAAAAATTTTTTCGTCCGTAAACAAAATTTTGCTAATTTGTTATCATGTTCTGAAATGTTTCAAAAGGTATCGGCATCGCAGTAATCGACGTTCCTTTAGTGCTGGTGTCAGTCTAAACCCGTTTAAGAAACTTCATATGTAAGTCTTTTTTAATTATCCTGTTGACAGAACTTCTACATATTGCAGTTTGTCGAACAATTTGCCTCACACTCAAACTGGAATGCGGTATCCTTATAGGGCTAATTGCCAAATTGGCAACCTGTTCAATGTTCTCCTGAAAAATATTCAAGAATATTAAAATTAAGCTGCTGTATCTTTTCTTTATATTAACCCTAATTATAATAAATACGTACTTCTAGTTTTACTGATTTTAGCCTACCACTTCCTTGACGTTTTTCCATCCAGTTTCTCGAAACTTACATGCAAAGTCAACTCTTTTTTAAAGTTATTGTCTGGAAATCGTTGTAATATCTCGGAAACTTTGTAGCCGGAAATCAATAATTCCTTAATAAAAATCTTGTCTTCATTTGACAACACCATTATAACAAAACTAGCACAAAACACTTATCTAAGCAACTGAAATGACAGTTAGTCATTATCTAAAGTATCAATGTTCATTTGTTTTGTAACCATGACGAAAAGTTTATTGTCATGGGTAACTTTAACTTTTTTAAGAATTAACTTGAAACTGTTGTTATGAGGCATACCTTATGTTGTCAACTACATCTTTTTAAGTTTTTAACCGATTTTCGTGATCTATACGTCAAAATATTCTTAGAAGACCAAGCTTCAAAATAAAAAAACGGCCATTTAATTTGCCATTTAAAAAAATTCCAAAGGTTTTTAAATATTAGATAAATTTGATCACATCCGCCATATTGGATTTATGAACCATGTCAATTACTGACATTTAACATTTTAGTAGAAGGCGTTGGCTTTCAAACGACCCAAAAAAGTTAAAATCGGTAAATAAAAAAAAGTTGTAGACCAAAATGAAAATTCCGGTTTTTTTTGGACCACCCGATATATTATTATTTTTGTATCTCATATTAATTGTCAAAAAACACCCTCTGACTAATCTTTTGACGTAAAGTCACAAACGCAGAAGTTTATTTTTCCAGTAACATACTGGGTAACTATTAACTAACTATGTTTTTTAGATAACGAAGAATTATTTATGTGGTGGTAAGTCCCAAAAAAGAAAAAGCAAAACGTATACGTAATACCTTGCCAGTTCACATACTACTATAGAAATCAAAGTTTGTTAGCCCTGAGTTTGATAACGAATAGTTACAAATTTAAGGGGTGAAAATAATATATTTTTCAAACATCACGGTGGAGTTTCATATCATATGCATGTTATTTAGTTGTGTCTTGCGAGTTTTTGTAATTTGAAATGTGGGTTATATAATAAATTTCAAATTAAAAAAAAGCTTCTGGGTTTTTGTTAAAACTTTAACAAACAATTTGCAATGTGTAATTATTTTTATGATGACCGAATTCATAAAAAGTTGCTAACCCATAAACGCATAATTTTAAAGGCTGTTAAATTTTTACAATGGCACTTTACTTTTTTTAAAATTGATCTATTAGTTTCCAAGAAAGATTTAGTACCTAATCAAGTAAATTATTTACGTGGCAGTTGATTAATTGTTCGAAGTGTCCCCCACCAACTAATAAAGCCTTTGTTCAAAATGTTGTCGGACATTCTACAGAATGTTTAATAGGAGTTTCGTATCCACCAGTACTTAAGAGAGATAAACTTATCATTCAATATGTCTGTCTTGCTTAGTCTATTTTAGGCTAGCCTGGTTTGCTATTATTACTTGTCTTTTCTATTACATATAGCATACTGACGAGAACATAACAAGTTCGAAACCGGTCTATGGCTAGTGAGGAATTGACAAATGATTTTAGCTATCAAACAAGACTTGCAGGTTTAATTCAATACAGGTCGGGGCTTTTGTCCGCTGAGTAGTTGTTTCCTGTAAGTCTTCTTCAGTACTTATATAGTTTAGCCCATCAGGGTTAGATGTCACAGCTCTTGGTACCTGCTTTGCAGGTCGCTATCAGTCACTAAGACATTAATGATGTCTGACGGGTAGTAGCACTGACCACCAGAGGGATACACTTATCACTCACTATGTCTAATATGTCGAAGTTTTGTCGGAATTTGACAAAAGTGTAAGAAAACCTCAATTTCGTATTATGTCAATCTTTAGATAATATTTATTGTCTTCCTCAGGACTAATGACGTGTTTGGTTTTTGTCAACACAATCATCATCATCAAATATTGAGAAGAAAATAAAATAACGTAACTTATGTAGGATATCAGTGCAAATATTATCATTAGGACTGTCAAAAATGTTCCGTGGGACAGTGGCATACGTGAAATTAACTAATACGAGAAACAATAAACTGTTACAATTTATAACAATGTATGTAAAACTTACCCTCTTAACTAGCTTGTTGACCTAGTTTGCTTATCACAAACTGGAGAAGATGTGTAGCCATTTTGCAGCATCAGATATGTTTCTATGATTGTCTCCATGAGTGATGTTCGTTTTGGTGAAAATATATTCTTATATTTTGAAAACGACCGTTCGACATCTACTGATGTAATACACGCATATAGTCTTTGAACGTACTTAACGGATCTGGGGCTACACCATCACATATTTGTCTTAATTTGGTAAAACCGGTGTCTTTATTTAACACACTTGCGAACTTTTCTTTAACGCGCTTATTTGTTGCGTTACCTATATCGTGTAGCAGTAGATTTACTTCGTCCACTATTTGCAGTGACTCCACTAACGACAACGCACTGTTTTCTAAT